>VFFE01008899.1:3044140-3137255 GCA_008921705.1 Burhinus oedicnemus | reverse complement strand
AATCTGGGTTTTTGTCCTGTAAGTTAAGTATCAAAGCATGGAAAGCTCCTGTTGCTGAGTGTGCCAATGTGCTAAGTGCTGCCATCACTGTACCCTTTATCCCACCAAACGGCAGAAACAGGACCAGTGTTTGGTTTTGGATGTTGAACTTTTAACTCAGTCACCATCCACTTCTTTGTGTAGTGCTTTGAATAGGCATTAATAGCCAGTGATATTCTGCTTTAAGATGTCCCTTGTTTGAAGAAATGGATTCTTTTTTTTCACTGACATTTCAAAATAATGGCACTCTATTTTTACATTATGCATATACTGTGAGGATGATGCTTTGTAATTACTTTGCATATATACTTCATACATCTGTTACGTACATTGCGTTGTTATTACAAGCCCCCTGTGCAGATGGAGAATCTGCAGCATAGAGGATTTGCGTGAAGACAGGAGTCTTGACTGCCAGCCTATAGCAATACTCAGAGCTCTCCATCACTTAGAGATAGTCTTTCAACCTTTGCAACCCCTTAACCATTTGAATTCACCCACCTCTATTTCTGATACTATTTGCAGGCCTTAAATGCTGCCTGATACTGCAGCTTGTTACCCGAAGCCTGACATTGCTGCGCTCTGCATCAAATAAGAAACAAAGTTGTTTTCTGCAGAAAGCGGTGTAATTATCACTTTGGCTGCATCAAGTCTTTAATGAAAAAAATCACGTAATTACTTTCATTGCCATTCTTGACACACTTTGTAAACTTTTCCATTTACAGTATGTGTGTCTTTATAATAGATACCAGGGAAAATGGGGCCGCAGAATGAGATGTAATGCGGGTGGGTTTGTCTGCTCAGCCTAGTGTTACTGCATGGAAGGTAATTTGTTTGTTAAGTACTGGAAAAAGTATCAAGTATCTGAAGAAAGAGTTTGTCTTAAAATGAATAATTCTGAGTAGTCCTACTGGTTTAATTGTTGCTAAGAAGTAAGTAGCTCATAAATCCAGCCACATAACAACCATTGATACAAATTAAAGTATCTGACCTTGTATGAAATGAACCAGGTATTTCTACAATGCCATGCAGAAAGTCACAATTGCATGTTTACCCCACAGTGCAAAGTCTGTAAAGGCTTTCCTGTGGTGATAGGGAGAGTAATTGTGCATTGTTAGGGGAGGATGAAGCTGAATTTGCTTGAATTGAAAAGCTTTTATTATTGTGAAGGAGAGAAGAAAGGTAAAAGTTTCTAAATACTTCATTCTCTACTGTAGTGGTAAAAAAATCACTGCTTGCTGGTGGCTGGTTAACTAGTTAAATTTAGGCAAAAACTAATGCAAACAATCTAGGGACTGTGCTTGCTCTTTGGTCTTTTGAAAGAGAACGCATCTTCTTTTGGAAGGTATTGTATATTGGTCAGCTGTAAGCTAGATCCTTTTGTCCAGGTCAGGTTGAGTCTATCCTGCTTTGGTCCACACAGGGAGCCAAGGAAGAGGGAGAGCAAAGAAATGAGTAGCATGAACAAAAGCATGCACGATTCCCTGTTCTCCATTTGTCCCAAGACTGTTGGCTCTTCTGCGTTGTTACTGTTAAGGCCTTGTGTGCGGTCCTTGAAGCAAAAATGAAATGTTTATTAAGGAGCGGCAAAGCAGCTGTTGCTGGTGTTAGTGTGCAGCCAATCGATACAATGGGATGCTTTATAAAATAGGCTTTGGCCCTCACAGCGTGTCCAATTTTTCTTTTTCTCACTTTAAACATGGGCTAAATGTCAAGAACTGTATTTGTCAGAACCAAGTATGTGTTAGAAATAGGAGGCTATCTCTTTTTCAGCAATGTTGTTTTCAAATGGGAACAAAGTTTAGATACTTGGTTTTCGCAATTACTGGAAAGAAAAGATCTTTAGAAGTTGAAACATACTTTCCCCTTCTCTGGTACCTTTTACTCCAGTGCCTCAGTGTTTTACAGACCCTGGCTAGTTCAGTCAAAAATATGAGAACAGTAACCACTTTACAAAGGGTCCCAGTGCAGTCAAAACTCACATTTTAAAAGAAGAGTCTATGCTGTGGGTGCATCTTGTTTATGGATGTGAAACTACAGGTATTCTAGCCTGGATTTTCAGAGAACTTAAGTACTTCTGACTTGTTACAGAGTTAAGACTGTTAAAAGTGAAACTGAGCCCTCTAGTATATTGTGTATAATCAGAACTTTTAAAAAGGGCTAAGAGGCTTAAATTCTGTAGTAATGGAAGGCAGATGCAACAGAAAGGCATTCCCCCTCTCTGGTTACCCTTTAGGATGAGGAGTAATGGCTTCAAACTAGAAGAGGGCAGATTTAGATTAGGTCTCAGGAAGAAATTCTTTACTGTGAGGGTGGTGAGACCCTGGCCCAGGTTGCCCAGGGAAGCTGTGGCTGCCCCATCCCTGGAGGTGTTCAAGGCCAGGTTGGACGGGGCTTGGAGCAACCTGGTCTAGTAGGAGGTGTCGTTGTCCATGGCGGGGAGTTGGAACCAGATGATCTTTTGGGTCCCTTCCAACCCAAACTATTCCATGATTCTATGACAGTCTTTAACATAGTTACTGATCTGAAATCTGCCATGTAAAAATCATCTGTGCCTTATGTTTTATGGCAGATAAGCACAAGCAGCTGCATAAGTGGTAAGATCTGATTGGGTTTTGTACCACCAACTGGTGAGCAAAACTCATGCAGGTGACTAGGCTGAAACACCCTGTTAATTTGATTATTTTACGTTCCTTTCCTTCATCCAACTGATTTTGACCCACTTCGTTCTGCCTTGCCTATCCTGATCATAAACTTTCTTGAGCTAGACTTCTCTCCAATTATCCTTATCTGGTTTGCAGCTTTTACCTTTTTTAATCCAGAAAAAAGGCAAATGCGTGCCTAGGAACTGTTAAAAGTAATGAAGAAAACGAAAGTGTGCTCCACAGAATAGAAGCTGTGAGCAACTCTGCAGCCATCAGGAACCCAGTCAGAAAGCTGATTTTTATAGAGGTGAAAGGGTATGTACAGGAGACAACCATTCCCCCCCATACATCTGCAGCCTTCGTAAAAAGAATTTAAGCACTGAAGCTATTTAGATTAACTACTCTGGTTTTCTCCTAAAATACATTCACCATCCTACCCCAGTGGGAGTAGAACAAAATCATTATCAGTTATCACACAGAGATTTAAATTAAGATTTTTTTCATAAAACTGAACTTCTAAAACAAAATCCCAGAGAAGTGGAATTAATTGCTGGATCTGCATTGAATCACCAAGAGACGTGGTTTTATTTCTGTGTCGCAGCAGAAAGTGCTTCATCAGTAGGAATTCATGTGGAGGAAAACTAAGCATGTCCCACTTATTGAACACAAGTATGTCTGGGATGTTTAATTATTTTTTGATTAATTCATTTAACATTAAAGAAGTCAAGGACTGCAGCATATTCAGCACTATACAGTTTGCTACCTGTATATACCTCCAGCTCTTCTTAGTTAAAGGCACCTTGTGTTTTTTACCTGCAGCTGTTGTAAATGAATTACTACTTCTTTTCTAAGCTTCCTTCATTACCCTGAGGAAATGCACAGAAACACACTGGAGCTAAGATGATTTGCAGCATCTGTGGTTAAGATTTAGTATAATGTACTCTATGTTTTCAAGGATAAAACATTGGGGGGGGTCAGTTAAAACAAGTGTAAGGCATTAGATTAATTACTTGGAAACCTTTCAGCTAAGCAGTGTACTTGCTCAGTGGGAGAATAATAGGACGGTATTCTTGTTGGGTTTTGTGCATATTTGATGTAATTTTAATATAGATTAAAAAGTAGGAAATTGATACAGAGTAGCCACTGAAGTTCACTAACAATATGTGAGAATGTCTCCTGGTTGATATGGTTTCTTGGTAGCAACAAGTTTGTCATGTGGAGATACCTCAAGCAGATCAAGCCCTTGCTGTGCCAGGTGATACACACATGCACAGTCCAAGTGGCCCCTTTCCCCTCAGTGGTGTTTCTTCTTGTATGAAGTGCTGTATCTCATCTTAAAATGTATGAGTGATTAAACAACTTAAGGTCAAGATGTCAGTGTTGAGTAACTGTTGTTCTTGTAACATGGTGGCAGCACTAAAATAATCCATGGTAGATCAGTGACCAGTGGTCAGTGAATAAAAGCCCCTGGCTTGAGATTACCTGGAGTCTCAAGTGAATAATACTTGCATGTTGCTAGAAATCACCTATAAAGTCAAGTAATTGAAGTACCTGGTGTGGGACAAGCTGGCTTTCTGCCTGCTAAAAGCTGTCTTGCAGTCTTGCAAATATTCCTTTGATTCTGTTAATTAGATGATAAACTGCCGGGGAATGACAGCTTCAATAAACCTTTATCAAAAAGGTGTTAGAGTCACCAGTTCTGGACAAACATCTGTTTGTCAGTGAGCGGAAGGTAGGGCTTCCTAACTCTTCGACTGCTTTGGCTCTGTAGTTCTCTGATAGCGTAGTCATGGCATGGTGATGTACAAGTAACTGGTCAGAAAGACCTGCTGACCATTGTGCTTAAAAAAACAAGACAGAAGGGGTTGAAGGGATCTCCAACAAAACTTAAAGCAGTCTCTCATCCTGTAACATCATGTGTTTTGCAGAAAGTGAAATGAAAACTTTACACTATTATAGAATAATCAGCACTTCTGGGATTAGTGTCCTAATCTCTGTAAATTTGTAGGTGCTTTTTTGCCTTGCAGCCTGAAGGTTTTACCTGTTGATTCTGAATCTAATGTAATGCTGCATTTCTTCCACACATAGACGTGTAGCCCTTCTTTGAGTAATCCTAGCGTGAACTTTGTGATGCTTTATGTCCTGAATTACACAGATTATTCTATGCGTGAATGTTTTTTAATAATCTTTAAAGGTCTTTTAAAAACTATGTTCCCCCTCTACATGCAATTTGAGAATAAAAATGAGTGAACAAGCTTTATTTTGCCAAGTAACGTGCCACTTCCTTCACCTCCCTTGCTATGCTTTCTTTTTTTTCCCCATCTTCTCTATGAAATAACCAATTGTAGTTTTGTTGATGTTTTCTCATGCAGAAGTCTTTCAAGGACTTTTGTCACTTGAGTGTTGCTTCAGTAGCTCAGCTAAAGTTAGTTCATTGTGGTGTTACAGACAGGGTTTGCTTTAGCAGCTATTTTCTTCTATTATCATTTCATGCATTGCCTGTTTCATCTGGAAGATGAACCGTCATACTGAATCAGAGTGGATCAAAGCTCTATGGTGTCTTACTTTCTAGTGTCAACTCTATGTAAAGTGTACAATATATATGTGTATATGTTCCTACGCTAGTATGCTCTTCTAGATTTCTCATGCCTTTGGACTTCAAAGTTATGCTATCTAATAGATATTGATGAATACCTGTTAATACCACTGTGAATACAATTGTGTTAATGAACCTCTGTATGCTTTAGCTTTTAACCAGAGATGTTGAGTTCTGTGGATTTACTTGTGATGTTTGGAAAAAATACTTCAATGCTCTTCAGAAATGAAACAGGAACTGCAGCTTCGAAGTGTTACATACCTTGTAGTGAGGCTTATGACTTTGGGTACTGATTCAATGAAGTTTCAGGCATATCCTTTGGAATTCTTAAAGAGTGTGACTTCTTCTGAAGCAAACATTGAATATTTTGAAGCCAAACCTAGCACTTCAGTGTTAGAACACTGCATCACTTGCTGTGCCAGTATGCTAAATAAAGCTTGAAGCTTCCAAGAGCTCACTTCCCTTAGTTAAGTATCTGCCTAAGAAATTGAGCCTCGTTCTTTTCACACTGCCTCAAATTTACCCAAAGAGGGAACTGCCATGGGCTACCTGCATGGTAACTGTCGTAGCTAGAACAGAGTCTTGCCCAGAGCTTTTTATTCTTCTCCATACCTTCTAAATGCTGGCAAATGAAACCAATCACACAGAGCTCTTTGCTGATTTCTCAGTAGTTTCACTTTGGGATAGGGGGGGGGAAAAATTTAGAGTATGAAATACTGAATTCCACCACTGAACTAGCCATTATCCCAGTGCCTAGAGTGAAACATATTCTGCTTCTTTAATTTGGACTAACTCAATTGTTAAGAACTTGTTTCTTTTAGTTAGCCTCTCTCCTTTGTTTCCTCTAGATTAGAATCATTTGCAGCATGCTGGTTTGCATGTGTATTTTAGTGTACGTTGTGATCATTTGGGAGCTGTAAGAAACCCTCAGGTTTTACCTGCCAAAATTCCCCTCAGAAAGCTAGGCACAACTTCACTCTGGACTTTTTTTATTTCTAGTGCCACAGGAAGAGGATAATAGGCAACTGACTTAATTCATGTTTAAGTCCTTGTAAACGGGTATTTGTAGTGTTTATGAAAGTCTGTTCTGAGTCCTTTTGTAATGGCTGCCAGATTGCTTCCCCACTGAAATGAAAACTCTGCCTGGATATAGATAATTACTACAAAACATTGCCAAGCTTGGGAATTCCTCTGTGGACCAGTTCCACAATGTTTGAAACTTACATCTATAATTGCTTACTTTCAATGGAACTGTCCTCATAGCCAAAACAGAGACATGCAACTTTAGGGTTAAATTTGCCTTCACCCAGAGATGAAATTGCCATGTCTGTAAAGGAAATGTGATGTTTCAGATGCTTCTCTGCACTCAAAAACTGAAACTTTTTCCCCCCATTTCTGTGTAATTTTTTATGCCCGTTTATTCCCTGCAAGGGAAGTGTAAAATACTAATACAGTCATTTCTTTAATATTTTTTTCTTTTGTAACACTTTAGTAGCATTGTGTATTCATGTCTGGCATTTGGCAGGGTTCAGAGTGGTGAAGAATCACTTCTGTTGAAATGTTTTGTGGGGAAGCCTGGCTATTGAGAAGCTGTTGTTCTTGCTTCCTGCTCAGACCAGCAGCAAAAAGTCACAGCTGTTTCCAGTGCCATTGACTTGAAGTAATGTTAATCAGTATTTTCCAAGAGGGCTTTTTATATTTATATGTGTTTGCTTTCCTCTCAGTTTTGATGTTGAGAATTCATGACATCCGAAGCAAAAGATATGGGAAAGAAGATACAGAAGCAGATACTTTCCTTAAAGTACTGGGTCCCCTAACATTTACAGCATACATAGTTTAATGTGATTATGATGATCGAATATAAACTTTGAGAAAGATAGAACAAATAATTTTCCACAGCAGTTCCCCTATAGAACTCCTTGGGTTCAAGCATGTCTTGCATGCATGTATTCTTTTGCCTGCCTCGCTATATGTAGTGCTTTGTAACAGGGCACTTGCCATCGTGGTGGCCATGTTCAGTCTTTCCACCGAGTCCCCCTGGTTTTGTTGCAAGTTGACTTGCATTTTGGTTTAAAACTGTAGAGAATCAACATCTGTTTTAGAAAGTATTTCTAAACAGAGGTGTAAATCAAATGTATATGTATTAGTGTACTGTTTATTAGGCTTGAACTTACTAAAAATTATATATCAGTCTTATGCCAATCTGGGATTGAAATCCACTGTATAAAGACATGGAAACCTTCTGGAAATCATGATAGGCACATACTCTGACACACAGTCTCTTACATACAAAAAAAATGTTTATTTCCCTCTATTGTACATTTTTAAATCTTTACATTTTTAAATATACAGTACAGTTGCTTGCTTATACCCTGCTTTGTATCAAGAAAATAAAGACAAACATGTCCATTGTGACCTAAACCAATAATAGCTCAACTGATATGTTGGTGAGAAGATGCCCTCTGTTGGCTGACCATATCTCCACTTCTGCTTTCTGTTGCTTTGCTGGAGTTCACCTTGCTGCTGCTTGCTCCATTGTGAGAATTGTGACAAGGACAATATATTACTGACAAACCTTGAGAGAATGTTAGGAAACATCATTCCAGCTGTTAGAGTCAATGAGCAAAACTGTGAGTCTTGTCAAGTCCTTTTGCTGTTTCACAGCATAAAACTGTCACCTCATTAATCAGAGGAGCGTGTTACCACGATACTCCAGCGTGAATAGCATTCATCGCTGCTCTCGTCAATTTCATGGAATAAAACTACAATTTGATAATCCCCAATTCACGCATTTGGAATTTACAGTGGAATTTTTCTTTACTGGTGATGTACTTGATTAATCAAACTGGTGAGGATTTCAATACATATATTAGAAAGCATAATTAAAGGGCAGATAACTAAGAAGCTTGTCAGGCAGGAGGTTATTACAGGGGAAGAAACCTCCATTTTATGCAGAACAAAGAATCTTGGCTGCAGCTATGAAGCACCACTGACTTAGTACATGGAAGCATGGCTGGGATGTTTGGAAATGTGACGGGACAGTGAAGTGATGAGGTTCTGTTTCATTAGGTACATAACCCTGACAGAACTTCCTAAACAAGGATCTCTATTCTTTCTGTGTCTGTTTCCTATCATTATTTTGATAATGTTACTATTATCTGTAAACACTTCACAAGGTGTCGGTGGAAGTACAGGGGCTTATTCAACATTTCTCATTTTAATTCTGGAGAAAACAGTCAGTATGGATAGATGCATATTCATTAACTTAAGAACCAAAGAGAAGATTTGCTTACCCATTACTTGAAGAATTATTGCCAGTTTAAGTGAAAAATATAGTGGTCAGGAGCATTTAAAAGATTTTTTTTTCTTTTTTTCTTTTTAAATGCCAGGCTTTGACTTAAGAACAAACACTGAGGGAAGAATGAAAATGTAGTATGAATAGGATTTCTTGCTTTTGGATTAGTTTTTGGTCTTTCAACCCAAAATTCTTTGTCCATCCCTCAAGATAAAACAAATAATGTAAGTATTGGCTTGCATCTCATTTCGCTTTAGCATTAGGGGAGTGTAAGTCCTCCTTAGAAGTTTGTGCATTCTCTGCAGACCAAGGAGACGATCTAAATAAATAATAATAAAAGGAGTCAATGTGGAACCACAGAATGTGTCTGCATGGCAATTCATGGAGTGACTTCTGCTTGCTCTTCCTTCAATCCAAGCCACTGAAACCTCTTGTGGTTGTGTTAGCACATCGTGAATACACCATGGTCCTCATCAAAACAAGCCTGTAATTTCTCAATATACGGGAGTATAAGCTCTCATCTGCCTAAAAAGCATTATAAAGAAATAACATAATCCAATTGTTCCAAGCATGTAGCATGCCACTTATAAAGGTGTAAATAACCAGTGAAAGAGAGGTGACAAAGTACTGTAGTAGTGCTTAACTTACGCCAGTCTCATAGACAAAGTTTGGAATGGCTCACAGGGTAACAAGAGCTTTTGCAGTGCTGATAGATGACCTCCTGCTAGCTGTGGAGGGAGATCAGACCTCAGCTAGAGAGAACAGGGAAGCCCGTTGTACCAAAAAGTCAATGAAAAAGAAATGTTTACTGGGGAGTAATCATTCAGATTCGCTCACTTCCAACATAATTGCAAAGCAGTTTCACATTATGAAAAGAGCTACAAAGCATGCATTGAGGGGGAAAAAGCAGAGTGAGATATGCTGAAGTTAAGTATTTATCCATTCATTCTAATTATACAATAAAGCAAGCCAGAAGGTCAATTTTTAGTCTAGAATGATTTTTAGGGCGCTGTGAAGAATATTCAGTTTGAAGTTGACAGGGAGGGAAATGAGAGATTACAGAGATGAAGTGAATTTGCCCATACCAGCTCAGCTGCAGCACTAGGACTAGTCAGCAGTCCACAGGTGCCAGGGAGAAAAGATTGAGGAAAGGTGGATAACATCACCTCAGCTGCTCTTACCGTATGTTTTACAAGAACAAGTAAAGATCATATGATATTTGTAACATTGCCCCTTTTTTTGGAGTAGGCTGCTAATAATAATCAGGAGATCAATTTTATTCTTCCTCAGAGACTTCTGGACTCTGACTTTGTGTTCTTCCACAGCTTTTGATCATGTCGTGCTAAAGTAATTCTTTGCCTGGTGCAACAGATGCCTTCATCACGATCCCTTTAAAGAGGAATGAAGAACTCAAAGTTACATGCATTTAAACATGTCACTTCTCATAAATGAAGCTGTGTTGTGCTAAGCCATAGTGAAGCCAGTAAGTTATTAATAATTTAGCATGTACTTACAGAAGCGAACATAAAGTCATGCTTTGATCAAAAACAGGTAACACAAAAGCATGGAGTGTTCTGCTCAATAAGTTAATGGACAGAAGTTAAACACTTGACACTATATCTGGACTGAAGTTGCAGTATACTGGGAAGTTATTTTCAAATTCAATGATAAAGCTCAAATATTTCCCCTATCAAATCCTTTACAGGGATTTGCATGCTTGTTCATTGAGGGAAGTGTCTTTAACTCAAGAAGCTGAAATTAAGGATTACTAAATACTAAAACTGTTCAATTTGAATTAAATACTATCAGTGCATGTGCCCACACCTCCCTATCCCTTTCTGCAGTTGTATCCTGAATAACATTTAGACATTCAACTTTGGGAGTACAGAAACAGTAGTTGCTCGGTTTTAATTTGTGTTTGTGTGCCACCAAGCATAATGGAATCTTGATTTGTGACTGAGGACCGTATACAAGTAAAACATAGCGAAGAAAATTTGCATTCTAATCCTTGCTTTGTAGGACATACCAACGCTTTAAACTTGGTTTATTAGTCTTTGGAAAATTGGTAATAATCTTGAACAGCTGCTGTGTAGTTCAGGGCTTGCAAAGTGACTTGAGGTGTTCTGTTGAAAAGTGACACAAATGAAAAGTATTCTTTTCAATAATAACGAACTGAGCTTGAAGCACTCGATTTTGGAGATGGATTTGAAGCTGAAGCATGAAGTAGTGCAGGAAGAATGTTTACCAAATGCAAAGCAGAGCTAGTAGGAGTAAAAACTGCAATGCAAGTGTAATTCTAGGATGCTTGCAAAGCAGGTAATGAGCAAAAAGTTACTGTACGGGTAGAACTCAGTTTATAGCGTAGTCCATAAAAAGGTTCCTGAATTGCAGTTTAATCCAGGCTCCTAACTAGAAATAGGCAGGAAAGTTCTTACTGCCAGTAACGTACAAGTGGTAAAGAGGCATTACGTGTTTAGCTGATAAAATAAACTTTCTGTAAAGTTGCCTTTATTGATTAAAAAGAAAGCTTCTTTTCCTTCTGAAAACTCACTTTAGTGTTTACATCTCGATGTATAAAAACCAGATCAGATACTTTTGTCTGGGGTAAAACCACACCAAATGACTAATTTGGCTATGGAGAACTGTGTTCTGTGGCAGGAAGTTGCACTTCAATCTGGATTAATTTCAAGAACATACAAAATAGTGCATTTGAGAGTCTATTGCAGGTCTTGCAATCTGTGACCAGCAGAACTGAATTGTATCAGCAGAATCTGTGCAGCAACTTTCAAAGTAGTCATTGTAATCTTCCACCCCACTGATGAGGTGGAAGAAAATAAGCTTGACCAAAGTAGGTGTCATTCTTCCATTTTGGGGGCAAATATGATTTAAAAACACTATAGTGAGTATACTTTGAACTAATGTCCCTAAACAGTACTCACCTTTAGTTTACTTCTCTTACTAGAAAATAACAACCTCCCGATACTAAGATGCTGTTCCTCTTTGTGTATAGTCTTGAATTACTTTCTAAAGTTCTTTTGGTGGCAAAACTCAGCTATTCCACAGTAGAGTTGATTGCTTGGGTTTTTTTTTCCTGAGAAATCAATCAGAGTGAGCAGAAGTAGCTCTTACTGTAAGCATCCCAGAGATACAGGATTGAGTTATGCTCAGATGATCAACGATCTAAACCAAAGGATTTGCAATAAACAGTAGCAAAAAAAAAGAGCTGCAGGAGTAGACGGGGCGGGGGGGCAGAACCAAACAACAAACCCAACCAAGCAGCCACAGGGGAAAAATGAAGGGCTAAGCAAAAACTTGAAAAATGGTTCTGAGTAGCATGTTTTATGTTATATTGACCAGCTGCTGGATCAAAAGGAATCTTTTTGGGAATAGGATAAAATGAGCACAAACAAAAAAAAGGAAGACTCCAGCCACTAAGACTCTCCTAGGTTGTAACAATGAATGTAATACGACTAAATGCTCAGTTCTTGCCCAGCAAAACAAAAATTATCTGTAAACATGTGTGGTAGGGAGTGGAAACCAGTACAAGCCTGAGCATAGAACTACAAAGACGTGATGCAGTGGAAGCCTGTCCTCTAGCACAATGAAAAGTTTGTCAATAGGTCATAAACCCAGCTACATTTAAGTTTGCCTGCTTCCAAGGGTTCCTATACATTACAATTTTTATAATTGCATATATAGAAGCTTCTCCTTCTCTTGTATATGTGAAGAGTACATGTGGACATAAGGCAGTAGAGAATATTTTATATAAATTGGGATTCCAAGGTCTTCCTAAGGGTTTAATTTCATTTTCATTTCTCTCCCTGTGGAAGCTCCTGAAGGAGAAGGCATGACCATACAGCTCAGAGCAGCAAAGTGACTGCAGCCTATAGAGTGCAGTCCTGGGAGGGGAATATGTAACCACATGCATGCACTTGAGGAGGAAATCTGCAGACGCTATAAAAGCCTCGCTGCAGGAGGGCTCTGGTTATTTGGTAGAGATTTCTTTCAGGATAGAGATCTGGTATAGTCAGGAAATGCTACTCGGACGTCTGAACTTGTAGCTAAGACACATAATATTCGCTTTCTCTATTATTCTGTTAATGAACAGGCCCTGACAGAGATAGTGGTTCTGCTTCTGGGCCTTCTGTGATATCGAAGGGGAGATTTCTAGCTATAATTACATGTGTGTTAGGCTTTCCTCCTTTCAGCAAATACTATTAAGTTGTGCTGATAGAGAGACAAAATACAATATGAATCCACCAAAAATATAATTCTGATCACATTTTAATTCAGTGGTTTTAATTTTATCAACATTTATAGGAGATATCTGGGGCAACAGAGTAGGATAATTGCTGGAGCAAAAGATAGGACAAAGCATTTCCAGGAAGCATCCTAACAGGAATATTACTTTTCTACCAGAGAACATTCCTAGTAAGAATGCATAAAGATCTCTGCCTGTTTTTAGTAAATCCCATGCTACATTTAAAGTCTTATATTAGGAAAGCATTTCCTACTGGTGGAGGATACACTCTAGTCTCTATAAAGTTCCTTAGAGTTAAAACAGGAAATATCTTATGCAACCAGACAGATTGATTGCTTAAAGACTGGTAATCTGCAGCGTCTAATTAGTCGATCAAGACAAATTGTATTTAGCAAGCATGATACAATTACATTACAATGGAAGCACAAAGGGAATTCAGTTTATATTACCCTACAGAAGGTCAGTGGCTCAGGAGAAAGACCGTGCTTTCTTTGGAAAATACAAGGTGGGAGTTCTCAACTAGTTCTTTAGTATTGGCTGCACTAGTTAGCAAAAGGTCTGTTTTGTTGAACATCTTTTCTTTCCATTCATAATTTCTTTAAATAGCGGACTAACATGTAAGAGAATATTTTATTACTGCTCTGTCTACCTAAAGTTGGATAGAACCACTGGCAAGAAAGAAGAGCAAACACCGTACAAGCTCTGGTAGCTGTGTGTGCTCTTAGTCATCCAGTGTACAACCTGGGAGTCTCCTGTGCTGAAGATCAGGCAAAGACCCCTGCTTCGGTCCCAGTGCCCTGCTTGAACTCTAGTTTGAAAACAATTGATTTCTGGCTTTGTCAATCCCCCCTGCATTTTTAGATGGGCAGAGGTTTCTTCTTCCTACGCTATTGTGCATGTGGCCATGCCTTTCTGTGATACCTCACCCCAGCACTGGCTGTCTTTCAAGTAGCTGATGTAGTGATGGCTTGCACGGTGTTACGCTTGCAATTAAAAAAGCTTCTCTAAGCTAGTACTGCCCTTTTTCTCCCTTTACATTTCCTAACACAGTTTGAACAGAGAGGAGTGGGGAAGGCGGGCATAATTTCACAAATGCTTGAAACTTTTAGAGGCAAAATAATTTTTAAAATCTGTATTACTTAATCCGATCAGCTGTAATATAGTGTGGAAATCTTGAAGCTAGAGTTGGTATTAACAGGTAAGATCCAGAGAGTTTTGCTTTATGTGTACATTGACACAGTAATATTTGTTGATTTTTTTTGAACTTCCTTGTGCAGAAATGTAGACACTCAGAGGACAATGCAATGACAGTGTAGGGTTTTTTTCTTTTACTGTTCCTTTACAAACATTTATACACAGGATTAAACATGCATGCTTTTGAGGATGGAGAAATATAATTACTGGTATGTGAGGCAAAAATGTTAGAGAAAGAAACCACTACATATGTCACCTTCCCCTGTTGGAAGAGGATTTTAGTTTCCCATCGAAATATGGCAGCCTAGTAATATAACTTAATTTATAAATCATAGTTGGTCTTTTTTTTGTGTGTGTCCCACCCAAATGCTTATGTATTTAAAATATTCACCATGCAGGTTTGGTACTCAGAAGAATTAATCAAACTGTCAAGCTGTAGACCAGACGCTGCAGAGAATACACAGTGGCGTGTCATGGTTACTTAGCAACTATAGCTGAAGAGGTTAAGGTAGAAAATACTGTCATTTTCCTGTGTTTGAGATCTCCTCTTCCCCCCTTTCTTTGTATACATATTTTTCTCCCAACAGATAAAGTCTTTTGTATGTTTTAATGATCTTATGTTATAGCTTTCAAAAGAACCTACTATTTCTGTAGACCAATTTGAATTAAATGATGAATTCTGAGGATTTAAGTGTGGCTCTTAACAAGAATATGAGGTGTTAACCTAGCATGTACGTAAAAAAAATTCCCACGGTGGAATGGGAAGCTGTTTAATTTTACTGTAATTTTTCCTTAAAAATTGAGATCGGTAGGGGTAAGTGCAGTTTTGACTAAATCATGGAAACCATGTTCTACCATGGTGGCAATGGAAGTGGGAACTGTTTTGCACTTATATTATTGATGGTAATATTTATTGCCCTGATAAGGAAATTGAGTTTGCTTACTAGGAGGAAATAGATGACCTCTTATAGCTGCGTTCTGCTAGATTTGCCTCTGGCAGTAGGTTAAAAATAATAGCAGACCTGAAAATTTTATGAAAGCTTCAGGGTAAGTGTTACTTTAGCATCAGCAGCTGTAACACAAACAAGCCTTAAATCCTGCAACTTATGAAATGATAATGAGAAAAGGATCCAGAATTTCTGTTGTGTTCATGAAGGGCACTTGTCTGAATATAGGATTATGTATGTGTATCTGCAGTAGACACAATGGGAACCTTTGGGGAAGGAGTAGAAAGATTGCCAGGTGCTGAATATAGGTATAAGGGCCATTTGATATTACTAATCTTTAGCACTTCAGTTTTGAATTATACAAATTGTTTATTGGTCTAGGTCTTAGGAGCCAAAGAAAACTGGGATCCTCCCCTGCTACCTTCTTGTTACAGGCTGGAGCTGCATAGCCACTGTCATGAGCTAGAAGAGCGTTTGTCGCACTGTGCAGCAGTGACTAGGGGGCTGAAACAGAATTGTCTGAAACTGCCATGTCTTTCTTTTTCTGGCAGGACAGTTGACATTCTAGAGGTCTCCGAAAGTCTTGCAAAAAGAGCATCTTTTATACAGATGTAGGAAAAAGATATCCGACATTGCTTTAATCTGTAGTCTTAGAGCTGAGCTGGGAAAGAAGTATCCAGGAAGCCTGAACCTCCAGTTTGCTATTCTCTGTGGAAGAGACAACTATGGTCAGTTTGAGAATGGGAAGGTGGCTAGATCACAGTTTTGAGCTTTTTTCTTTTGTCTGCTGTTATGTCTTGTGAATGTCAGTGACGAGAAAGGCGTTGGTCATGTAATTGTGAATTCAGTGAGCTGGACCAGCAATGCTGTTGAAGCAGTTGTGCTAAGGAGCCAGCCCTTACTGTGGCAGGCACAGAGCAGATTGGTATCACTGACCAGCATCCCAATTCTGTATGGCATTTACTAAAATTCTGTTCAGTTCTCTAAAATATTGTTA
Organism: Burhinus oedicnemus; assembly: GCA_008921705.1. Lineage (NCBI taxonomy): Eukaryota > Metazoa > Chordata > Aves > Charadriiformes > Burhinidae > Burhinus > Burhinus oedicnemus. Next base: position 3,121,284 of record VFFE01008899.1, on the reverse strand, counting down.
ATATGTTCTTCCAGGCCTCATTTTTGCTGTGGTAACAATGCATGAGGAAGAGTGGCTGAATGCTTAGTTCCAGGCACTTTACATCCAGGTGTCACATGAGAAAGAGACAACACAGCATCTTCAGTGCATAGGTTGAAGCATTGTCAGTTATGCTGGTTTCTGAGAGAAGAGAGATCAGAGAGTGAAAACACCCCACTAACCTTTGATACGAGTACCAGTCCATTTCTGTGCATTCACCAGTGCTCACTGTTTCCACAGGATAAATGCACCTCCTCATCCAGATGACATGACATGCATGTACACTTACTGAATTTTTACTGCTATTTAGGATTTCGATTCTGAATATTAGCTTCTCGAAGAAGAGGAGTATCATAAACCTTTTCAAATGACATGTAAGAAACTCATGGCTTCTATAGTAGCACTGAGAGGCAGGCAAGAATGAATGTGTGCGGAAATAAGTTGTCCCACTGCAATCAAAGTGACCAGACAGATGCTTAGAGACACAGTTAACCATTGCAGTGAAGAGGAAATCGAGCCCCTTAAGGACATAGGGCCTGATTTTGGTTTCTGGAAACAATATAAGCAAACAGTGCAATCAATGCATTCTATAAATAAACCTTAATTTGACTGCAGTTCTCTTTTCTCCCCATTTGTCTTGAAAAAGAAATGGGAAAAAATTAAAAACAGAATTTAAAATAATAATTCTGAAATATTTGATATGTTACAGTTCAAAGTATGGTCTGATTTGATTGCCAGACATATCTGGTCCTCTCAAATACTGATCCGTACGGAAATGGTAGTTAGTGGCCTTTCTGGGGTCAAGAAATAAGGTGTGTATGCTACATTCAGAAACTCTAAGGTATATAAAGGAAACGGCTGTAAATTTTGGGATATCTGGCATTTAAGGGGAAAACGGGAACATGTGAGATCTGGACAGCTACATTGTTTGTAGGCTTTTATTTTTTGATAGTAATTTGCTAAGGGGCCGACAATGTGCCCAAGCTCTACTTTAGACATAGATAGCAAGACAGTCCCTAAATATGGCTTTGTTTTATTTATTATTTGCAGGATTTTTATATCCTAGTGTTACATGTTGTGGTACCATTGACTTTTATGGGTTGTGTAATTTAACAGTGTATTGATTCATTGGCTTTCTAGAACTCTACATCTGTTTCTGTAATCACCCAGCTTTGGGGTGGGTGTGTGTGAGAGAGATGAAGAGGAACTATGAAATCCATCTCTGTTCTTGCCAAGTTTATTCACCAGTTGCTCTTCCACCCCCATCCTTGCTGGTTTATGAGTTGCATTTAGTTCTTTCTAGTAACTAATGGTGATCCTTGCTTTATTGTTTGTTCTTTCACTGCGTCAATCTGGGTAAAACTGAACCAGAGTAAGTTGTGGTAAGGAGCTGTGATCATCAGGTTCGTTGTGTTTCTCTTGTGCTAGCACTTTGAGGAAAGCGTTCTTTTGTGCAAGTATTATAGAAGTGCTGGCAGGAATCCACATATTGCCAAAATCTGGGCAAGAAATCCTAAACAGCTGGCTACTGATGTCATTGTCCATACAGGCAGTAGTTTGATTCCTGTATAGCCCATGGTGATACGTGGGTCTTGTGCCTGGTAGGAGCCTTGCCAATACACAGTTTTGTTGTCTGATGCCTTAAAGAGCTAATCCCCAGGGAGCCCACCCAGAACCCCTCCTGATTTCTCCACTGTGCTGGAAGCAAATGATGTAGCAAATGAACAGTGAGAGGAGGTCTCAGCCCAATGCTGCAAGCTTCATGGCACTTCAGGAATTGACAGTCTTGTGCAATTCATCTATCTCGGAGTATCAAATGCAAGTCAGTGAAGCTTTCGGGTCTCTGCCTGCCTGAATTCAGAGCCACTGGGTTGTTTTTTATAATTTCATAGCACCTCTGAAATGCTTTTCCTTGTCTAACATTCAATTAGACCACATGTTGCCAGAGGTAAGAAAGAAAAGTTTATCTTAAAACTCCAGAGACTGATGCTACTAAGCTGATGCTATTTTGCAATTGTAAAGAAGTAGAACTGGTGAAAACTGTGCAGGCAGATGCAGGGCAGCCTAGAGCTAAGGTGCAGAATGGGGCAGAGGGGGTGCTCTTCATAAACGGGGCAGCAAGACAGGTGCAGCATCCTTCTAGAAGCCTGAGTGAAGCTGATGCTTTTGCATGTGTCCTTGCTCATATGAAGAGTGTGCAGAGAAAGTTCTCCGACCCTTTTCATCATTGCTCAGCATTTCATAAGAATGGTTTCTGATGTATGAGGCTGTGGATGAACTGTGTAGCATATGACGCAAAGGATGTCATGTTTGTCTAGCCATGATTGTTGTGCTGCTGGTACCTCATTACAGTACAACACTTCAGAGTAACCTTGCTATGAAAGCAAAGTGTAAGATGGAGTTTTCTTGTTCCTTACTAGTGCAATCTTTATTCGCAGGCTGAAAGAGGCTTACTGGGTTACAACTAAAATGTATCGTTTTGTGGCAGTAAACTCTTAACTGTTAAAAACAAGTATAAAAAAACATTTGGAGGAATTCAGGTCATTTCTCAGCAAAATTACTTAATTTTTCAGTGGTGTTCTAGCAATTCACTTTTAAACAACAAAAAAGTTAACTTTATGAAAATGATAAAAGAATTAGACTAAATTATGAACTTTTTTGAAGGTGATAAAAGATTTGAGCACAGAAGAGAACATTCTGAAGTGCTTAGTGGCTCAAGATAAAGCTTTGTCCATGTCTTTTGATTCACTGTTTACTATATGTCACAGTGGCTTGACACAGATCAATTCCCCATCATCTCTCCCTTGCCCGCCCACCCACCCACCCGGTCAGATTTTACTCTTGCCTGTCATGGCTTGTGGTTATGGGTGATATAGGAAAATGCTGTATATAAAAATGAGAAACTGCTCTTGTGGAAAAAATATCTGTGCAAACTGATTACTTGTGAGAGATGAAACTAGGGCATTCTAAAATCTTCCGCTGTGCAGTGAAAATCAAGTCAGAAGGAAGGAGGAAAACTGTTTGTAGAAGAGTAAGTAATCCTTAAAATAATGGCATATTCAGCTGGCACAAGGAAACCACAAAATTGTTGTCATTTCAACACTTGTCACATAATCATCAAACTGTTTGTTTTAACTTTATATTTCGGTAAACTTTGTTGGATTTCCTGATCTTGTTTAGTCTGATTCTTCTCTCCTATTCTTTTCATGTTAGCACAGTTTCACTCTTTTAAAGGCAATAGGAACCACACAGGCTTTCTGAAATAAAATAGCATAGGAACGTGAAATTAAGTGTTAAAATGTTTTTGCCAGGTGTAGTTTTTTGGTAGTGTGTCTGTTGAGATGCCATCTCTTTTAGAGGAGGCAACTTCAGATTAACAAACTGGCCATTGTCATCTTTTTGTAAGAGTATGAATGTTAGTCCTTTGTTTGAATAACTATAGTGATTCCTTTAGCAATACTTAATCTAGTGGACTAAGATCCACCCCACCTACCCCCATCCCCATCCCCCCCTTTATGTGCAGATTTATATGCTAGAACACCTATTGTATCCTGGGCAACATATAATTACTTACAGTAGTGAGTAGCCAGCAAATTATGTAGGAGCTTGTAGTTCTCTCGGACACTATGTAACCTGTATGATGGATGATTACTATGTTTTACAAAAGGAAGACTGACTTCAACGAGTTTTAAAATATGCTTTTAACATTAAGGATACATTTTAAATGCTTTCTCCACTTGAGGTCTTCACAGTTTACCTAGCATAGGGAACGTCACACTTACATATTCATATAGCACTTAGCACAACGGTTTGCCTATCCAGCAGTATAAATAATACATTAGAATCTCACTGGGTGATCTCATGAAAATAATTAGACAGTGCCATCATTTTAGATAGTATCATCTAAATACCAGCTTAGCATTACCTTTAAGAATCTGAGTACCTCTCGAAAGTTCTGAAAAAATTTGCAATGCAAATGTCATCTGTTCTCAGCAGCCATTAAGAGAGAATTTACTGTGGTGGAATAATTAAGTGGTGTAAGGACATCATGTTCTAAGCCTGAAGAACTTGCATCCCATTGTGGGCCTATTTTTTCCTATTTATTGGTTTTGGGTTTTTTTTTCTTTTTTATTATAAAAAAAATAAGCATTGCTTGCTCTCAATTTACAAGAGCTTATCATGGAATGTTTATATCCTCTGAAGACTTTCTGACAAGACAAGTGAAAGAAAATCATTGTTTAAGCATTTCCTGACTGTTAAATGGTTTGGAGGTGTTATTATTGATGTGATTTTTATTGGAGCTATTTTCCCAAATAAGTTCTCAGTGGCAGTCCACTAGCGTGCAGTTAATTCATTAGAACAGGAAGAACTTGAGTTAAATGCATTATAGATGAACTGTTAGTACGTAATAAGGTCAACTCATACAGGGCAAATGCTCTCCCGGTTATTAGCATTTGTTACGGGATCTTAGCAACACATGACACATGATTTTGTTTTACCTGAGTTTGAGACAATTTCTGCATAGCTATTTACTTCCCTTTACAGAACCTGTTTAAATCTGCAGATGATGCTGTGCATATAATTCTCTGCTAAATAAAAGTGTGAGGTCAAGTGTTAGGCTCACATAGAGGTTTATATTAAAAGATTGATACTACAAAGGCAGTGTTGTTGATGTAGATGAGCATCTACCTTTACATCAAGTATTAAGCTTCAAGTTTCCACAGCCTTTGTTTTTTTTAAAAAAAACGTAACTGAAACGGAGATGAAAGAGGGATAATCCTAACGTGGGTTGTGATCTCCAACTTTCTATATGACCTTTTCTTAGTGGCATTAGCTGGATTCTCAGTATCTCTATATTTGCTTCTCCAAGTTTCCTGGTAAAATATGAAAGGTGTTTGTCCTAGTTTCAGCTGAGATAGAGTTAATTTTCTTTCTAGTGGTTGCTGTGTTTTCAGATTTGGTATGAAAGGAATGTCAATAATGCATATTGGTTTAGTTTGGTTAAGTGATGTTTATACTAGTCATGGACTTTTATCAGCTTCCCATAGAAGCTGGGAAGGAGCATAGACAGAGCAACAGAACAGCCAATGGAATATTCCATATCATAGATGTCATGCTCGTATATAAATGGGTTTTGGGGGGAAGAGGAATCTGTGACCTCTGCTCAGTCTGGACAACCAATTCCCTGAGCAGAGTGACTTGTGTCTGTATATTCTTTTACCATTATTATTATTGTTGTTATTTTCCTTTTCCATTTTTATTCTATTAAACTGTCTATCTCAACCCATGAGTTGGGGCTTTTTTTCCCCTTTCCCCTCCTTTTCTCCCTCTTCTCCCTGCCCTTCTGTGGGTGGAAGGGGAAATGAGCAAGAGGCTGTGTGGTCCTAGCTGCTGGCTGGGGTTAAACCACGACAGTGTTCAATACTTCATATAGTAATAGTCCTAATCACTTTGTACATTCTTCCAAGAAATACCTTTGACCCAATATAGCCATGACCACAGCTGGTGTAAATTGGCAAAGCTCCTCTCGCTTCAGTGAAGCAGTGCTGATTTAGATAGTCTGACCTGTTAGAATGTACTGTACAGGATGCAATTAGGAGGAGAATTGGATCTCCAGTGCGAGGAATAGTGCTTTCTGTATTGTACTGGGGGGAACAATAGCTTTAATTAGCTGTTTTGTAAAGGACTTGAAGAAGGTGAAATGTTAGAGCAGTGTTAAAGGTCAGCCTGCTGTTTTCCACATCTAATCTCCCTTGGGAGAAGAACCAGAGGAACAGGAAGCAGGAAATCTGAAAAGATAAACTGTGAATAGCAGAAATGATTGTGTTTGGGCTTCTCGGTGCACTGCTTGTATGTCTCTTGTTAAATCTGTGGCAAGGATCACTCTGAAATCACATGAATAACTGGGTTTGTGTTCCAAACCAAGCCTTACAGCTACTACCATTATGAGTGTCCTGCTTCCCTTCATTCCTTATTATTTGTATTACTTCTACTGACTGTATAGTTCTAGCTAGTTCTGAGAATGCCAGTTTCCATGGGGAATATACATAGAGAGTAGTTAGGTGGGTTTTGTCCAGATTTTTTTTCTGGGCAGGGTAGCAACCAGTTACTGTAATTGACTTACACTCTGGTTGTGTAAAAATTATTTCTTTAGTGGCACAGGAATGGCCATATGGCACTTTCAAGTCTGGTAGTACTTTAATTTAATAACCTTTCCAATAGTGGCTACCACTAACAATTATGTTGCAAAGTGATTTTGTGCACTTTTTAATTAAGACTTGCTTGCAGAAAAAATCCTAATCCATTAGAGGTCGATTTATGCCTTGAAACAAGGTCAACTTTTCCTTTTCTCTTTTCTCTTTTCTCTTTTCTCTCTTCTCTTCTCTTCTCTTCTCTTCTCTTCTCTTCTCTTCTCTTCTCTTCTCTTCTCTTCTCTTCTCTTCTCTTCTCTTCTCTTCTCTTCTCTTCTCTTCTCTTCTCTCCTCTCCTCTCCTCTCCTCTCCTCTCCTCTCCTCTCCTCGGCAGAATTTTCTCATTGTGCGTATGTTAAGTAGCTTAGTATTGCTTTTCTATCCTGTTTAGAATTTTGATATCTGATTAGTGCTTCTCAGCAAACAGCAAGTGGCATGACAGAACATTTCCTAGATTTTGTAAGTTTTCTTTGTTTCTGGTCCACTGATATCCCTTGCTCTTGAATAATGAGAACTGGAAATGGAAGTGTCTGATCTACCACTTTCTTACATATTTTAACCCAATGTCTCTTTTATACATGTATTTACACATATAAATATATGTAAAATATATATAGAAAGGTCCTAGTGTCTACAACTCTTTTCATTGGTGATCTTAATGTAGTCATCAATTTTGCTGATAAGGAGAAATCTCACGTAGTTTAATAAATAAGTTGTAAACCTGTAGTCATCCCTGGACTTGCAAAAATAACTGAACACCATAGTTGACAACTACAACAGGTTAGCTCTGTGTCTTTAATTGCTTAAAGCATACTGTGATGAAGAAAACAGAATGCCTTTCTCTTGCTGTGTTTTCCAGTGGTTTTGGAATTCCTCAGCAGTGCTTTCTGGCCCTTAGAGGTGTCCAGTCATGTATAATGTGCTAGAGCGGCGCTAGCTGCTAAACTAACCCTGATAATCCAGGCCCTTAGAGACTGCTACTATGCTAGTGAGGCAGGGATTAATTCCCTATCAGACTCCACTTCCACAAATGCTGCCAAGGTAAAAATCCTGTCCAATTATCAGAACTGTATGAGTACAAAAGTGGAAGAGCAAAAAAAAATACTTTTAAAGATGGACCCTTGATAGGCTGAAGAAAATTCTGGATGTATATAAACACAGCTTAAATTTACTATAGCCCACTTATGATACTATGTTACTTAGAACTGGTTGGCCAATTTCTCACTATAAAGCCTGTTGTTTTATTGTTGGTTTAACAGTAGAAACTTGTGATTTTTGTCGCTCCAGGCTCTTGTTTGACAGGGCATTTGCACAAGTGTGGCAGATCCATCTATAATAAAACAGGACTACAGATGGGATTTCCTCAAAGAACATGAAATAGGGTGAGCTAATACTAGCAGTCTGTGCTTGGAGAAAACAAACTTCCAGTTGTGAGACTCAAAATGAAAGAATTTTTTCAAGTAGTTTCCCCTTGCAAGGTTTTGTGCCCTGAGAACATGGGTCCAGACAGTCCAGACGTAATGGGAAAAACAGACACTTTTGCAGGTCAGGGAAACTAAAATGAAGAGTGGCTGCCCAGCACCCATTCATATTCTGTGTTCTAATATTCTGTGTGTTTTATACCTGTGAAATACTGCAAGATCCTGACAAGAAGCTGGTGCAAAATGGACAAATTACTGTCAGTGATCACGATGCACCCAGGATCAGCGCATTGAACTGAGATTCTGCGTTTCTGAGTGTGGATTGAGATTCAGCTTTTCCCACAAAGGTTTGAAGTATAGGTGTTGCGCAGCTCAGCTGTATGCTGTAACAGTTGTTTTGTTGAATAAGTTGTAGGCCAGCAGAGGTTATAATATCGCCTAGTCTGAAGCCCAGTATGTATGCAAACCATATACATGTATGCAGTTACCTGTTGTAAGCCCAGTCAATTGGAAGGGCCAGTGCTAAAAATGATGGGCACAGAAAAAAGTAGAGAATGGAAAAAAAAAAAAAATTTCTTGAAGGATAAGATCCTTTGAATTGGGCTAATTTCAGCCCTAGGAGAGTAATATGGGTGTAGAAAGCTGAGCAGGAACTTATAGTTTAAAGTGCCTGATGAAGAGAAGAGCAAAATTTGTTCAACCTCTGAACACTGACTTTGAGTAAGCATCTATTTGCCTGTAGAGTGGAAAATACCCGTCTCTGAAGAGTTAATCTTGTATACCCTTCAGGGAGCACAGTCACAGCTGGTGGGGGGCTTTGCTGAAATAAAAAGCCTCTGGCAACTTCCTGCTCTGCAGGCTGCAATGTTCTTCAGAGCAGAGCAGGCTTGAAAAAAATGTATGAAAAAGTAGCAGTTGGTTTGCAAAGACAGATAAAGTTGTTGTTCAGAAAGGGAGCTGTTATTTTCTGTCCAGCTTCTCCAGCTGCTAGTTTATCATTCATATTCACTACTTCTCACATAACGATATTGTATTCTCTGAAGGTTGTGATTTTTTTTTTTTTTTCTGCTTTAGCTCTCCAAAGTTCAAGTTGCTTTTCTGGAACTTGCATTTAACCTTTAAGAAACAAGCTGAAGTCTCTGTGACCTTGAAGGATGGGGGCAGAGAGGGTCAGAAATATCACTGTGTCTCACTAAAGACACCTTTAGAAATATCTAACAAGGCATTTCATCTAAAATAGGAGAAAAGGACACTTAATGTGACAGGATCTGTAGAGGGGCAAAAAAAAAAATCTTGCCACAGTAACTAGAAGTCGTATCTAGGACAATGGATGACAGACACATGAGCTGGAAAAGTAGTGTCTCTTTTGTCATGGGAGTCCATTCCTGAAAAAGATGCCAGAGAAATGAAGATGTGAGCAACGCAGGTGTGGAAAAGAATGGAACCCAGTTCATGTGGCAAGATGATTTTTCATAATAGATGTAAAGCTTATCGGTCCTCAGATTTCAGGTGATAAGGCTAAGAGGAAATGCCATTTTTCTTCTCACTTCTTTTTTCATGCATTTCCTTTTCTGTTGATCATTCAGTGCTGTGGCACAAAGAGGGAACATTGCATCCACTTTTGAAACATCCAGATCACTACCGGAGATGGAACACTGACTGTGATGCAGACTGTTTTCTCTAATGCAGGAAAGTAATTAGGTCTTCTCTAGTGCCCAGCCTCTGCAACTGAATAGTAGCTCCTATAGTACTTGGTGGGAGAGAGAACTGGCCATAAATCATCAATCTTTAGCTTCATTAATCTGATAGTAACCTTAAAACAGACCTTATCCATTCTGAGTTGGAGCAGCTGGTAGTAATTTTTGGGTCTTTAAGTTGTTTCGGAACACGGAAGTACAGTCCTGATTTTACAGATGGGGAACTGAGGTGCAAACAACAGAGACTGTGCCTTGTGCAGTGTCAGAGGGAAAATCTGTAATAGAGCAGAATGCTATCTTGAGGGTCGAGTACTTGAGCTCTACCTGTTAAGGTCATGCTGTTCAGCCTCCTGTGAAAGTTGTGTTCCCCAGTAGCTGGAGGCCCTACGAGTTCACTCATCTTGTCAAAAGCCACTGTTCTCTTGCCAAAATCTTTTTCCCCTCCACCTGTCATGTTGCCATTCTGGTCAGCTCATGATGGAGCCAATGAAATCAGCTTTGTTTAGTCAGTGAGTTTGGCACAAATCTTTTGATGATGCTCCCATGTTGTATCATCCCTCAAGAGGCTACAGAGTGGGTGGAATCATAGGATAATTTAAGTTGGTAGGGACCTTGGGGGTCAGATCTGGTTAAGCACAAATCCATTGCATCTGTCATGCACCTTCTAACAGTGACTGCACAATGTTTTTGTTTTTGTGATATCGGCTCTCTACTTCAGTTCCAGCAAAAGAGTTACCTGCTTCTCTGTCATAAACACACTGCACCTCTTTGTAGATCTATAATTGAGTTAGGAAGGTTACCATAGCAACCACTGCGATTAATTAAAGTACTTGGGCATGGTAAGTTTATAGATGCAGAAAACATTTTCATGTATAAATAGTGCAATCTGTTTATGCTCGAAGGATTTGCCCCTTCCCTCTTTTTCTCTTCCAATCTCAGCTGAGAAATTGGGCTTTTTTTTTTTCTTTTGGGGATTGATAAATCATTGTGTTATTCTCCATAAACTGTGTAAATAAGTCTTTGCAGTTAATGTCCACTGAAGACCCAATGAATGCTAAGTGAGAAGCATAGCACTGTATTCTTCATGGTAGCGAGCGTTTTCAGGGCTGTGAGGACAGCAAACTGCTCTTACCTGTTCTGCATCTTTTATGGGCTGCTGTCAACAACTGAAGTTTCATGCTCTACAATTTAAAAGAAAAAGAAGGGGACATTCTAATAAACAAGGCCTGCTAGTGAGTCATCTCTTCTGATCCCCGTTTTTTGGAGGGAGGGGTACTTTTCCTCCTGTTTACTTTTCTACTGGCAGTGGTTACTTTTTGTCAGCTACAGACAGAATGCAATGTGTGCGCAATGTGGTAAGCGAGCACGGCAGGAACTGTGGACAAGGTGAAGGTGATGCTTCCAAGGAGAGTCACCGGTCAGACATGGAGAGCTGCAGGTTTCATGGGTGATAAGGAAAGGAAATGGAAAGATCAGTAAATAGAAAGCTTTTTTTCTGGGGCTTGTTAAATTGCTTGTTCCTGTATAAGGTTTTTTCTGTATTTTTGCTCCCAGGTCTATCAACAGAAGAGCTGATGATTGGCTTGCTTTGTAGGAGGATGATGTTAATAGTTATTAATCCCCTTCCCCCCAACAAAATTTACATATCAGCACTGTTTGTACAGAAGCACCACTTCTATTTAATGCAGGATCAGATTCTTTACCGCCCAACAACTTATGCTGTTGTAGGCAGCTGGACAGTTTTAGATGAAAGTCACTGCCTAATGAGAAGGGGCTTGAGTCCTTTTTATTTTCACTCTGCATTACTGTCAAAGTTTAAAAAGTACCAGGCATCAGGGAAGTAATTCTCTGCTACTGTGATTTCTATGTAAAGAGGCAGCTGAAATCTGAAGGCAGTAGCACCAATAATGGAAGTAACGTAAGCACATGACCGTGTCTGGGCAGATACCTGCTTTTAGGTATTTATTATGTACTCCATTTTACAAAGCAGGAAAACTATATACAGCATGACAAGGCATTTCCCCTGTGACTTTCACTTAGAGCTGAAAATGAAACATGTGAGTCTTACTAGTACCCCTCTCAAACCACTGAAATGGGACTTCCTTTATTTCCCTTCCAATGACCATATTGCTCCTCCTGGTTTTTCCTCAGAAAAGCAATCATTGGCTCTGTTGGACTGAGGAGAAACTTTCCTGTGCAGGTTATCTGTGGTCTGATATGTGTATTCCTCTGCACTAGAGATACAGCTGAGAGACTTTTTGGGAACTTGCTTATGCCTTCTTTCTTTGAAGTACTTGGAACCAGTCAACATGAGAGACAGGATGGATAGTAAGCAAGGAATTGGTCTATATTTCAGTTACTAAGATGAATCTGTACTATCTGACTGATATGGAGGATCTCTATAGGTGCAAAGACGGTATAACTGAGAGTCCCACAGAACATTTTAATTCAGGATTTTAATCAAATCTGCCTCGTCAAGAGAATTGCCTTTGTCAACTGTTTGCCAAATCGAAGGAACAAAAGCAGAATTGCTACTGAAAGGTTGAGCTTTGTGCAGTCAGCATTGAAATTATGTTCAAACACCATCAACTTCCATTTTCTCATTCTGCTCCTGGAAGTTTGTTCATGAGAGTCATTATCAAAGCATCGAGCACACATAAGCTTATTAAAATGCTTTGAGAATCTAATGTAACAAGTTGTTCAGTATCACGTAAACAGATGCTCATTTGCAGACTGAAGGCTTTCCCAGTGAGGATGAGAGGTGGTGGGGGCTGCAAACATAAGTGGCAGGGTGTTAGGAACCTCAGGCCAGGTAGCAGTGGCTGGGTGGTTGGGTTGGCCTCACCCCACTGGTACACAAAAATTGTGCAAGGTGTGCAGTCTCAAAACCAGACCCTACAGCAACACTTAAATGAAAACTATCACGGTCTGCAGTTGTAGCTGGTAATAAGCTATCAGCGTTCAGTCCTTCATGTAAAAAATTCAAACACATACGAACATGCAATGCAGGAGCTATTTCCATTGCTTTTCTGCTCAGGGATCTGTCCGTGTATTGCAAAGAACTGTGTGCAGAACCTAGATGACATAACGATAGAATGATAGATCTCTTAAATACTGGGGCATTTTGTGGTTTTATGATGTAGTAAAACCCTCTTTAGGCATGACAAGCACAGACTGACAAGGGATGGTTTTATCTGTATCTCATTAAAGGGTAAGTGCCATGTTGGACAAGCATAATAGAAGAAAAAATCATCTCCAAGAAGACGGAAGAGCTCCAGAAGCAAGAAGAGAATAAAAGATAAATGTTAGTTAATGGCAGAGGAATAGATTCAGGCTGGTCAAATATGTAACGGAGGGATGATTTTGGGGCATGTTTTGTGTTTCTTCAGATTACTTGTCCCTTCTTTAATGCTGGAATCCTTAGGTATGACTTGGATGAAGCTGTTAGGGCTGTCCCTAATAGTGGCAATTTCTAGTTGTCCTACTAGAAGTTCCTGAATTAATGCTGCTGCCATCTATATGATGTGTTCTTAGTGTAATCTTCTGCATGCCTATCTCTGTGCATTTTCATATATTGGAAAAGTACAGATTTCACTTTCTAAGCACTATGCCATTTCTTCCTATTATTTAGTAATTTTATCATCATGTAGTCAAATGCACTGGGGATTTCTAAATGGTGTGTAAAATGAACATCTGTCCATTGGCAGGATTGGCACATCTGGATCCATTAATTTTTCATTATTTCCCAGTGTTGGAGGTCAGATGTTCACAATGTGGTAATGTACAAGATTTTCCACTGGTGGATTTAATGTCTCTGAAGCAGATTAATTCTACTTAGAAAAGTATTTAAAAAAGCCCAAACTGTAAGAGGTTGCTATAAAGATTCATTTTTCTAGTTATTCTTTTTTTTTTTTTTTAAATCAAGAATCCTGCAGAACTTATCCAAATAGTGATCCATTTATGATATATAACAGTTTTGGCAACTGGATTCTTTTTAATTATTATCTCTACTGTTTCATAGATGGGTATACTGAGGTTTGCTGTACCCATCTTCTCTGCTTGTGTATTTCACCTCCCTTCTGTTTTAATCAGGGGGAATCACTTGCTTGTTAGCATCAAGACTAGTTTGGAAGTAGAATAGCAAGGTATAGGTTAAGTATATTAAATATGCAAAGCTAGTAGCCTGAAAAGTTAACTATTTCTTTCTCTTTTTGTCAACTGTGCTAAACAGTTGTTACCTTTATTTGATAACAACTGGTAGGTGCCCTGATACCATAAATACAGGGACTTTGTGGAGTTCTCTTAGGGCAGAATTATGCTCGTGTAGTAACGAATGATCGATAAACCTTGTAGTTTTGCACCTCACTTCTCAGTTTCAGTGCTTTGATTTAAGGAGCTCTCCAATATCACAAGAATTAGCACTCATCACAGCAGTCTTTATCATTCCCTGCCATGGCCATGGTGCTATATTATGGAGTTCTTAAAGGGTGGATTGGTCTCTCCTGGTGCACATATGCAAAGAAAATGTCACACAAAGGTCACCCAGCATCAAGAGTGCTTCACTGAAATGTATGTTGAATTTCAATGAGGTACCTTGTTGAAAAAAAAATTAAGGAAGGAAGAAAGAAGGAAAGAAAAAAAAAATCATGTTAATTTTCTTGGCAGTTGCTGCATGTTCAGGAGCATTGCCTCAGGCTGGCCTCAGTGTCTGGACTATGAATAGGAAGGTAGACTCTGCAAAGCTGAACGTTCGTGGATTGTTTATTCATTTCACCTAGAAGAAAACACAAGGACAGGAAAGGAACAAAGATAGAAGGGACCCATCTGACTCTGTAGGACAGCGGGCAAAGTTTTTACCTGACCTTAACTGGAGGAGGGGAGATAGGATCTCAAAATACAGGGGAAATCCTTTATGTGTTCACTTCCAGGTGCTACCTCCTTTAGCCTTTTAGTTAGCTCAGTCAGCTGTGAATTTTCTTTTCTGATTTCCTTTTCTCAAGTTAAGGCTAAAAGGATTGATCTAGGACTGATTTGGGGCAGGCTTTAGATTTGGATACTTTGTACCCCAATCAGGAATGCCTGATTTGGCATCTAAAGCCAGGTCTGACTTAGTTTTATATGTTAGGTACTGGTGACATACTGCATTATTTTGGCTCATACTTGCAAAAATGCAAACTGATATTTCCAACTCTGTTACACATCATTGCTTTGGGTAGCAGCAATGTATGATTGTCTGCGAGTCCACTGTCAGTCCAACTCCATACTGAAACCAGCGCAAAAATACAGAGGCACTGCCATTCAGAGGCAGTGTTTCTGGGGGAGGATTTTTACCATCTATCTCTAAGAGCCTAGAGGTTGAAACAGAGATTTGGTCCCCTATAGCTGTTAATCTAGCACTTGGCATTCAATGACACGCTTGGTCCTGTGTCAGAGAAATGAATTTATTATGTCTTCTTGGCAACTTCTCACTCGGCTCTTCTCCATTTCCCCTTTACCCCAACCTCTCTGCCAGGTGTCACCCTAATGCAGCGATAACAATCCCTGCTGGTGAGACTCAAAGTGATAAATGTTTCTAAGAGCAGAAGTGGTGCTTTCCTGTACTTGTGTATAAACAGGAGCACTGTTTCTTGTTCTGGGTCTAGAGATTTTCTTTATTCCTAGGAATTTGGAATAGTTAGAAATATCTCTCCTGCCTTCTGCCCCACACCTCAGACCAACTTTGGTTGCAAGTCTAATGTAATGGGTATTCAGGATATTTCTTAGTAGCTGTGAGGGGCAGAGTTTAGGAAATGACAGTGCAAGTGTGTTGCCATTAAGCTTTTGATCTCTGCAGAGGCATAGAAGCAACAGCCATTTGGAAAAATGAGGAGGCTGTGCATTGCTGACTGTGTTCAGGTTTCAGTTTGTGAACAGCAGGAGGAAGTTTGCTTATCACAAATGCTCAGTTCACACCAGACTTGTGTTATTTCTGCTGGGAAATCTAAGAGGTGAACTGAGCCAGTGTTTCCACAGTGTAGCAACGTGATGAGACTAAATGGCAGAACACTTGCACTGTTGAATATTTAAATGGGTGACAACTACTTGTTACTTCGGGAAAAGGAAAAAAAAAAGTCCCTCAACATGTTTTATGTAGCTTTTCCTCATGACTGTGAAACAAGCTAATCAGTGGGTAACATACAGGAACCCAGAGCAGAAAAACAATTTGGTCAGGGGCTCTTTGTAGGATTATTTTGCCTGTTAGTCACCAGCTAAAATCTTGTCCAATTGCTGATGTATATGAGCTGTCATAGGTGATTGGTGGCTTGTGGTAAATGAATTTGTGGGAAATGGGTCTCAATGCATTTTTGTTTGAAAGGATCTGTCTGCTTCATTGACAGTCATGCAACAAGGCTCTCATACAGTCACAAGTTTATTGTCTTCTCTTTAACTTGACCCAAGTCCGTCTCCCCCAGGATCAGGAGTTTAGTACCTGTCACTTAAGTTATTCTAAATATCTCTGCCATTCCTAGTCCTTAACTGCCCTTTCTGGGTGTTCTCAACATGTAACCTTCTCAATGACATATTATAGTGTTCTTGTTCTCTTCCATTTAAGTCATAGTCTATGGACTTGAGCTGAAAGTCATGTCTTTGGGTGAAGGCACTTTCCTGTTTGGTAGGAGGGACAGTGATTTTAATAACCACTGAATTAATTTGTTAAAATAAAAATTTTAAATAAACTTTACACATTTTAAACTTTATGCATTTAAGGTCACAAAGGAAAATACAGAAAACTTTGAGACTATGAAACTATGGTATCTGCTCAACAGTTGCTAGTTGCCTTCATCAGTGGCTTGAGGGAATCCTGTTTGATTTGTCATGGCGTCCATAATATGTTTTACAGTGCCAAAGGTCCTTGCAAATACAGACTCAAAGTGTGCATGGATGTGCTCAGATGTACTTGCAGGGAGAAGAGATTTCAGGTTTAAACAATAATCTGCAGCCACCTTAAAGACAACAGGAGAAATAAGCAAGTGCAATTTGTTACTCTTGCCGTGCTGACAAGATAACCGTGGAATGCTGTGGGCAAAGACAGCAGCAAGCTCACTTCTGCCAGCTGTTCTCTGTCTTGAGGGAATGTGTTGGTTCACTGAGTTGACTCCGCTTAAGCCATTTTGCTGTATATATGATTTTTTCCTCAGATCCAGGCACTTAATGACCACATTGGGGGTTATGTTCCTGGTGTTGTGCTCATTCTGTAATGTCATAGCACTTCCCTATGCAGGGTGAATCTCCACCCACAGCAATACCCTGGGTTTGTTCCCTGTGTTCAGCCACCATAGAATTTAGAAAGTAAGACACTGCTCTGAGCAGCAGTGGCATTTGGAGAATGCCCACAGGCAAATGGGAGGTGCTGGAACATGAGGACACTGACAAATTATGATTGAAAGAGCATTTTTAACTCATGGATAGTTGACGTAACGTATGGGGCTTGATGTCTCAGGCTCTAGGTGCTGGGTCGGTAAGACAGAGTAATGTGTATAGTATATTCACTTAGATATCAAGATCACCCAACCAGAAGAAAGGTCATAACCTGTAACCTCTGCTGTCTACTTCAGGGTTCTTTATACTAGTGCTGTTTTCCTGTTCTCCCTCTCTGATCTGTCTACTGCTAGTTCTAGTAGCTAAGCCTGAGTCTGATATTCTTTCCTGAAATTGCTCCAAGTCAGAGAAAAAAAAGATCTACTCATATACAGATACCATTGTAAACATTATTTCCTTAGCTAAACTTAGCTTCCCCAGTTATAAAACACTGTAGTTCCTTAGAGGTTAATCTCTAACAATAGAGATGATTTGCTACCTATAGTATTACTGCAGTGAAAGTACTTAATGCTAAGTGTTCGGTTTAAAAAAAAGGGTGCAGGAGGGGATGTGACTGCACAGCCGTTTAGGTAACAGCTTGCACGTGCAATAGGCAGAGGACTTGTCTTCAAATGATACTTCTCAAGTTTTTGTCACTTCTGTTAAAAATACCCTCTTTAACTTCTGAGTAGCCTGTTGTCTAAGGCTCTGCTGCTTTTTTCACCTCCTCCAGAAGGAGGTAGACTAGCGTGCAGTTTAGAAGAATTATTTTATATGTGTCTGGGGTGGGAAGCATACAGGTAGCCATCTGACTTTGAATCACTGATATTTTTCAGGACTGTAGATTGAAAGACTTTTCTTTGTGTGTAGCATATTATTAAATAATATGCACGCTAATTATAGTAAATATGATGGTGCGAACACACTGACATTGTTAAAGTTAATGACCCAAGTCATTACCATTTAACATACCTTTTGAAGTTCACTCAGTTGGATTAATTGCAATATTGGAAAATGCTGAGTGCATTGGTTCCAGAGGTCTTGCAGCAGAGTTTTAACTGGGACTAAAATGATGAAACAGCACCTGCTGAGAACCTTGGAATTTGCCAGGGGGTGATCTGATTTTTTCTATATCTTTTGTAGTTTGCAACTACACTATGTAATTAAGAGACACTTCTAAAAATGGTGAGAAGTAAGATACCGTGTATTTTTTTGCCATAAATTTAGTGGGGTTTTTGTTTGTGGATTTTTATTTTTTTTTTCCTAGAGAAGCATACGTACTTCCCCCGAACGGTGTGCTTTTTTATTTGTTTTTTGCAAAGGGATGGGACTCAGAAAGGGGTTCTGTTGCTAGTTATAACAGGTACTTCCTGTGTGACCTTTGGCAAATCATTTTGATATCTTCCTGTTTGAGATCACTGTCTGTAAAGACATACGTAGTAACTAGCTGTCTAAAATATTTAAATGACCCTTGATATGACCTACTCTGAGCAACTCTAAATGCCTTGTAACATTTAAAGTATTTACCTTGGAAGCTCACCCGTGATGCTTCTGTTTTGCAGAGCTAATGAAAGGCCATGTAACTTGCTTAGGAGTTAATAAAACAACCATAAGACAAGAGGGAGCAAGGACATGAAAATAGATTATCCAGGTCTCAAATCAGCACTTGAATTGTTGGATCATTCATTTGGTGGCCTTACTTTCCTGGCTAGCGAAGTTCAATTAACTAATATTTGTGATGTGCTCGTGATAGGGTGTAATAGAAGTTCAGAGATAGGAAGTCTACTTAATATGCCAGCAGACAGTGAACTATGTGCAGCCCTGTGCTAATAAACTGTGCCCAGAATTAACGAGAAGTCCCCCTAGTAATTTAATCAATGTGTTCCATGGAGCAAATGTGCACCGAAGAGACAAAGGGTACTTTATGTCTTAATCTAAGAAGAAAATGGTGAGAAAAGGCTCTAGTGCAATTAACAATGCTAACATATTGTGTCTGTCTCTCTCTCTTTTTTTTTTTTTAAAAAAAAAAAAAAAAACAAACCCAAAAAACAAACTTGTCCTAAATTCCTTGCTGTGGTGCTCAGTGTTTGGGTTCAGTAATCAGGGGACCAGCTTCCTCTACAGAAAGACTGAAGACTTGGAGTCTCAGATTTATCTTTATGGTGCAATCTTTTCCCCTGAGGTGAGCTACATACTAAATAATGCTGGGTTGTGCAATTTATTTATTTTCTCTCAGTGAAATCAGAACTTCACCATAATCAGAGCTTTCAAGTGTCAATTTGTTTCTCATCATAAAAGCTCAGGGCTTCACAGTTCCTCTGGAAATGAAATTTTATGCATGAGTAATTGAGAGGTGGGAAGCGCCCCTGTTTGTTTATCCACCTGAAAGGAAACTTCTGGTCCAGGTTGAAAAGTTACAGAGAGGAAAAAAAATTTAGTCTGTTTGCATTCATCTAGATTTCAGAAAGTAAAAGCTGACAGATTCAGTACAATATGTAGCTTAACCCTCTCCCCAAACCTGAAGGTTTTTAACTGATGAAATTAGTATGTACTAATCAGTATGTTGAATATGGTTTTATTTCTTGCACAAAGTTAAAGATGAGTATTGGAAGTAAATTTGGAGTATTATAAGGTCTATGTTTCAACAACATCCTTGGTTAATTGCTGAGAGTGTTTGATGTGGGGATTTTTGTGTTTTGTGGGTTTTTTTTTTCTGGTTTTTTTTTGTTTTGTTTTGGTGTTGTTGTGGTGTTGGTTTTTTTTTTTTTTAACCATGTTGAATGAACCATTGGAATTATACCTGTAGGAATATGACACACTTTAGTTTTTGAATGTTAATGGTGTTTTATCTGCAGGGAAAATCTGAGTACGAGCAGCAGATAGTACTATCTTGAGGTCATCTACGCTCCCAGGAACTGCAGAGAGCTCAGGAGTTGCTAAAAGCAGCCAATGAGAAATAAACCCTTTTCCCTATCCCTAATAAGTGATATTTTGCATGTCCTTAGTGTGCAAAGCTTTTCGAATGACTGTTGCTCTCACTATGTCCCATACCTCAACGAGCAGTAGGTAAGAGGAGGAAAACAGAGAAGAGCTATGATTTAGGAGACCGTCATTTTGGTCTTCTGTTATGCATTTCTTTGTGTGCTCTTAGCAAGTCCACATCATATCTCTGATTCATGTCTCCCTCCATTTAAATGGGTACAAGAAAGCTTGTTTTCTGTCCTGTCTGGGTTCAGTGTTGTTTTGGAGCCTGAGATCAAATGCAGAGGGTGGCAGTTCACATTAGGACTGAGCATTGTTCCCACTCACAACACGGAGAGGTGGTGCTGTTTGTGTGGAGCTTGTTGCAGAATTGGGCCTTTGCTATCAAGCTCTTTGGAAAAGAATGGTATGTTATTATATACAGAAGCCATCTCACTGTGACCTTTAGGGGCCTATAGTAACGTAAACATTGTTCTTTGAAAGGACCAGTTATGCAATCTTAAACGAGAAATCTTAAAAGAAAAAAAAAAAAGTGGAACACAGGCTGGGGAGAGAGAAGATGACAAAAGGCAACTATAAATACAGTGTGGAGAGATTTTGACCTGTCTGCCACAGGGTAGATTGGAATTAGAGCAGAATCAAAATTACTTGCCCAACATTCTTCATTTGATTTGTGAATTTTTCTACTTACTGACAAGGAAGCACTTGTGGTCTGGCTGCAAAGCACCTGGAAGCTCTTTCCCCTAGTTCTTTGGCATCCTGTCTTGAATTGAGCGGTTGACAGTCAACTCTTTTTAAAGGTGAAAGTGGGCAGAAAATTCTCACCCCTGCTGTCTTTAGTTCCTGCAGGTGAGCACACTGGCATACGAAGCTTCCCAAATGGCTGTCAAGCCATCTGGCACATCTATACTAGGTAACACCGAGTACAAGGACAGGTCTGCATTGTTGACAGAACTGCATTAAAGTATGACTTCAAGTAAACAAAAGACATTTAAGCTGGTAATGATGTTCCTGTCTTTCTCTGACCCCACTTAACAACAAAGGTTCACAATTAATTGATCGTTTGGATTAAGAGTCTTGATAGCATTTTAATGTAAATTAGCAATTGCCCCTACAATGATGAAATACGATGTCTAGGAACAGAGTAATATCAGATTAATTTGTAGTTTATGTGTGCCTTGGATGTGGCACGCAAATTATAAACACAGCACTAAATGCCCTTAGTGGAGCTCCTAGTTGTGTTTACCAACATGAAATAAAAAGAGGGATCAGTTGATGGTCGTAAGTATGTCTCAATAGATCAGAAATACACCCAAAAGAAGACAAGTAAGTAAATATGTTGCTGAGGCTTGTCCTTGAGGTATGTGCATAGTCTTAGGATTCTAGCAGAGGTTTTCTTGGAAAAGGAAAATATCCTGGAGAAATAGAGCCAAGGTGTTATTAATGTGAAGAAAAGAGGCAGACCTTTGCTGTCATAGTGCTTTTGATCAGCTAAATGATTTGTTGTTTATGTAGCATCACCTGCATGCATCGTGTGATTTGGAAGAGAGAACCCTGGGTCTGAGAGGCTTACAGACTTGAGAGCCTCCTGTCAAGTCCTTGGTCAAGTTGCAGCTACTTAAAATGCTGAAATACTTGAGGCACCAGATAAGAACAGAAACAGCTGTTAAAGTCAGATCTTAAAGAGGATCTCCTTGCACTGCTTCCAGTTTCCAACCGCGTGCCTCTGGCTGACTGAAAGGCAGAGATGCAGTTTGCTGGCGCTATGGGTAACTGAGGTATCTGGACAGCCCAGCAGGCAGCAGCTGATGACTCGGCCAAATCTCCTGGGTGCCCAAACATCTAACTGGTTGCTGCTCAATTTTTCAAACCAAATTTTGACAAGAGGCCTCCAAAGCACTCAACTTGCCTGATTTAATGTAAAGTCCATTAAAGACCTCTGTTTGGTTCTGAGTGTGAAAATTAACATATTTAAGCTCTGTTGATTGCCTTTAATTTCTACAGTGATGTATCACTTTAAGCCAGCAGAGTATCTCTTTTCCTTGAGGACTCTGTTTCAGTAGCCTGTAATATTAACAATTAATGCTCGGATTTCTAGGATGGGTTTACTCTAATTTTAATAAAAGGCCTCAAAGGAAGGGTCAGTGAACTGTAAGAAATCAATCTTTCATAAGCAGTCTTTGGTTCTCATTGAAATATTTATGAATGATAAAGCTATCTTGACTAGGCAAAGTTCAGCACAGAGGCCACTTGTGACAACATGACAAGGTTTCATAACAGACAATGTGTATAATTAAAGCAAGAACGTAGGTTGAAAGCAGAAGGAGATGTGTCCGTTTCATTACGTAAGTCTTCAAGGAGTAGTGATCTGATGTGACTGCGTCTTGCAAGAGGCTGTTCTCGAGTTCAGTCTAATAAAGGCTTCCCAGAGAACATAACTATGAGCAAGTGAATAAAAACTATTCATTTAAACTTTTCCCTGGTATTTCTTAGCTTGATGGATGAGCAGAAAAGTTCTGAAGTAATAAATACATTCAACCTAATTTAAGCTTTGCATGAAAGGAGGGATGTATAGTTATTCTTTTATATGTATATGACAGGAGGTAAAATAACTGTCTTGGCTTGTTGAACTTTTGTGATATAGGAAAATGTTCCGTCTTTTAGAAGAAAGTTGCTCAAGTCACTCACGTGTTCTGTAGCTGAACTGGTATTAGAAATAATGTATTTTGAATCCCACTTCCTGTGAATTTTCTTCACGTGGCTCTTGCAGATTTGTCCAGCTGTGTAAATGTGCATAGTGGAGTAGGCCAACAATTCTTCCCATTCCAGGCCACAATCACTTAGGTTGTGACGCATGACATTAAATGTATTTTGTCTTGTAAAAAGAAAGAAAAATACAGTTAATAGCTTTAAAATCTCTCAATTTAAAAACTTTTTTTTCATCTACTGAGTTCCACAGACTAAATAAAAACTGTATAAGGTTTTCAGCTTAAACATTGGAAAATATTTGCAAGGCAAGTAAATATGTAAAAATCAACTACACTTAACAACTTACTGGGAAAACCAATTTGATTCTGTAGTGTGATTACCGTACTTTGAGCTTCCTGAAAATCTGTTTTCTTGTTTGACATTTTGCACAGGGTTCTCTTTCTTTTCCTGTGAAATTCTGTTCAGTGTAAACTGAGATGTTAGACTGTAAGAGTAGCCGTCTCTCAGCTCTAGAATTTTCCCTGCTTGTGCTTGCAGCAGGCATTAATATCTCTGGGTGACATCAGGGTACCACTCTTGGAGGTCAAGGAAAGAAGGAAAGTTGGAGAAAGACCTACTGTGTGTGTATGTATCTAGAGTTGCCCCAGTTGTGATCTTACGGAGTCGTTACCAGCAGACAGATAGGCAGAATGTTTGCATTGCCTACCGCAACTATTTTTGGCACATTAACTTTCATTTGTGATGGGGTTTTACATGTGATTTAACATTTAATTTACACGTAAAATTCCTGGGAAAGTGCTTGTAATTTTAAAAAAATGCAATCCCATGCCTTTGTCAACTCATCCAGGAGATGGTGTGTCTTGAAGTAGGAGCTTGTATTTTCCTCTTTGTTAGGCAATCAAGTGAAACGGTACTATGAATATACTTTACTGATTAGTGTTTAGACATTACTATTTCTGTTATAAGGGAGGACATCAACAGGGTATCTCAGACATTTAAGAGTATTTGTCAGGGAAGACAGATAACTGAAAAGATTGGGTAATATATAAATGCAAGTTCCAACCCTGTTTTGTCCTTAGGTTAACATCTCTTCCACAAGGCAGGGCACTGCTTTATTTTTTAACTTCTTTAAGATGTTGCTATAGCTTTTTGCTTTCTGTTTTCTTAGTTCAATCCTGTCCTTTAACTGTAAGGAAGCCCCTCCTCTACTTTCTCTGCTCCCTCCCCTCTACACATCTTCACCTCCTCAGACAATCCTGCAGCTCTGTTGCTCTCCCTCTTTTCTCCCGTTCCACATTGCACCCAGCCAAGTGGATTGTACCTCTCTTACAAGCATTGTGGGAAGTACGGCTTTGATCCAAGTATGAGCTGTAGTATTATTGATTGGAGCAATTGTCTTGGCAACTGAAAAACTTCATTTAAGTGAGCTTGCTTATCATGTAGTGGTTTTATTCCAGCGTTTCCAAGATTCATCTGTTCATCATGAGTTAGTAAGATACATGTTATTTTTACTTTTTTATATTACCACTGAGTTTATAGGAAACTAGCATTTCCAGAGCAGCTTTTACATTACAAAAGTGATGTGTGATTACATTTTGAATTTCTTAAGAGTTTCCCCCCTACCCTTTCTTCTTCCTTCACTTCCTCTTAATAATATGCTCTTGGGGCCAGAAAATACCACCTAATCTTGCTTTCAGGAGGGACTGTTGCAAGCCGTTAAGTTGCAATGGCTTCACAAGCTACCCCTTGCAAGCTGACTGACAGTAACAAAGAACAGTCATGTCTTCCACGAATTAGAAATGTGAGGTGAAAGCGCATTAGTATAAAGCACCACAAAAGTGGGACTGAACCGTTCATTTTGAGTGGAGTCATTTGGTGCTTTGAGGGTCACTGCTCAATAAGACTTCTGTTGAGAAGTTGTTTGGTTGGTATAATGTTTATTTTCTGGAGCTAGAAGAGAGAAACTGGTTTTGCATGCCCTGCCACTATGAATTTCAGTTCACGTTAGTAAGATTTTAAAATCCTTCCTGGTAGATGGACTCTCCTGGTTTTCCTGTGTGTCTCAAACAGCAGCCAGCCAGCGTTTGCAGCTGCTTTTTGCATTCGTACAAAACCTGAAAAGGTGTTAGGTCTACAGAACGCAACCCCAGATCTAAGCTTTGGGTTTGTGGTTGCTAAATGAGAGGTGAAGGTATAATGGTAAATGTTCGTCAGTACGGAGAAGTGCATATTTTCAATTGCAAGACCTTACTGTTTATTACTTGAATGACGTTATCCACCGAGGCTGTTGAAATCAATGCATAAAGGAGGGAAGGAGAAAGCTAGCTAAATTGCATTATAAAACACAATCTACATCACAACAGGAATACGCTAATTTAGAGTAAAATTAACAACCTTCTGCGAACAGAATAATAAATATTTGTAAAGGTTTATCATATTAAAAAAAGAATAAAGAAAGGAGAAGCCCTAATTGTGTTTGTTAATTCACAACCTTACCACTATTGTAAGAAAAACTAAATGTGAACAAAGCAATAAACTGCCTTGTGTTTTTGGAAACTAACACAAATGCTGGTTATCCATTGCCATTATTTCAGCAGATCCCATCTTAATTACAAAGAGAATCCCAGAGAATAAAAGAGTCATTTCAGATTAGACAAAACTATTGCTTCCCTAAGCTTCTTAACATTAGTTCTTTCTTGGGCTTGTTCTGTTCTGTCCTTCTCACCTTCATGTGAGGGAGAATGTACCGCTAGGGATGTCAGTCCTCAGCAATACCTTACATCTGACCTAGCTTCACAGGGTTATAATGTAGCAAGAAGGTTTCTCCAAATCTAAGTAGTATTTTAGTATAACTTACATTATTACTTGCTTCATCTTTTTTAATGATAGTATGTAGTTGTAGTGCAGAGTTTATCTATAAAGGAGTTATCTCGTTGTTTTAAGAGAAAATAGTTTTCATTTGCTGGTAAGTTCTAGTCAGCATGTGTCTCCAAATGTCTGTCTAGTATTCTGTCCTTACTGTAATATTTAATGTAATGATCTGAAGAACAACCAAACACTACCATCCTGGCAAAAATGATAACAATATTTTATTTGACTTTTGATGATAGCAAAATGGTAATTTAGGGTAAATTAGGGATCATAATCCCTTGTCTAGCCAGTTGCAGATAGTGTCATGTGGTAACGCTGTACCAAAATAAGGTTCTGTAAGTTCTCTGTCCATTTTCAGAACAGTGTGCCTGTCTGATGCACTTGCTGTTGCTATGCCCCAAAGCGTAATAAAGGGGCCAGGGTCTGAATGCTGCCCACTTCTGCCAGCTGACGCAGTAAGACAGTATCTCTCAAGCAAGAAAGAACCGTTGCAGAACGTTCCTGACACACCATCTTACAACTTAGAAATGAATCAGTTGGGTTGTTCTGCCTTTCATTCTGCCCATCTGAAGGAACTGTGTTCCTCGCTTACCCAGTTAGACGCTGTCATAATCCTTATACTACTGGGCTGCATGCCAGTTCATTTTTAAAGTGCATTGCTCCTGACTTGTGTGTTCATCTTACTTGTAACATGATTGATTTCAGTCATTGGGCCAGAAATGCCCTTCCAAATTGTCACTGCTTAAGGGCACCGCTCAGGGAAAATACAGACACAAATCATCCCCCAAAATAAAAAGGTCAACTAGTATTGAATTAGTTCATTTACAGAACTCTGTGGAATTAGCAATGTACTCTTAAATCGCTTCTTGATGGAGGACTTTTGCCTCATTAATCCTAAACAACCTATGAACACTGTTAAATAGAATAATGAGTGAGACTTACAGACCACGCACGCTACAGAAGGCAACAGGCTGCTTTGTAATACTGAAATACACAACCAGCAGCGGAGTGTCTGTAAAGCAGCCAGCCCTTTGCTGTCTCTAATGAGAATGTGTCCCCTACTTTTGCCATGATAAAGACTCCGAGGCTCAAATTGGTGAGTTACCTCCAAACAGCCACAGCCTGGAGTTTTGCTAGTATAATCTAGACAGTTCTAAGAGACAATTGTAGTAGAAATAGGGTGTGTTAATGCAGATATGGCCATGCACAACTTCAGGACCAGTCTGACCAATGCAAGACGAGGTAGATATGCCCACAGTTTTCTTCCAAAAGAAAATTAATAGGATGTGATACACTTTTTACCAGTGACTCCCTCCTGCTGTCACTGATGCAGTAGTTCCTCATCTAGTTTTTTCCTGCTTCTTACATTTGTTCCAGTGGATGGATCTTTAGCTATACCACAGTCTTCTGACATTTACTGAGTTATTTTAGTCTTTGATTCTTATTTCCTCCCTTCCTCCCTTCCTCCCAAAAGAAAACCTGTATCAGTTTTGCCCTTATTCATCAGCAAGGACAGAGTTATTTGATTTCTCCATGCTGTTTATGAATATATTCCTCCTCTCCCTTCCCTTCTACTCCCCTTACCTTCCCCACCTCTTTCAAAGAAGAGAGGTCTGTCCTGGGTGTCTAGATATCACCAGTTCAGCCAAACATTGCACCTAGCTTTGCACATAGAAACAGCAAATTAACTGTGTGATGTTATTACTCTAATCTTTGTCTTTCCTCACCCATCTTCGTAGATGCTTTTTGTGCCTCTGACCTAGAGCTGCATGTGTAAATGAGACTGTAAACCCTTCAGCTCTGGGAGCAGGTTTTTTTTTTTTTTTTTAAACTGCTCTGTAAAATACCTCAGAAAATTTCTGGTGCTGTTATGAATAATAATGAGGATAATGAGGCAATTTCCCTTGTTAGTGATAAAGAAAAAAAATCCTGAAAGTATTGGGAAGGATGGAGGGAGTTATTAGATTCCTCTTGCAACTTGTCCACAGTCAGCAGGAGCATTCACTTGGCTTGTCAGTAGTCAAGGAAGGGCCCTGTCTTATTCCGTTTGTTTTCCACCTCCCACATTTCTGTGGCATCAACACAGCTGAGTGGATTGCTTCTCTATATCTCTGCACAGGTAACACCCCTTCCCTTTTTTTTATTACTGTCGAAAGACATTTTCAGCCCTGCAGGGGACAGACAGCATTACCGTCTGGTCTCATGTTGAGTTATTAATTTAACCAAAAATTTCAATTTCAGGTAGCCTGAGGTTAGTCTTCTGCATTGGCAGCCCCTCATCATTCCAATAGTGTCCCTAGTAATAACCTTTGCCTGCCTCATTACCTTTTTGCATGCATAATAGCACCATGTACCGTGGGATTAAAATAAGCATGGATAAAAATGGTGCGTGGTTGTCTGGTTATTTTATAATGGTTTCTTCACCTGTTCAGAAAAATGGCAGTCTATTCAGCATGTAACTTATTCTTCAAGGAGTATTGCAGGGAAAATGCACTTTTTAGAGACCAACTTCCATTTTTTTGTACACATCTGTAATCTCTGTAAACTGTATTGCAGTGTCTTAATGAGGCTGCTGTTTGCAAAGATCCTTCTCCAAGTATATTAGATGGCAGAGAGTATTAAAAAGAAAAAGTAATTAGTGAAGGACAAAATGCAAGGAAAAAAATCACAGCAGCTTTTCCCAAGTCAAATTTTAATTGAATTTGTATGCAGCAAAACTGTTAAGTTCTTTTCCCCCATAAATGTTAAGCACAGAGGTTTCACCACTCTATTATAGCCCCATAAATTAGTTTGATCATAACGCATTCTTCAAAGAACTGTTGCTTCCTCGAGAAGTTTGTAAATCAAGCCTAAGCTTAATGTACTTTTTCTTCCCTTGAATTTTAATATTATTGGTGTTTTCATAAAACCAGGATCTCTGTTGCTTGTTTCCTACTCAGTCCCTGTTCCCTGAATTTAACACTTTTGTAGATGGCTGTGATAAGCAAAAGTTCTTGATAATGAGTAGTAAATAATTGCTAGATGTGGGCAAGCTTCTAAGAAGCAAACCCAACTGTTTCCAGGTAACAAGAGGGAAAATATATCTGTATGTATACGAAATGGCGATAAAGAAATCGAGGGTCTTTCAAAAGTGTTGATCACCCACAAATGGTATGACATTTCTCAAAAGACCTCAGCTTCTAATCAGCACCCTTAAAAAGTCAGATTTTTTCAAAAGACACATGCATCCCAGCAACTCCCATTACTCACAAGAGTGATAATAATTCTTCGTATATTTTTCACTTATGTGTGTCTCATTGGGGAAGACTTGGAGGCCGTGGTTTTGGAAGGGTTGTAATATGTACCTCATGGGGTGTTAGGGCAAGCTGTATTTCTGTACAGGGGGGAAGTGAGCATGGTTTTCAGGTGTCTTTGTATCTTTCTAGTTGTGAGTTGCTTCAGGAGCTGCACTTGGCTTTGACGACACGATAGGAAAAAATAAAGGGAGTTGGAGCAGTCTAGTTGTGACTACTTTAATGAGAAAAATGTGGTGAAGGGAATGCTGGGGAAAAAGTGTAAAATGCTCTTTTGCTTTTACTTTGTTTTAAGGGAATGTGACCACTCTGGATGCATCAACAGTAAGTAGAAAAGACTGAGCATTTGCAGTTCTTGAAAGTGGTTTGCTTTGAGTGAAAGGGTAAAATCAGAGCAGAGCCAGTCAAGAAAGATAATGCCTGACTGGTCAAGGAAATATAGATAACAGGAGGAGGGAAGTAATGGTACGATGATGAGAATGAAAATGCCATGTTTCCTAGTGGGCTTCTCTTTCGAGGATCTCTCTGTCTGCCTTAGGGAAATATGATAGTCGGATGTAGAAAAGATAAGGAAAGACAGTGCAAGGAAACTGACTATCCCAAGTATCGTTGATTGAGAATTGATTTGATCTTCATATTCCCGGGTCTGTAAGTTCAGCGTAAAGCCATCCTTCTCCTCCCTCTATGGGAGTTACATAGTTGTTGTAATATATATCCATCTTTATGTGCTGTTATATAGAATCATGTTTTTTCCATTCATATTTTATTTAAATGATAATTTTCTTTTTAGATTTTTACTTCATTACAAGAAGTATGATATAAAATGACATTTTCATTTTTACTTCTCCTTTCAATAATGGATGTCCTTACTTTTCGAGCAACAGACCCCAATCTTTATGCAAATATTATGCAGAAATAGTAAAAACAATAGTGAAGAGAGAAACAGCAGCCCTGAAATATGCACAAAGGATAAATGTGTCTAAGTAGAATGGTGTCTTATTTCATAATAGATTTTCAAGTGTTATCTTCAACTCATTCAAATATCAGAGAAGAAGTGGTTTCCTTAGTTTTAAAGGTTAGTTCTTCAGTATCGATGGCCTGTCAGAGCTGAGCAGCATAGGGTAGCTTCTAGCTATCTAGAGCAAAAGTATTGAGGAGTTTGAACTGCTTTTGCCAATAGCGTGTTGGATCTCTTCCTTTTCAGTGTGGGGAGAAGAGCAACTGCTTTGGTCCTTCTTGCAGAGCATAACAAATAAGAGAGAATGAGGTATCTGCTGAGTCCTTTCATATGGCTAAATCTTTAGAAAGTCATATGGCTGGAGTCAAAAACAAATGAAAGTGTGAGGACAAGGTACTGGCACACAGGAGTGATCTTGGACTTGTTCTGCGCCAACTTTTCTAAACGGCCTTTTTTTTTTTTTTTATGTGGATGCAAGTGTCATATCTATGTACAATGTAAATGCAGCTGCTGAAATAGAAGTTATATTGCACCAGAATCAGGGGAAAAGGGAGCTGAGCGACACCACAGAGGGCAAACACACAGAAGACTTTGGATAAACATGGCAAGTGTGGTCAGCAGAGGAAGCCGAAGAGCTGGCAGGAAGGGTAGTAATGAACGATAATGGATTTAGGTGTCTCTGCTTAGGAATTTCTGTGCATCTGTCTTCAGTCCTTCTGTTTCTTTTTCACTCTGGCTAAGAATTTTTTACCCCAGTCTTGCAGCCTCCAGCACTAGGAGGGCTGTATTTTTTGAGTTGAAAATGGGTAAAAGGAAAAATCCGCTTAAGTATCTTTATTTTTCTTTTTTAATTATTTTTATTTTACCCTACCGTTGATTTAGGCATCTGCATTGGAGACTTGCCATAACCTGACAATCAATAGTCAGTGCTTTAGAGCAGATGCACATCATGTTTTATAGAAGTATTTGGTTTCACTACATTCATTACCTTCAAAACTGAACTAGTTGCAAAGACTCAGTTTTCTTACTACTTCAGAATACAGTTCTAGTTCTTGAAATCACCAGAGGCAGCTTTGTGGCATAGAGAATAATGGTTTTAATGCTACCGAAGATACTTACTTTACCTGTTGTGATGGTAGAGGTGCTCCCAGCCCTGCTGCTTTCACTGGTTTGCTGGAAAGTGATGAATAATCAAATGGGTCATTTCTGCTCAATTGCTATAATTTATTGTCCCACTGAATCCAGATTTTCTGAATGTTAATGAAAAAAATACCTATCACACCAACTCATGCCGTTCTATTTTATGACCTTATTAAATCTTACACTTTCTTATCATGCAGTGACAATTACTGGAGTATAGGACAGAACTCCTTCTCTGCATCAACCCTGGCATGTACACTTTCTCTTGTCACCAGTACAGGCTGAATGATTTAGGCCAAATGAGCAGTCCTGAGAGATATTTTTACACTCTTGACAGGATTATATAACAAGAGAAAGGCCATTAACAAATACAAAGGAATAAGCAGAAGGGAGAAGGCAGGTGAAGAATGGGGAAGTAAATCTTTAGATCTGTCACTTCATAATAAAATAACCTTCGTGTTAAGATTTAATGAGCTGGTTATCCCACTAA
The DNA here is from genome assembly GCA_008921705.1 of Burhinus oedicnemus. Classification (NCBI taxonomy): domain Eukaryota; kingdom Metazoa; phylum Chordata; class Aves; order Charadriiformes; family Burhinidae; genus Burhinus; species Burhinus oedicnemus. Next base: position 3,090,176 of record VFFE01008899.1, on the reverse strand, counting down.
AGAGAGAGGAAAATACTGTCATCCTGCATATCCCAGGGAGTTTTGGCACAAGACATATCTGCTTACGAAGGCGAGAGTGGCGGGGGCGGGCTGTGTGTGTGCATACACAGATACACCCGGTGTAGTCTCTCTCCTTATTAGTGTGATGTTTCTGCCTCCAAAATCAACCCGGTGCAGAAATGTCTGTGTCTGCAGGCAGAATAAAACTTATGCTCTCTCTACAGTGGTACAGTGAGACTAAAAGACTTCACTAAATGACAATGTTTTATTTTTATATACTCCCAGAAAGCCAGTGTTACTTTTTTCCATCATGAGAATTTCTTAGCTCTTGCATTGATTTCAGTAGTTACTCTTCTCATTAATTCTGTGGAAAAATTATCCTTGTAGCCCTCATGATTAAGAACTAAGAGCCCTCATTCACAGCAAAGTATGCTTTACTACTAGGTGATTCAAAACAAAACACACTTAATATTTGTGACATAAGGAACTGAACTTTTTAAAGGGCCTACTTAAAAGCTTATTTTGAACTCTGGATTCATTGGAAGGCATTTTTTTAAGAGCTAATGATTTAGTCATATGTAAAGTAGCCATGCTAATAATGCATTTGGCCTATTATAATACATAAGTCACTGCCACACTATAGAGGCAGTTGTCATGTGGTCCTGTCTTATAAATGCTGTCGCAAAATGCTGTCTTAGCCATATCGTTTCTGTTAGCCACCTTAGCCGTCTAAGAAAAATCACGCATAGTTCTTACAGTGCGCCTGGCATAGCAGTGTTGGTAAATAGTGGCTTAATAATATTACAGGTACAGATCCCAACCCCTGAGGTACTAGCCACTCTATAAGGAAGATTGTCTGTGCTCTGAAGAGTTAAAATACTAGGAGATAATATGGTGGGTTTGTCTTTTGGAAGGTGAAGTATTGCTCTATTGGGTTTAGAGAGAGAAATCTCAGGACGCCGAAATTGGATACCTGATGTCACACACAAAATGTGGCACAGAGTCACACCCAGCTGCCCTGAGTTCCAGTTGAGTGTGTGTTGTTTTTCTCTTATTCTCTCTTTCCAGTAGATTTTACTAACGTAAGCAAGGTCAGTCTACTCTTCTAGACTAGCAGGATAGTACCATTCCACCGGGGAATTAAACATTGCAGAGTTTGGCACTTTGCAGCCACCAGTGAAGTGTTGTGTTCAGTGAAGACATCTTTGAGCAGTTCGCCACTAAAGAAAACAGCAGAGAATGCAGCAGTTCAAAGCGCTCGAGATGTGCCATCTGATCGGCCCTCTAGGTCCCTCCTCTTTGATCTGTAAGATGTTACATGGTGAGCTTTGAAGCAGGGTGGGGAGACCGTAAAGAAGGAGTGCTGTTTTCTTTATATTATCAATCACATATTTTGAAATCAAGGACAGGAGTTGAACAGCTCATTGCAGCAGAGTTCATACTTCACCATGTAGTACTTTTTCCTTTGAGAGGACAGAGTATCTTGATCAAAGGCTAACCAATACGCTGACTATTTTCAGCACGGCTTTTGGTGTCAGAGTAGGACTTGCCGATGCAATAGTGGTGGGGCTGCCTCTTTCATAAAGCCTATCTGATTTTCTAACACTTGTGAGAGATTCTCCCACACTGGAAAAACAAAACAAAGTTACTTCAGGGCAGATAGTTTTGATGCCACATCAAGTGTGAAGTTGATTGTAACAATTCCTAGATCTTTTCTTTAGAGGTGAAGCACAGTGACAGGACTTTATAGCCCTCTGACAGCTCTCCTGGGTTTCTGGGAGGGTAGTGCTTCCAAGCGCGTTATGAAAATAGGTAAAAGTCTATAGTAATGTTTTCCTTCTTTCCTGTTGAGGGAAGAAACATAGCAGTACAGATGCTTCAACCATGGGAAATGCTAGGATGGCAAATTACTGGGTAATTGCAAACAGTGGTCATCTCTGCAAAACGTAGCAATGCCTCAGTGATTGGGCTTGCTTAGGGGTGGGCAGGTGGTTGTTTTTTGTTTTGTTTTGGTTTGTTTTTTTTTTACTAACAAAGCTTTCTGTAGGACTTTAGGCATTGACCACTACTTGAGGTTTGAATCTGCTAGTGGCTGCTGTTGTTTAGCAAATAAAGCTAAAAGGGAAAATACGAGCAAACAAACAAAAACAAAATAAGGGAAAATAGCCTTGAAGGTTGTGGTAAATATTGGAATACTAACTACATAAAATCAAACCAATAGCTCGCAAGTAGAAGAGGAAAAAAAATGCAGTAAAGCACAAACCTCCTTCGCAGAGGACAGATTGGGATTTATTCAGTTTAGTTTAAATTAGTCTGTGGTGTTTGTAACCAGGAGTAGTTCTCTCCAGTGTTGCCTCCTGTCACAACAGAAGGGTTTGAGGATTTGAGTAAGCAACCAAATGGCCTTAAAACAAAACAAAAAATAAACACATGCAGGGAGAGAATCCATATCTCTCCTTATCTTTTCTGTATCTACCAAGCAAAGCCATCCCTCCTACCACGTATTCTGTATTAGCGCCATTAACAGCTGTGGGGAACATACTGTAACAAAATCTTGTGGTCCGTACAGCAGGACCCTGGGGAAATTTGATAGCACCGAACAAGTCTGTGTGACCTGTTCAAGTGACGAGCCATGACTGGAGCTGTTAAGGCAGCTCATTGCTTCATTATTGCTCACAGCTTCTGTAATTATTCCTTCTGAATTGTGTGACAATAGAACAGGACTGCAAACGAGACAGTGGTATGCATTGTATGTTGAGCTGAAGCATGTTAGTACTCTTTAGATGAGCTAGCATACATTAAATGACCATATGCTTATTTTACTAGGTATTTGCTTCACAAAAAGCCTATAGGACTAAAGTCTATAGGAGGATGTTAAAAGTTACAGGAAATGATGTAATTTTGCAATTACATTAAACTTCATAATGCTACAATAATTAAGTTGCAGGTAAATTGTTGGGATGGAACAGCTGCTTTCTTTTTTGACTTTCAAGGTCTCATTTAAGTGGTGTCAGTTGTTAACTATTGCTGGTATATTTAGGCTTGGAGTAGGAGTCTTTTGAAGTGATACTCTGTTGAATGCAATCTTTCAGAATTGTTTGAAAATTGAATCCATTTTACATAATAATTTCTGATATGCTTAATAATAAGTGAGTTTTGGTCCTTCCTTTGTGTTGAAAATATTACCTTGGTTTTTGCATTTTCAGAATAGCTGCCCTTCCTGTAACATCTTTTACACTCGTCATGAGCAGATGTGGGCATTAGGCTGGTACAACAGCATTGACTCCCCCCTTTGTGACTGCTGCGCTCTGCAGAAGGAAGCAGCATTTGTTACGCTTTTCTTGGTAAACAATGGAGTGCATTGGAGGGAGGACAGTAGGGTTAAGCAGTTCTTAATGGAGTGTGACAGCCTGCTTTGTGGAGCTGGAGAAGCAGTTCTTACAGGACCAGGTTTTACACCAATCCAATAGTTTTGACTAGATCCTGTGATCTTCTTTGGGTGTATATTCTGTCTAAATCTCATCTGTTAAGTAGTTTCAGCACAAGGAAACTTTTGTATGTACAGTGGCTATATAAATTCCTTTCTTCTTGGTCTTCCCCATCTGAACTTGAGAGCTACATGTTTTTGACCAAATGTCCTCAAAGCACCATCTCTCTGCAGAGCATTATAAAACTCATTCTAAGCCAGACTATTTGATTTCAGAGACCAAAATGACTTTACTAATCAGAATAGATGGGACCCTCGCTGTATTAAATAACATTTATTAGTTGGTTGCATTCAAGTTTAGATTTCCACCTTCTTTCAGTTTTAGGTTTTATCTCCTTCCAGCAGCGGCACCCAGCTTTCACTATCTTCAAAGACAGATCAATGCTTTATTATACTTGAGCTTGTGAGCTGACGTTCTACCTGTGTTCAAAACAGGTATCTATGAACAGCACATGTTTTAATAAGCCTTAACTCTTCAAAAATTCCTAAGTATGTACAAGATGAGGGGAATGAGAGTAATTATAATTTTAATTGCATCAGTAAAGATTAGCTTCTGACTCTGGCAGGGGGAAGATACTGATTCCAATAGTGGGTTAGGTAGCTGACTGTTTAAAAGAAAATGAATTAGTCTCAATATGGTAATAGTAATATTGAGGTTCTGTGCTAATCTGAGAGTTCATCAAGAAGCAATGGCAGGGGAGGAAAAGCGGCTTGGGGGGGCAGGGGAGTACTTGCAGTTGCACAATGTCCTAAGTCATCATTTGCAGCAATGCAAAGGTGTATTTTTTTTAAAGATGAAGCGGTCTGCCAGGCTCAGTGCTCCCTTGGGCCCTACACAGAGAAGATGGATGAAATGCAGGAGAAGGTGAGCAGAGGGACGCCTGTCCAGTCACTGTGTGGCTGAGTACAGAGAGAGTTGAGAAGAGAAGCTGTGGCGGAACACCAGTAGTCTCCAGTCATTTCAGTAATGGCTGTGTTTTAGGCATGCTTAGCAGTGCTATAAATAAAGGGTAGAATAAATAGGGGGTGTGTGTTTTTCAGGACTGAGGAAGGGGAGGCAGTTGTTTAATTTTAGCCACTCCTTTTTCTGAATTCTCCAGCGGTCATGCTTTATGACTTCATCAACGAGTTACGGTGTGGGGCTGTATGCTGCAAAGCAATGTGGATTAGAAATGGTGAAACCTGCATTCCAGTTGTTTCTTAGGCTTTTGCTATTTGCGTATGATGTCAGAAGACACGTAGTGAGGAAGTTTTTATTGAAGCGTACTGCAGATGCCAGTTTGGCTAGAAAAGGGGTGGACCTTTAGTATATGGTCAGATGACTGTGATGAGGATGATAGCAGGGGAGCCTGGGGCTTTTTACAAAGTGGTAATCTGGTTCTCAGATAATCAAACTTTGTGAAGGAAGGAAAGCAACTTAATTTGTCCACCAAGGACAAAGAAGCCATATCTTATTATAGCAGTTTTATAATCAGTGTAAAAAAGCAAATTCATTTTGTTAAAGCAAAATGCCCTTGTATTTTTGGGTACTGCCTCCATTTTGGATGTACCTGAGTGCAGCAGGGCAGGAGAGGTGGACTGGGGGAGCTATGCATGCCTGAGGGAACCGGGCATGTAAGTAACGAGAATGGCACCCTGCGGCTGTGTTCAGTGGAGACCATCATTCTGTTTCAAAATAATCTGACAGCAGCCTCTACTTGCAGTATAATTTCTAAGTAACTGTTCATTAAATCACAATGCAATAAACTTCTTAAATAACATACGTTATTTCTCTGCAAACGTAATTAATCATGAATAATTTTACAATGAATGTCAAAGGGGGTTAATATGATAGTCATATTTATTATAAAGGGTGGCCATTACATTATATAGTATATGAGATCTTGGATGATAACAACTTAAATGCATGTAATAAAATGTTTGAAGGATATCTTGATTTATATCAGCTTGTCCTAGCATCCCCTGCTATGGATGCATTAATAATACATTTTATAACATCTCACTTAAGGTGAGTGCCATATCCCGATTCTCATTTTGTCAGGCTAACATATTTCTAGTTGATGCCTAATTGTATGTGTTTGTTAATGTGACACAGTGGTAACTGGAGTGTAGATCAAATCCATCCAGAAAAGGGCTATGTACTATGTCTAGCAGAAAGCGGAAGGATTTGTCTCACCTTTTAGTCTTTGTTTATGTAAAGATACCATCTGGCTAGGATTGCTATGGTAAGGATTTTAAGGGGGTGTGTATCACTGTTCCTGAGACAGTGAAGTAAGGCTGACAGTAGCTAAATTATTAAAAACAAAAAACAAACCCAAAACCCGCAGTGTTGCACTGGCTTAATCCAAGGGACCCATCATTCCCAGTGTCTTCTCCCCCCACTGGTGACAGGCAAAGGTCTGTGCTATAAAACCAGTGAAGCACCCCAAAGCACTCATATCAGAACATCTCATATCCCAAGGCACTCATATCAGAACATCCCCGTCCCTCCCTGGAGGTGTTCAAGGCCAGGCTGGATGGGGCTTTGAGTAACCTGGTCTAGTGGGAGGTGTCCCTGCCCCTGGGCAGGGGGGGTTGGCATGAGATGGTCTTTAAGGTCCCTTCCAACTCAAACCATTCCATGATTCTACGATCTTGTTTTATCACAGAAATTAATATGCCACTCATACAGTAATCTAAGATGTCAGTAAAAGACTCTTTATTCATAAATAACTGATAGGCAGTAATTTACGTCTGTACATTTATCTTCAAAAGGCTGTAGCCATACAATTTTTGCAAACTCTACATAAAACATCCAAACTGTCCATTACTTTTTCCATACAATATAACACAGCTGTTTGGCATTACCAAATATATATATGTATATATATTTATATATGTACATGTGCTGAAAAAAGAAGCCAGTGCAGCCTTTTCCAAGGAGTCTTTCCCAAGTATTTTACTGTACAACATTCAGAATTTACATTGATAGAACAAGGCACAGAAAGTGTGGTATGAAGCCAAGGCCATGCTTTTTATTTAACGTTTTTCTGTCTCTCTTCCCTACTCCTTCAGCTTCATACTAAAGAAAGCATTCAAACCTGCTCTTTTTTCAGTTCTAAACACACCGAAACTGTGGGGAGAAGCCGGGAGGGGGGGGGGGAAGAATGCTCAGTCAAATGAGCAAGAACCAACATTTTCAGAACCTATTCATTGCAAAAATAAAGGAGCAGAAGAGAAAATAGGTCTTTCTAGAGGAATACTTGTGGGTTTTTCCTCTTCTTTAAAAAATTATTATTTATTTTGTATTAGATTACATTGAAGTTTCCCCTCCCCTTTTCACCAAAAGGCTGGTCAAAAGTTTTGAAAGTTGAAAATGCAATGGGAATTTTTTAGCTCTACACTTGCATACCACTGTTTTAAGTCTCACCAGACTGACCAGCATCACATTTTTCTTCGTCCAAATTAACAAAAGATGAACAACACTTAACGTTTTTGTACCCATGTATAAACTGAGGTCAGCAGAGTCACAGTGGGCATGACTCCAAAGTCACAAATTCTATGATGTCAGTTTGTTGTTCCCATATACCAGAAGTATATACATGCCACTTCCCCAGTGAGGCGCATATATATATGTGTGTGCGCGCGTACTGCTTACTGATGCATCAGGGAACTTTGTGAGGTTCAGTAATGGTATCTGGGTTTTAGACTGAAAGTGGAGAGAATGCAAAAGTCTACAGTTTCACGTAAAAATGTTCCTCCCTCCCCCTCCAACTTCAGTGCACAAATCAGGGAAAACTGAAGGAATCGCTTGAACAGATACCATCAGCATAAAGTTAATATTCCAAATTTCAGTACGGGAAATACCAGGTCTTACATTTTTTTAAACTGCAAAAACAAAGCTTCAGTCAGTTCTAAGTGAGGACTTGTTAGGAAACATTCTTGTTCTCTGCAGCAAATACACTTGCTGTTAGATCCATGTCTTCCCCTTCCTGCTGTATCAGAAAAAACTTCACCAGGCTTGGTGCAGAACACCCTTAACTTCATTTTGTGCTACACGTTTCCTTTTGGGATTAGACAATAAGATTTATATACAGAGACCAGATAACACAGGGGTTTGACATCATCTTAAATCTGCAGAAGTACATTCTCAACCAAGGTTATCACACCAGGGGCAGACAAACTAAGTAGCTGCTGACAAAACCACGGTTCTACAGTAGGTGAGTGTCTAATCTCGTTAGATTACAGTACACTACATTACAGGTCAGGGATGGGTCATCTAATCTCCCTATCCCCTAGCTAAATTTTCACAAGTGACTTCAGCTCTAGTTACCCTGTGACAGCAAGGCAAGGAGGCTACCCATTGAGTCCTGGCTCACCTGGATTCCCTTGTAAAGCACAAACCAGTTATTCAATACAATTGAACAGCTTATTTAAAAGCAGCTTTTGCAATAGCTTGAAAATTACAATACACCCCTACCCACCCAAGCCCCAGACAAGAAACACTAGTAGAATCTGTACTATTCACCTCTAATACAAAAAATATAGTGGCAAATTCCTAGACATTTATTTTATTTTTGGACAGAACAGTGAACGTGGATATTGACAGATTTTTCTTTTACTTGCAGCAATGAGTAGAACATCAGTTCTGTTTTCTGCATTGCGGACACTGTTATTATCAAATGAGTCTCTAAGTGATTCTTTAATCTTAGAGCAATTTGTTTATTTTTGTCCATGTTGGAAAGGAGATTTTTTGCTACCATTTATGCTAGTATTGGCAATGAGAGAAAAGAGCTAGACTGTGAGTTTCTAGAAAATGATTCATGATCTTTTGCCAGCATAGCGAGTTTTATTTGTTGCTACAGGTATTGCGTGTTATACACCTAGTATTTTAAGTTACTATATTTGCTCAGGAATCCTCTAAGTTTTAAATAATTTTAACTAGACAATTTGAACTGACAATCATTATATATCCAAGAAGGGATATACGTGCCATTTAAGTGCTGCTGCGAAAAAACCGCCAGCCTCTTCTGCAGCAGGAACAGTGTCAAGGGAGTAATTTTACCAAAGCATATACCACAGCTGAACAACCCAGAGAAAACACTCTTCAGCAGGTTTACCATGAAAAAGGTTCTCAGTGAATAACATTAGCTATCTCTACTGCTGTGTAAAAAGTGGGAGAACTTCCTAGGTATAATTCAAAGCAGTAAAACAAAGACTACAAAGACAAATCTTCAGATCATTCACAGTTGTTAGGGGCTTAGAAATAATTTCCTGTTTTCCATTCAGTTAATTGTCATCCAAGAAATAATGCAGCCCTTTGCTTTGCTTAAATGTATGTTTTATAGGCAGAAACAGACCAAGAAAAAATTCAAATCATGAACGGAAGTCCACAACAGTTCCTCACTTGTTTTAGCTGCACTGTGTACATAAGCTGTATTTTTTGTGGTGGAAAATACTTTCTGGAATTGATCAGTTAGTGAATGTTTTAGAAGTCTCATACAGCACTTTATTTCAAGTGAAAAAAAAAGAAAAAAAAAAAAGGGACCTTTAGTATGATGTTAGTATGGTATAGTCCTATGACAAGATTGCTCTGTTAGTGATTTATGCTGAATAAGCTTCTCTCGTAACCTGCTGAAAGCAAGCTGTGCACAGGCCCATAGAGGAGGAGACCAGCTGTTGCCAGAGATAAAAATAATAACAAAAATAGTCCCCTGTCTTTAAGAGAATTGTGTCGATATCTTTTCATCTCTTATAAAAAGCCCAGTAAAATTTTCGTGGGAGCACATCTTGGGTTTATGGGACTTGCACTGGTAAATGAAGTTCGAATTTAAATCTACAGAGCAGGGTTCCTTTCCTTGTGGCTTAAAGGATTTTAATGTAAACTAGTAAGACTGCAAAAGCAGTGTTGTAAAAACTGTAAATTAGCTTTACGATGCTGCAGTCTGGCGGAGCTGTGAAGTGCACCATTTTGGTGGCAAAATAGTAAGTCATTTTCGAAATGCAACTATTAGTCTTAAATGAGTCACAGCACAGAAGTATCTGGGAAAAGTGCTTAGGCAGATGAAAATATGCTAGAGTAGATTCTTTGGTGATGTAAAATCAAAATGGCTATTTCACTATATCGGACTCAGGGCAGCTAGATGGAATCTTACATGTGTAACATTTCTCTTTCTTTACTTTCTAGTTTGTCCAGAGATTTTTAAAGTTATTTTTCAAAAGTAATAATAAATTTTTAATTTCTGGCCTCTAATCCTGCTTCAGATTCTCCTTTATATCTTATCTGTGTTTTGGATCAAATACAGATTTCCAAAAAAATCTTTTTAATATAATGTTAAAAATGTGCTTCTAGAATTTTAAGATTGCTAATAATGGTCAACATGCCTATTTATATAGCATTTGCATATAAATTCTAAATTGTCATTCTGAGAGAATACTGTATTGCAAAGCATACTTACAGCAGGCTTGCGGGGGGGCTGGCAAAAGTCAGCTGCTTTCTACTGTGGAAAATAGGAAGCAAACATTTAACATCTTTTACTTGTATCATTTCGCTGTTTGTTAACAGTAACAAAACCCATGTGGCTGCCTCATTTATATGGTAGCAGAAGCATTTACCTAAAAACCATTCTGATTTCTCCATCTCTAAAACCAGGAGTGTGCATAAAAAAGGGAGGAGAACTGGCATGAGCCTCTGTAAGTAAAAGTGCCAGGTGCTATTAATAGCATCCCATGATGCTAACGCAAAACAACAGAAAAAGAGCATGTGAAAACAGGCATGTCTGCCCCAGACATAGCGGGCAATCAACAGATGCAGTGGGGGGAAAGGGAATAGAAAAAAACTGCAGTGTCTTTTTCCACTCAAAAGTCTAACTTAAGTTCTTATTCTCCAGTTACTGCTTACCAATATCCATCATCATCATGGAGAACAAGTAATTTCCTTCTTAGGATGTTTTTAATGATTTTGACATCTTTTCTGCCACCTCGGTGGTTTTTTTAAGCTACACAGTTTTTCCTCACAGGTTTTATTTTCTGGATGTTCAGGATGTATTAGCTTGAGTAATTTGCACAGTAAAGTCAGTTACTGTATTCTCGGGCATCCTGCACTCTATCGCAGGCCTTTCTTCTGGCTTTAGGTTATAGCAAGATCGATTAAGATCTGTGATTGATACTGAGTGTGGGAACAGCAAGAAATTGAGGAAATGGAGGAACTGCGTAATTTACCCTGTGCTCCTGTTGAAAAGCAGGTTATTGGTCACTGTCTCAAAAAAGATACAGAACTAGAGATGATGATAATAATAGCAACAATGTTCAAAGAAGGAGAATAAACCAGAGTTTTCAGCCTAGACAAGAGAGTGAGCAGAAACGAAATGCGAGAGGAGCCTGTAAAAGAATGCGTGATGGGGACAAGGTGATTTGGTAAGAGTTACTCAGCGCTCCTGACTACACAGAACTAGGGGAACCCAGCGCAAGTGTCAGGCAGCGCGTGCTAAGCAAAAGGAAAGCTTGGCAAGGAAGGGCTGCTTAAAAAATGCAAAAGAAGATTGTGACACTTGCTTCTCCCAGATATTGTTGATGACGGCCAAGTGTTTCAGCAGGTTCAAAAGGGATTAGTCAATATTTTGAAGGACAGTATGAGTGATTCTTAGACACAGTGGTCCAGACGCAACCCCCTGCTGAGGAAGTTCTTTAGTACAGGGCATGTTTCTTACACTGTTGCCCTAAACTTTCAATCCTGGTCACTATTAGAGATACCATACAAGACTAAATGGATTTTCACCTGACATAGTATGGCAGATCTCGTAAGGCTCAGGTGTACAGCTAGATAAGCTCACATTAGAAATGTCGGCTAGCGGTTTGGTTACTGTATCAAACCCCATTCCAATGGGAGACAGGTAAATAAAATAGTATTGTGGCATTTCTAGTCCACTTAAACAATACAAGAACATCAAAACAATAATAGGTTAGAAAAAGTTGAGAGTTCTTGATTGAGATTCACAAAAGTAAGATCAGTAACAAAGAAGCTGCTTTAGCAAAAGTGAACAAAAACCAGGAAACAAAACTGTTTCTTTTCTAGCATTGTAAGAAAATTTGACATTTATTCCTTTTCAGTACGTTAAGTCAGATGCTAGACTATATTGGATTTTGGATCTAACTTGGATTTTGGTGTACAGCCCAGATCCCAACAGTCTGAAGGCCCTGTTAGATGTAATTTGGAGGAGGTCAGTCTAGGCAGCTTCTGGTTTCTCTGTCTCGGCTCTTCAGTAGGCAGAGTTGGGTGGCGCTGTACATAGAGGTTTTCCAAAGCTACCCAAGTCTTGAAAGTAAACACTATGTGTTTCCTGAGAAAAAAGCTTTAAGGTCTGAGCTCCATATAGCAGCTCTTTTTCACCCCATATGCTGTGTGTAGCTCACATATATTTGGAAAACAAGAAGAGAAAATACATACAGCTCTTCAGAGCGACATGAATGTTACCCCTGCAGGGTAGTACGTAGGTCTTTGTTGTGGTAGCTAACCTAAGCTAGTTTGAAAATTAAAACTGCATCTGAGGAGAAGCTGAGAACAAATTAACTGATGGAGAGTGACTGTAGCTGGTTTCCCAGACAACGACAGCTCACTAAAACTCCACCGCTTTTCGTGGATGCCATTCCCTATTTTTTTAATTCATGACATTTTGTCCAATGAAGAACAGGTTTCTGAGGAGGAGGACTGGAAGTCACTAGAAATATAATTCAAACACAGATAGAACCATGTGCTGCTGAAAACAGTGACAGCTTGCTGCCAAATGAGCTGGTATTTTTGTCTCAGTCTTAAATATGCTTGCAGCCGTTATGATTTCCCATTGCAAACAGGAACTCTCATGTCAGGCTGCATGAAATACTGAAGTGCAGAAATTGTTTGGGGAAGTCTAAGTATTTATAAGCCTAAGACTATTCCAGCCTGCTGAGCGGGGAAAGCAATGAAATCTGCAATTTCAGATCAGCGAGAACAAGCAAAGTCTTAAATCAAGAGTTGTTCATCATACTTTTCAGAACTGGAATCCTGGGTAAAGAAATAGTTTCAGATTATTATAGATTTGCACACTAAGTACCTACCCTGTGGCCTATCATGCTGCTCTCGGCCAAATATGGGGGTAAAACCCCCCAGAACACTTGTTTTCTATTTCTTGCATTTCCATAAAGCTCCTAAAATCTTCTTTGTGTTACTGCTTTACTCTGATTGCGTTCCCATCACCAAAACTGATAGTCTAGGGCCAGAGCTAACGAGCACCTTGGCTAATTTTAAAGAAATATGAGTAAAAACAATGGTTAAATTTGGCTCAGTACGAGTTCCACTCACACACTCACTCACAGTGACAGCTCTCTTTTTGGTTCAGTTGAAGTAATACATTATTTTTATATGAAATGGATAAAAAATGAGGAGAATTCTCTAGTTAGATTCTGATTTTGGTGGTAAATGCAGTATGTTTGTAACTAAACCAAGTGTAACACAGCCAGGTTTATATCCTGTGAAATTTCCAAATTGTACAAGGAAATCAAGCCAATTTTTGGCAGTATCATGTGGGGTTTATTGTTTCATTCTGAAACTAAACCAAAATTAAGCTGTGCTGATTGACTTCACCTTTACTTTTTAGTTTAGCCCCAGCACATGAAGTAATAAAAAAAATGTGTAAACTTGCTAAAATAGGGCTGACAATTTCCTGCGTTTTATTTGGTTATTTAAATCCACCCCCAAAGAAACACTTTTTGACTAACTGAAAGTTTGCAGACCAAGAACTTTAGAAAATTTCTCTCTCGCACACACACACACACTAATTTCACAGAGAAAGGTTTTGTTCTGTTATTTTGTTAACAGAATAGGCAGGAAAGGTCTGCAGCAAATGTACATTCATTAAGTGACTGAGTTTTTTAAATAAATTGTTTGGAATACATGATATCAATTAAACAGTTATGAGACCACCTAATTCCTCAAACCTCTGAACAGGATAAGGCCAGAGTTTCAGTTTTTCTGTAGCAGATACAAAGTGACAACATGATGCCATCAATGACATTTTAAACCCACGCTTTAGGCGTGGTAAATTAGAGATGCAGGACAAAGGGGAGTCAAGGCCCCAAGAAGACAAACTAGGATTAACCTCTAGTGGCTCTAAATATTTGATATCATAGTTGCTGATTTTCACTAGGCATTATATTAGCATTACTGTTTCCGAAATGCATTATGTCATAATATTTACCTTTTATGGCTCTGTATCTCACTCCTTCCTGCCCCAGGAACGACAGATGTGTAGTTTTGTTTTTGACATTAAAACATGAATTTTAAAAGACAGAGGACAGGGAGAAGCTTGTGTTTTCCTTATTACTGAGATGATTTTTAACAGGGCTTCTTCTGCTCCTCCAACTGAAAACTGCATTGTGGAAATGAGTGTCTGTTTCCGTACGCACAGTGTGCAGAAACCCTTATTTCCTCCCTGCCAAAGAGATTCTCTAGTATAGTAGTCAAAGCTGGCCATCAGTTCTTGAATGAAAAAAGTGACTAAAGTCCATTTTGTCTGCTGTAGTTGAAGTCAGGCTCTTCAATCTCAGGTTCTGTTATGTCTGAGATTTTGGAGTGTGTCCTTCCTATTTCTTCCAGGGCACAGGCTAGGGAGTCAAGGTCGCCATCGTGTTGATGTCGGGCTTCCCAGAGGTCCAGAATGACGGCAGATGGACTGCTTTGTGTAGCAAAATAGGAGAGATTCCTAAAAGGAGATGAGAAAAAGGCGAAACAAAAAGGATGAGGAACTGTATATAAGTAGCTACCATGAATGTGCAAGTGCCCTCTGTTCTGCCTTGCACATAGACATGTTTTAAAAAAAAACAAAACAAAAAAAACCAAAAAACTTTCAGCAAGACCTAGATGATGTGAGGGGAGGGAGCCCTCAAGAGGACACACACGGGTGCATTTATTCTTCAAATGTCCCTTGCTCAGTTCAGCAGAGGTAGAATGAACAAGGGACTTGTATATTCTGAGGTACACAAATGCTGGCCAGCCGTACCACGCAGGAAACAAATCAGTTCTGGAAAGCATCATTAGTAAACTTAGCAAGTATTTGTCAGGGAGGGGAATTATATAACTTAAAATGATGCTTGTGATTCTGTGAAGATATGACATCTTTTAATTGGTAAATTTATCTTTTATTAATATGTAGGTTTTAGGACTTTGCAGGGGTGATATTTACAAAGAATTTGGTAAAACAAAGTGTTGATCTTAAACACATTACCCTATAACTCCTTCTATTTATGGGCTTTGGACATAATCATCTGAATAAATACATTAACTTCACATTCATAAGCATAAATGTTATTTATAGCATTTGTATTACAAATAGATACATATCTATAAATACAGGAAGAAACAGATAAACCTGTAGCACAGAATAGGAAATTTGGACTTGAATGCCATTGTTTGGTTTGTTTAAACCAACTCCAAGATAATTAAATATTTGCTACTGACCTTTTTTTGGACTGTTGCCCATCAGTAAAAACCAGGCAGATACCTTTTTTTCTCCCTCAAGCTTCGCTTTCGTTTTGCTTACCTTCCCTCAGTACCTCCATCTCTCTTGGTGAGCAGAAGTTACCATACTGGGAAGAGTTTGTGCGTGTGTGTGTAGCACAATTCTGGCTTTGAGGACGCTCCTTGTAGCATCAATATGAATAGTTTCCGTGCATTGAAAGAACAGGTTACCATCTAAAGTGAGGATCCAAAGCCAGGCTGTTACTCTTGTCAAGTAATACCTTGACTTCAGCAGCACAGTATGGCAGTGGGGCCGTATTTTGCAATAGACGGGGCAAATACTGTGATGAGACTAATGGATTATGCTCTACAGCAGATATGTGGAAATCTATGAAGTCAAGTATTTATGCTCTACCATCTGGTTTTATAACTACATTTTGGGTTTTTTAAACTGCTCAACAACTTCCTTTTTCTATATATGAATTTGATTTTATAAAAATAGATATTGCAAAGACACTACCAGGTGTCTCCAACACAGAATCAAAAGTTAAAGGCTATCAGAAATTTGGTCTTCCACAAGTCAGTGTAATCTCCGTAGTGCACAGTTGCTCAGTTTCCTGAGAAAGAAGAAATCTCCTCCAGCTTCCTCCACGCACGAGGAATGGAAACCAGGGGAGATTAAAGTGCCTGACAATGGGTAGTAAATGCTGATAAGTAAAGCAGAATTTTTTTTACTCTGTCACTGCTGCAAGACTATAAATTGCTTTCTTCTTTGGTCCAGATGTGGTTTATTGAGATTCCCATGCAAAGCAACAAGTCAATGAAAAGTTATTTTGCTTGATTTAAGTATTCCTTTACCCTCTTGGGAACATATTTATGGCATTTGTGACAATCAAAATATTTCTGAGTGAACTGCCTCCACCAATTTAATTTAGCCAAGTGGAAAAAGCAAAATAAGTAGTAAATTAGTTTTTACAGCATCTTTCAGTTTTAATAATCATAATACTATTACTTGTAACAGTAGAGCATGACTTTCTTTTTTAAATATGCTTTTTCCTTAATAAAAAAATCTGCAAAATGTGGAATTCATTTCAGAATACAAAATATGTAGATAGAAGGCCAAGGCAACAGGCCATATGATTCTTTTGAGAGAACATGCAACCTCCCAAGTCCTTTAAACCACGGCTTTCATAGCACACAACAGTGCCAAAATCCTTCCATAGTCTGGTGCTTTACTATGACCCCACTCCTGTGGGCATACAAAGAAAAGGTCCAGCCCAGAACAAAGAAAGTGACCTCAGAAGCAAACGTCAAGTAGGACAGGGCACGGGGCTTTTTTCAGAGAGAAGCAGGTCCTGTTTTCAGCAGTTAGTTGTATATAAAAGAAGGTAGGAACTGCAGCTTATCCTTGAGAGTAACTATGTTAATTACTATGCATACATCTTTAATACTGGCAAACAAACAAAAACCCCCATAACAGCAGCAAGTTATTCCCACTGCATATGTAAATGTTCACCTTTCAAAATTGCCTTCCATTACCTGTTAATGCTGTTTTTTTGTGCTAACATCTGCCAGTCTTTGCCTTTGGCGTTGGGCGTGTCAAAAGTTGCACAGATTCGTTGTCTAATAGAGTGGGGGATTTTGAATGCTTTTGGACCCATCTGTGCAGGGAAGTTGCTGTCATCATGTGCAAAGAAAGTGATGGTTTCTCTTTCGTTCTACACAGAATAGAAAAGCAAAGCAGTTAGTTAGGGCATCAGGCCTTCCACCTGCCGCAGGTCTGCAGGTGGCTCTCTCTAGCATCGTAACGGATAACCCCAAGAGTGCCATCATGCACCCCTGTTTAGAAACGGGGACCCAGACAAAATACTTCTGCACAGCCTCTTCACAGTGAGAAGAGCTGGGAGTGCAGGCAGGTCTGTCTCTTTTTGCTGCCTTGTTATGCAGGGACCTACCTGCAGTGAGCCTGTCTCCGTATACCTATGGGTGTATCAGCTCTGCTTTGGGAGGAGGAATCAAACCGGAGCCTGAGTTTCCAGGTATAGTTTGTAGAATTGACAACAGAAAATTAAATAGCTAAGAGGTACCTTTCTGATTTGTGAAGGAACTTCTAGAACATCACAAGCACCTTCTACAAGTTTCCACTTTTTGTTTATTTTTGTGTTACAGATGAAGTCCAACAGAGCAGTGATTGGTAGATGAAATGCCACAAAAGCATATGGATTTCTAAATCTTTAATTGCTTTAGCCTAAAATACGGACACATAAATCTCTCGTTGGTGATTTTTCTAAAAGCACCTAGATCTATAAGTACCTCAGTTCTTCCATATTAAAAAGCTCTTTGGAATCCATGTCCTTTTGTAGATCCGGCCCATTCTTTTCCTATGAAATTATACCAGTCTTGCGTAACAGAGTCACATTTCCATGGATTATTCATTTCAGTGCAATGCAGCATAAATATTAAATAACAATGATGCTATAGTCTCCTCATATAACATTTATGACACATCCCAAAAGTCATCCATGCAAAGTAATAGCAGTGCTGTAGATATATCGCATGGTCTGACTGTTTAAATTAAATATGCAGAACAATAGTAGATTTTCACACCCTGCACATGTGAGATAAGCTACTGCTACTTGGTTAGTTCAGGGAATAGTAAAGCAATGAGCAATTCACGTGTTCGGCTGTTATTTATAGATTTATTTTACAGTCAAATTATGCTCACTCTTCAATCACTTTTTGAGATAGGCCGAGAAAGCCTTCCATACTAGCAAATCCATTTGAAGACAGAATTGTAACACGCTCTGGGGAGTTGTGGACAGATAGGTCCCTTAAAAAGAGAGAGAGAGAGAGAGAGAGAGAGAGAGAGAGAAGAGGCAGCAGCACCCTTGTATTGAGATATATAGAGAATGACAGAAGTTTTTTATGAAATAACAATAAAGAACTGGAAAAATGCTTGGACAGATTCTGAGGATATTTTTATACAGAATGATGTTTGTAGTTTTCTTATGTAGTTGCTGCATTCTCTGCATAGTGCATTTAGCAATAGGCATATATCTTTAATCCAGAAGTATTTTTCTGGATTAATCAACAAAGATGCTTAATAATCTTAAAAAAGCAGCTGAACTTTTCATTGCTGTAGGACACATCACCAGCTTGCTTGACTCCATGTTTGACTTTTCCCCTGTGAGCAAAGGTACAGTCCTTGCAAGACATCCTGTGCATATAAAGGTGCTCTAACAAGTGAATGGTCAGTGGCCTAACAGCGTGCAGCCAATCCATCTATTTTCAATCCTCAGTGCTCTGCAAAGTATTCAAAAATTTTTTGCAAGAAAACTATTACCACTAACTCAAATAGAAATTATTTTTCTTGGTGTATAATCTCTGTACTTTGATTTCTGCTGGAAATGGAATCTGTAAGGCTTTATATACTTGTTACAGTTTTGAACAGGGCCTAAGAAACTACACAGAGATAGAAAGGACAAAAATGAGGAGGGATCACATCTCACACTATACAGCAACTTAACTAAACAAAAAGGAGAGAACACTTTACCTCTAGAATGGATGTCTGGATCTGTAGGATTTGCTCATGACCCTTGACTTGTCGGACGCAGATCTTGCAGGACAGCTGGGTCGTTGCGGGAGTGTAGCGCTCCAGTGAAAAGGCACAGTGCAGTGGCTTCTGGCTGCTGCACCACACACGAGAGAATGGGACTTCCTGCGAGAGAAATGTAATCCCACAAGAACAGGGAAGCAGGCATGAGAAAGAGAGAAGTTGTGACAATTGCAAAAGAGGAAAAAAAAAATCCATGATTTTTGTCTGCAATTGCTTTTTTACTAGCATCCTTGCAAACTCAAAATAGGACAAAACTAATAAATGATAATCTGATTGATAAATACTAAGATGTTACATTTACCGAAAGGTTAGATTTCCTTCAGTGACACAAATGACGAGAGACTGTCATCTAAAATGAAACTGAAGAAAGATGCACTTCACTTACTCCTCCTAGGCAGGGTCCTAGGCAGGGATCAGAACTCTTACTCTAATCTGTGTCTCCTTGCCAGCACCTTGTACTACAGAATCCAAAAAAGGAACTTCCCATCAAGAACTGTACTTCCTCTGTAAGTTAATGCAGCGTAGAGCACGACAGCATATTTTCTATATTTATGTTCCATCCAAATTTAAAAACACCCACCTGCCTGGGTAGTCACGTGCAGCCCACTGCACATCATTGGTCAGTCTCAGTTTTACTTCTTAGTTTCATCCTGTTATATTCTGTGACTACTTTCAGTGACTCCGCTACTTCAGCCAGGGACACTTTACGGGATGAATGCCCTCATCAAATGCTACATAGACAACTGCAGCAATTAATCATCAGAGATTGCTGGCATCTCTGGTTGCTTTGAGTTCCTAAAAACGTACGGAAATAGACAGGAGAAGTACATAGGGGGCAGCTAACTTCTGTTTTATGATTACTTTGTAAATACTAACGTTCTCTTGCTGGTCTCCTCTCTTTATGCTTTCAGAACACATTATTATTTGTTTTTATTTCCAAACTAACATCTGCTATAGAACCGGTGTTCTACATTGTAGCCGTGAAGGCATGTAAATAGTAAAAACAATTAAACCAAACATGTTCTCTATTAATTTCAAAATATTGGAAAATACTGTAGAATTGGCAACCTGGAGAATAATGTAAAAGGTAAAAAAATTCTGATATTAATATTTCGTTCTATTATATCTTAGCATTCATCCACAAGATTATGGGACAGCATTAAACAGCTTCAATGAGCAATTATTCTAACACAAGAAAACTAGTTTAAAGATTTTTACATTAGTTTTTCGAGAGGAGGTTTATGAATTTTCAGATTACGCTGTCTCTTTTTCACACGCTATTTTTAAATTTTAGAATTTTTTTGAATGGCATGTGAAGCTCATCCTTCAAAGAAAATACAATAATTACTATACGCAAATTTAATCTCAGGATGAGTTCTGCTTGTATTTTTCAGAGCTTCATAAAGGGTTAATAAATGACACAGACAAGGACATAATATTCTGCCTATAAGCACCTATAATTCCTTCAGTATTTAATACTGATAGTTATAACCGAGTGACCTACGAAGTAGTCACTTGTCACAATTAGCTGTTTAAATCAAGTAAACCATGCACTTAACTCTTAAGATCAGTTTATTTATGGAAGCTCGCCTAAGAGCTTACAGCTCAGAAAACATGCATTTCTTCATTCTTGCCTTCCCATAAGCAATTTTTATTGGATTTAGGTCGTGATCTTTTCTATGTCCCTGAATAAATCAGCTATGCACTGGTAATCTGAGAATATACAGCTTCAAAGATCAGCCTCACCCTGTACTTTACTGCACAGTCAAGACTAAACTAAGGAGAGTATCGTTGTACTCATAGCTGATATGCAGTTTATCGCTTGTGAAGAGTGTCTCGGGCTCTCTGTAACGATGCACTAAGTGATAATGATAAGCTCTGCGTTTAGATCCTGAGTTGGTAGCCCTAGCAAGATACCAACAGTGATAAAGAAAACATTAGCAAAATATTAGAAGTGGAGCAACTGTAATTAGATTTTTCCAGAGTAATCATCTCTGCTTTCATTCAGAGTGGAAGAATCACTCAGCTGAAAAGAATTATACGAAACATAATACAAGGGGGGCAAAGCATGGTGGAACGATGAGTATTTAAAGTATTCCAGAAATGCTTTCAGTTTTATTCTCCCTTTATAATTAAGTTCCTAGCAGACAGAGGGAATGTAAATCATCTCATAGCTACAGACAGACATAGGATCTTCCAAGAGACACAAGACGACAGCTGCTTTTAACCCCCAAAGGTGCCCGTCTGGCTTCTTAACATGCTTGTCACAGCCTTTTCCTGCTCTAACACCCAACCAGTTTTTAAGGGTTCCCCCTAGTTACTTGTGAACATGGTGGGAAGGATGCCAAGCACTCAGCATCTGCTCCTGCAGGGTGGCCAGGACAAACAAATGCACTTAGCATAGTCTAGAGAAATTCTGACTGCCACCTGCCATTAACTGCTTTTATGCCACAGTTTTACATGATGATTTTATTCATATGTTCAAGCCTCAAAGCAGGATCTTTACTTATCTGAGAAATCATTAACCTAAATCTTTCCTCATGGTACTATCTGATAATGGTTTCATTTAGTGGAACAAATAGACAATTATGGAATACGCTCTTTTCAGTTGTTCTTGACAACCAGAACAGCCAGCTTGCTTTTAAAGTGTGGTACGTAGGAGAGAAAACATGTAAACACTGGAAGAAACTCCAGATGAAGAAAGAGATTCTTTTATATATATAAAGAGGCTGGAACCAAATCAGAGCTGTCAACAGAGTTGGGACATTTCACAAAACATTTCACCGAGAGGGAAATACAAAGCCAGTGTAAGTTGTTCTGCAGCTTCTGTTAGAAACAATTACTACATTTCTCAGCTGTCCAAGTCATCCAAATGATACTCAATTATAAAATGTAAATAGTTATTTGGCTTCAGTATCAGCACTGAGTCAGACCATTCTGTTGGCAGAGGTTTTGCACGTGCTTCTTTGAAAGGCTGCGCGGCTGCTGAGAGAACGGCGAAGTGCCGGCTAGGATCAACACCTTGCGCAGGGCTGCCATTCTGCGCCTGCCTTAAAGCAAGCACAGCACTTACGCCTTCTTCTGTGCGTTATGGCTCCCCCCTCTGACTTTTTATTTTTTGTTTCTATCTTGCGGCAATAAATTTAATAGCTACTTTGAGCTGTGCCACGTGCATTAGATTCAGCAAAGTGAGGTCCTTGCAATGTGTGAAGATTAATATAGAGAAATTTGCATTGGCTATCGTGTCTTGTTTTAACAGCACCCTGCAGTTCAGTTTTGACTAGAAACTCTAGACTATTACTTGCCAGCAAAGAAGAAAAATACCTGAGTTTAAAACACCATAAGCAATATATTTAGACATAGAAGTTGTACACAGCATTAAGAAAAGTGCTGAACCTGCTGAACCACACACAAAGTATTTTGAGGCCTCGGTCACGCTCAGAACTTTGCATGCACCAGGGACTCACAACCAGCAAAGGAGGTAATGCCCCAAAGAAATAACAACTTAGCAGAAATTACCAGGCAGAAGTTATCCTCACCGAATTCTTAACTACAAAGAAACGTGGAAGCTGGAGTAGCAAACCCTCTTACTTTGGTTATCAGCAATCTGTCGTTTGCAGACAGCCCAGCAAGTATTGTTTTGTGCAGGCCGTTTTTCCAGTTTATCATACCACGGTGTTAATTGGGGTCTCAGGGTCTGTTCCTCCTTATGTAGCTGCAATGCCCTTCTGCGGTAGGCTTAGCGAACAGCATAAACAGTAATTTCTACTGTGTCCAGTACAGGGGGAGTGAAAGTGTTCATCTCTCAACAGTTTTATATTCTATTGCTAGAGAATTTACAGAAGTTGCTTTGCTGCAAGAAAAGTCTAGGGGAGTTTTCACCAAAGGAATGTGGTGGTTTTGAAGCAGTCACCATGGCGAGACGAGTTCAATTAAAACTTTCCTGATTATTTTCTTTTTTTTTCTCTTGTACGCTGGGCATTTAACTAATACACATTCTGCATGATGGGCCTGCGGAGGGTGTTTTGTCTGCCTTCTAAAGCAGTCAGAAGAGATCGACATAACGCCACTTACATTTAGTTCAGATCTATTGAACAGTTGCTAGAAAGCAGTTTTCAGAAGACAGACTCTTTCTAAATGGCACTTTGAGGCTGAATTTTAGACTATCGTGTAGATTTATTCTCCAGGATTGGACAAGGGATAAAGAGACAGACAAGAAATTAATCGAATTACAGAGTTGTGTTTATAATATGGTGGGAGGCAAAACTCAATTTGTTGTATTAAGAGAAAACTCCCATGATTTTTTTTTTTTTTTTTTTAAACTTCTCAGGAAGATACTAGTTATAATAGGTATTTGATACAGTAGTGGGGCATCCCAATACTGATCGTGTGATCTTTTAAAATGCAATTAACTGAGCAGAACAAACAAAACACTTAAAATCAAGCAGTTCTTCATATGAAGCTGAAAATGATGCAGTTTCTTTCATTTCTTAAGTTGCAGCAAAATTATCCTTATAGAAGGATTTATGTGGATATGGATCAGGGTTTATAAGTTTCAGAGCACATGACACTCATGTTTTGGAGAATATGGCAATACATTTAAAACAATTTTTTTGCCAGAATACTGAATGATAGGTAACTGTCTCTCTATATGCTTCTGGGAAAAGGGAGATTATATAGTCCAAGTTCTGTATTTTAAAAGATCAGCCCACCTCATGTGCCAGCACATCGCTTATAATCTCCAGTAATCAATATACTTAGAAATTATTCTTTTGTTTTGATTTTTACTTTCCTGTCTTCAACAGCCTCTTCAATGTATTACATAAAAAATAATTTGCTCCCCCTTGCTTCTAATTCTTAGTATATACATGCCGTAATTTGAACTCATGACATTTAAATGCTTACATTTAAATGCCATTTTCAGCCATATATTCATAGTTATATCGAAATTGGTATGACAAAGATATCGAAAACACCTTTGTGAGTCATAAAGTACAAGCTCGCATTTTTGTAAAATGAAAAATTTAAAGCATTCTGTTCTGTATGAAATCTGTATTTGTCAAAATCGTAAAGCAATGCATTTTTGTTGCATACTCAAGAGATTAAAACCACACCATTCAAAAATAAAAGGGTCCATTGTCTTTTTTGGGTTATGCCTGTACCAGTGAAAAATCTTACCTCCTCTGAATTCAAATGTAAACAGATAAAATTGACAAGTACCTGACACGCAGTAAATGGTTTAATTCTCCAAAGGAAAGGAGGGATATCAAGGACAGATATCTGAAGACTGAAGGTATTCCCTTGGAAATGCAAAAGTTTTGGTTCCTCCAGTAATTGTCCTCCTTGGAGTCTTTCATCCGACACCACTTCCTGCAATGGCAGAGGAGGAAAGAATTTTTTCAGTGTTAGGAACAAATACCAAATCTAATGAAAATTCATCGTGATGGAAGGTGCCTACTTCACCTACAGCATTATCGGGGTACACAGGGGAGTGTTTCTCTCGTGGGCATTGACATTTATATTTCACCGTTGGAGTTAAAAGGATGGTTAGGCATTGTCAGCTCTATTTTCAGGTACCATAATGATGGTACTGTGACATTGAATTTTCTCGTTGCTGCCTCAGTATCAATACCCACCTAACTTCAGAGCAGAAGAGGGAAACTTTATGGGTATTGCAACACAGCAGTGGCTTTCTTCATGTTTTGCGGTTTCAAGTCAAAGCCAGCCCATTTCTTTTTTACTGCAAGTTACTTATGTTTGATTGTTACTATTTTATTGCATCCCACAGGATCACTGTTACAAAGGAGAAGTTTACCAGCAAGTCATTACCCAGAGTGCTCTCTAACATCTGCATGAAGAGGGAAGCAAGATTGTGTCAGCCCATTTCCAGGTAAAGCAATTTCCCTCCAAAGAGGAAAATGGAAACTGGTTAAACTGTGACATCATTGTAATTTAGTCCTCCTTCTCTTCTGGAATAACGCAACTATCCCTGCTGTTTTAATTAAGCTTTTGAATAAAAAACTCCTATGGGTTGTGTCTAGTATTCCTTAAACACTTGACATACAAAGCTCAGCGAGGTATTTACTTAACAGACTGAAAGGAAGGTAGACAACATCAGGCACGCTTGGTGAATAGGCTACTCAGTTACAGATGAGGTCGACAGCAGTTTTGGTGAGAAAGCCCTCTCAGGATTTTAAAGAGCACGGGAAGAAACACACTGGGTGTACACGTTAGACAAAATGCTCCAGTTTCATTTCTCCTTTCTTGGACTTTTCCAGAATTACTGGACAAGGCTCTGAGGAATCTTGGAAGCTGACTTTGAGCAGGAATTTGCACTAGAGCCCTCTAGAGGTCTGTTCCAACCTAAATTTTGATAGAATTCTGTGAATTTAAAACATAACAGTAAAAAAATCACCCCTGCCTGTACTTAGGCAATGTTTATTCCTCTCCTGTTACAGTAAAAATACTAGTGAGAAAGGAAAGCTTGCAGAAGTCTTTAAAAATCAGTTAGCAAGCAGTCTTTCAAAATTACCTATCTTTATCCACTTGTCAGTAGCAAAGTTATTGTTAGAAGAGCTACTGGAATCATTGTGACCTTCTGAAAATATAATGTGATTGCTAGAGCTTTCTGAAACTGTAATAATGGATTTCTATTATAAACCAATTTACAGGCATTTCAGTTTGTTTTAACTCCTGATGGCTGGGTTTATATGAAAGAACAAATAAGAAGGGAGACTTTGGTTTTTGATTTTAGACTGCAACGGGAGTAGCTTATTTCATACCTATTTTCAAAATTCCCTGAATGTGTCGGAATTTTTTTAATATATACCGTAGTTGTATAAATACTGCTCTACTTTAATAATGCATATGGTCCTTAACTCCACAAGCGTCAGCAGGACTGTCAAAATACAAAATAGAAAGGACTTGGTTCTCTTATATGTTGAGAGCCAGGATTTTCCCAACACATCAGGAATTGCATAAAGGGCAAAGTCATGTGTTAGAAAAGTAAGGTAAGTTTTCACACAGGGACAAACTGAAAAATCGAGGAACTCTGTATCTCATATAGGAGTGCACTGTAAAGGATTAACAGTGTCAAACAAAACTTGGTAAGCACAACTCACTCTGATACTTTATCCAAAATGTGTATTTTCCATGTTCACTGCTTAATATTTACACTAGCATGAAGCTGATACAGCATGCTTTTAAGGGAAGTATAATTTCATAAATATACAGTTGTCTCATTATGTACAAACACCCTGTTCTAATTTCTGTGAATGCAGAAAACTGGTAATTATTCTTCTAACAATTTTCTACAGAAAAGCAAAAAGTAACTTTGAAATCTTATTTACTTTAATGTGCATTAAGAAAAAAAAATAATCCAGTCCCCTTCATTGTTTTACTGAATGTCACAATAATTTGAGAAACAAGATGGTACAGTCAAATCAGGCTGCTATGGGTGAGGGCTTTTGTGAGTTTTTTAATTTAACATGCTGAAGGTAAAATTCAGCATGAAGGAATCACTGAAAGAGACTGCACCACGCTGTATGAAGCAGTGGGGAAAAAAAATGGTTGCTCTGAATAGGATTAATCTTGTTTCCCTCTTGTGGGCCTCTCTCATAGTTGCGTTGAGCAATTTTGTGGGATCTTTTCTTTCTATATTTAAAAGTTCCAAAGATTTTTGTATTGCTTTTATAAACCTGCTGTACAATATTAAATGCATACGGCCAAAGCATAACTGAATCAGAGTCGCTGAAGGCATCAGCCAATACAGGTTTATACTAACTGAACGTACGACTCAGAGCTACTTGTATATGTTCACAAATGCCTAAGAAGGAATTTGGGCCTCTGAATTTCAGGCAGACTCATCCAGGAAAATACCGGTAGCCCACGAATTGTGTAAGTGTTATAAAGGGTATAATTACAAAGCTATTGTAAGTCTTTAACAATCCTTTCAGTGGCTTTGCTTTTATTAGAAGCACGTAGAGGTTAGTGCGTGCTTCATGAAGAGTCATGTTTCTATTCTGTATGATAGGAAAAGGAAGCAAAAATTCATCTGTTACAACTGTCTTAATTTCAGTTCCCAAAAGAAAACCATTTTGTTAAAGCTTCGGAGTTTACTAAGGCTGCAAAAGCCAGTGAATTTCATTGTTTTGTCTTGGAATACCATGTAGAAAAATCATGCTAATTTCAGTCACCACTTGGGGATTGTTTTGTGGTTTGTTTTTCTTAAAAGGGGAAATGCACAATTATAATTTATTTATTTTTTTTTTTTAAAAGACAGTGAGGCAATCTCTTTCTTCTTGCCCAAACTGTAAACAGGAGAGGAAATCCTGAACTGACTAATGACCGTGTAAGGGTAACGAGAGTGATAAATACTATATATCAAATGACAATGACTTGCATTTTCTGCTTGTAGTGGAGTGGCACTCAGCTCCAGATGCAAGCAAGCTCTGCCTGTGCCACGTAGTAGCCCAGGCGCCGAGCCCAACCCGACACTGCTGCTCAGCTGTAGCTTCGTGCTTTGCTAACCATGGCTACGTGACTGTCGGTTAGTCTAGGCTGTGGGCAAAGCGGCTTCCCATCTGCCTGGCAAAACATGAAAAGACACTTTGGCTGTCCTAAAG
The DNA here is from genome assembly GCA_008921705.1 of Burhinus oedicnemus. Taxonomy (NCBI): domain Eukaryota; kingdom Metazoa; phylum Chordata; class Aves; order Charadriiformes; family Burhinidae; genus Burhinus; species Burhinus oedicnemus. Next base: position 3,062,979 of record VFFE01008899.1, on the reverse strand, counting down.
CTCTTGCAGTGTAAATCCACAAGTGAAACAACAGTGCAGAGAAATTAAAGGACTTAGAGTAAGCCATGCAGCAGTGGCATAAAAAAAATACAGTATTCTCATTTGTTTGAGTTCTGGACTATTGCTGTTGCCCAGAGACTATCCCCCGGAATAAACGAATGTTAGTATTCTATGGAAAAATAACTAAAACCAAATTAATGAAGTGAAACCATTTACCTGAAATGCACAAGGTGTGTTATCCATACAATATACTCTCAGATTGTAATCCAGAGAATTGCAAGACAGGCAGCCAAAAACCGCTACTTTCAGCTGTCGAACGGCACAGTCAGAGATCGGTTCTCCAATAAGAGCATAAGTTCCAAAGCTGTTTAAGAGAATGTGACAGGCATAAGGATCCAACAGGCAGTAGCAAGAAGTAGTTTCCTCTTCCACAGACATCACTTCCTGCAAAATGAAATTCAGGTTTAAAAAAAATAAATAAATAAAAAAAATCAATACGCCTTGACAATAGGAGTTATGACATTATTTTTATTCAACTGGAATGTAGAGTATTTCTGAGAGCCAGTCTGCACACTCTTTACCCACGTTGACCTCAGGGAAGGGGAGAAGGTAGACTACCTGTGTGAGCAAATACTCCCAATTTAGCCCTGAGTCAGCAACAGGGTTTATGGCAATGTATTGTGCAGAATTCAGTGTGTACAGCATATAATAATAATGATGATGCGTAAGCAATTTTAGCATCTTTTTTCAAGTGCTCTTGACTTTGTAGGTGGGTTTTTTTTTTCCCAACGTCAAGTTAAGAAATTACCTTGAAGATTAAAGTCAATAAGCAAACCTTGAACAATAGTTGGTACTTGACTTCCTTTCAGAACATCCATTACAGTTATGTTTACCTTCATCAAAAAACTACCTATCCCACTCTTTTGCCTTTCATGCTTAGCTCTGCATTACAGCATCGTTAGATGAGGTGTTTGAGCAGTCTACAGTCTGGTGTTACAACTCCTCATCAATTGCAGGGTGTTTGTAACCAACACTGATGGAGCTGACTGAGTGTTGAGTGCCTCTGCAGTAGGAAAACTAAGCTGAACTTGAAAAGGTTTAGACAAGAGCAACAAACACCACAGTGGTTTAGAGGAGGAAAAGGATAGAGCGCGTTATGGTATCCATGAGTGTTGTAACTACTGTTTTTTTCCCCTCATAGTGCAATGAACCAAATAGTTCCACCAGCAGCAGGGCAATAAACTCTTGATTGACTATGGATTTGTGTCCCGTTACCGGGTTCTGCGGTTCTAATAATATGTACAGTGAACACTTTATAGTTGGGAAATTCAGCACCTTCCCATCCTGTGTGGATTTCTGTAATGTTGAATAACAGTTCGGTTCATGCTTTAGCCATCCCTTCAGGACTATTATTAGTAGGCTGTCTCCCCAAATGATGCAGAAAGTTTAACGTGTTTGAGACTGCTGCCTACCAAGCAGTTTCAGTCAAAGATGGCCAGTGGGTTTAAAACACACAGGTGGACAGACACAAATGATTAAAGGCCCACATCACAGATGCAGAAAGCTTAATTTCCCCAGTAAATCAGGATTACAAAATACACTTTCAGCTAAAAAAGCAAAGTATTTCATTTAATGTACACTGATCCTTCAGCGGTTATGAGCACAGGGTGATCAGTGAATGCCCATTAAAATGATATGTACAAAGAGACCTCTTGATTTTTAGATCAAGAGGATCCTTCTAAGTTAAAAAAAAATTAAACTTGAAGTGTATATTTTTAACCAGTTCCATAACTTACTTTATGTCATGATAAATTCTTGTGTGGATCTGTTCTGACACGAGTCTCTTTGGGAGCCATGATCTATCAAAACAATGTTTTTAAAAATAAAGGGCTACTGGCTCCATTATTAAGTGATCTGAGCAAATGAATAATTTCTCATGTCACATAGGCTAGTTGACCCTTTTGTGCACATCATGGTAAAGTAGTTGAAAATAGTTTAGCTGCTTCTTAACAAAATGCAAAATCTTTTTTAGATTGATCCTTTAAGATTACTGTTTCTATCACTTACATAATCTTTGACTTGCACCTGCATGAAGAAGAGTAGTCACGTTTCCATCATTTTAAGTGGGAGCAGAAGTCTAAACTTACCTCCCATTTCCCTTGCTGTGTCCTTTTTTTCAAGTGAATATTCCAGTGCTCTGAATTTACTTCTGCACAGTGTGGTATGGTCAGGGCAAACGGAGTGCTGACAGACAAATCTGAGGGCCCACAAGTTACTTCTGGTCCTAGAAGAACATCCGTGCCTTCTGGCTGTAGGCTTGGGGGGAAGACAAAGTCTGTCAGGCTCTTTTTATTAAGGAGTGAAAATTTACTTTAACTGCAAATTTTAAAATAGATGTTGGTTAAAATGTAAGTACCTCACTCATCTGTTACAGAAAAGGATAAGCAAGCTAGTTACTGTGCTAATTTTCATGTAGAAGCAGTAGCTGGAGATGAAACAAAACTATTAGGACACATCTACTCAAATTGTTGGCTGGTCAGTTTAGGATTCTGGTCTTCAAAATACATTTCAATTTGCTTAAACCAAATACAACACTAAAATTACTCTATGCAAGTAAGCATTGCTTTATGCACCAGCTGGTAGTATTGCCATCTAATTCTGCCTTCAAAGACTGTCATCAACAATATTTTCACAGTAGAGAAGATAAAACAAATTATGGTTTAAAAACACAGTCTCATAAATTTTTCCAGATTGAGTGTGATCTCCCTGGTTAGAAAACACATTTATATTCTGCAGAATGAACGAGCTATGTAACTTATAGCAGACATCAGGGACAGGACTTCTTTGCTTAAATTGAGAACTCTGCAAAGTAGATGCATGTGCATGTGGGCTCCTTTACAGTCAATGGAGATCCCATCAGCAGAACTGAAGTCTACGGATTCATCTAAGCTGAACATAATCACCTATGTTTGGTTAGATTAACTGCTTGCTAAGTTATAAAGATGAAGTATCTGACAAGAATCATCTTCTCTTATTCAAACCTAAATTGAACCCTGTCCCACATAAATGTGCTTTCCTTACCTCTTACAATAAACAGCTGTGCAGAGCCAGTGACAAAGTGAATGAGACTCACTTCTTAGACATTAAAGGTGGCAATTGAACAATTGAAACGTCCTGTTGGGGTTGGTTTGGGGTTTTTTGTTTGTTTGTTTTATTTTTATTTTTATTTTTTGGGGGGGTTTTTTACACAGTAATCCTTCATCTGGGTTTTATGATCCCAGTTTTTGGCTTCTGAATTACTGGGCATGTCATTCACTCTTAAAATTAAAGTAAATGGTGTTTCCAAGATAAAAATAAGGGGAAGAACCTCAACCAAGATAGAAATGATATGATATAATAATAAAACGAAGATATAAATTAGGGGAAAATCCCTGCTTAAAAATTAGGATATACTTCCACTGCCGTGTCACAAGCTAACAACATTTCCCTTAGAGATTTGCACCAGCAGCATGGCAACAACCAAACCATCCCATACTGCCTAAAAAAAAAATAAAACCAGAGCACAAACACAGCCTCTACTATAGGTGCTTTTCCTCTTGACCAGCCAGTGCGTAGGGGCAGGGAAGGTCTGTGCTCCCAGGCCGTGCTGCGCAGAGCGTCTCGGCAATGGCAGCAGTCTTGCCACCTTCAGAGACACATGACAGTGTGCGTTTTGTTGAACTGATATCAGAACAACTATTCTAAGCAACAGTTCAAGCAAAAAACTACTTGCTTCTGCTTATGCCTATGAATAACAAAAAATTTTTCATAACCAGGAAAACAGTCTTTGCACCAAATACCATCACTTAACACCAACCACTGCTTCCCTTTACAAATGGTTATTTCATGTTCTTAAAAATAAAACCTTCCAGCAGTTACCCCAAAACACCTCTCTTTCCAGCCGATTTGAGAAATCATCCAGTTACTTACAAATACAAAGAAAAATGTCTTGGAATTATTAGAAACCCTCAAGCCAACTTTTATACATATTTATTTTTCAGTAAGATATTCAGTTCCTATGCTTCCTCTCTGCTGTACCTCGGCAAAGGCTGGTGTGTTCTACTTCCTTATCTCTGTTTTGATGCAGCTGCAGGAAGCAGGGAACAAAAGCGTATTTCCAGAGAGCGAGTCAAACCATAGTTATTTGACTTGGTGCATTTCTATCCTATCTCTCTCCCAACACACACATCCTTTGCCAAGTGGCTGCTGCTGACAAATGCATAAAATGCCAGGAGGGTGGGGAGGTGGAATTTTGCTCAAGTTGCCTTCAGTACAAAGTTTGACAATTCATCTTCAGTAATGGGAGCAAAATATAGGTTATTTTGTTTTCAGCACAACATCCTTAGGAGACGTGAATCCAGAGTTTTAGTTATGCTACTGGTAATGATTTCCATCAGAAATAGCTCAAATTTTGCAAGCATCAAGAATGAAACAAAACACAAATATACAAGATACAAAAAGAAATAATGTCAATAGTGGTAGGAGAGTCCTAGTAGCAGCCTAGCAAAGTTGATGCAAAAGACGACTGGGAGACTATGATTGAAGTCTACCAAGTGCCCTCCCACCCACCACATTAAAAAAAATAATAATAAAAAAAATTTAAAAGCCCGAGTCACTGAAATGGTGTAGGCTGTGGTCACAGCGGCTGGCAGACCTCCAGGGTCATGCCGTATGCTTGCCGACTGCATACACCACGGAGAGACTAATAGCAGGGATGTGTGTGAATGACCAAAGACAAACTAGTCTGAAAGGAGCTATTTAATTGCTTTTAGAGAATCATTCCCCTGTAGAACATATTGGACAAACATATGGGAATTCTGGGAATTATTTAATGCCAAATGGACTGAAATCAGTTAATTAGATGAACTCTGATACTTGTTGCAAGTAGCAAGAGTCTTCTGTGTAATAACTGACATGGTATTAGACTGTCATGCAGTTCTGAGCCATTTACTAGGCAAGGCAGGAAAGGGAAACATTACCAAATGCACGTACTTAATATTTCATTGTTGCAAGGTAAAACAAATCAGTAACCAGATCTGTCCGCTCAAATCCATGAAAATCAAAGGTCTGCAGTTTTTCAGTAGAAGACAGACAAATAGTCACTATTGCTGAGCAAAAATTAAAAACTGTTTTATCTAAAAATACTACACTGGAAAGAAACATGAGGAATTTCATCCCACAATATTTTGCCCTCTACAAAGTGCTAGTGAAGAGGTTTCTTGCATTTAGAGTTTCATTTTCAGTTTAGAAATTGCTGCTAGAGTCACATTTGTACCTGAAGCCAGAACGCTAAGAAAATTTTATGGGGGGGAGGGTCTAGGCCCTCAAGGAGGGGTCTAGTGCCACTCAAAGCCCCGTGGTTCATGTCAGCCTGGCCTAGAGCAGCACCAAATGGTGCTACAAATGCCAGGTGTTCTTCTCACTTTCTGCTGTGCAGAGGCCCTGAGTTGCAGGCATGGTGGTACCAAGGTGTGCATTCCATCCCAAAGCATTGCTCCGTTAAAATTCCATATTGGAATACAGTGAAAGTTAACTGGAGAAGTAAGGAAGTGAAGAGGAAACAATGCTGAGTGTCCATTTCTTTCTGAACGCAATGAATTTCAGAGAAGAATTTAATATTTGCCTTTCAATGTTTACTCTCCCAGTGGCTTATCATAAGCATCTGCAACAGAGAACCTAATGGCATAACAGGCTCCTAAATGAACCGCGATAGCTGGGAAGTGGAGCCTGACTGGTAGCGAACACATCTGTGCCTTGAGTATGGATTTCTCATTGCAAGTTCACTCCTTGTATGGCAAAAATATTTGCTTTCAGACTGCTACAGACACCGAAATACTTTTTTTTCCTCTCCCCTTTGCATCAACACTCGTACAAATGAACGTGATGGAAAAACAGCAAAATAAATTCATGGTTTAAAAAAATCAATTTAAAAAAGGAACACCATGATATTTAAATTATATACCCATCAAGCCTGCAGTTTACAGCTGAAATGGATTCTATTGCTATGGGTTGCTTCTGCGAGATGAGAAAATTTTGCCTTTGGAAAATAAAGGTACATTGTCACATTCCTATACCACATTGCGTGTAAATGCATACATTTATGAAGCTTTGATTTTTCAAAGTATATCATTACAAAACATGTTTAAATCTGGGCAAGACTGTCTGGTTTCATTCTGCGTATGCAAACTCCAGCCTGTGAATACTATGTATAGGTGTTGGACACTCAGAGTCAGGTGCGCATCAGAAATACAATCCATTTTTCCTATCGTGCATCAATATGTGTTCAGTTACCACTGAACCTTCACATTTCTGCTACGTTCCTACAAAACAAAAAGACAAGGAAAATAGGGAGAGTAGTAACATGAGACCTGGTCTTCTCCATCCTCTCCGTTTTCTTTTCTCCTTCTATTTTTCCACACTCTGATCTTCCCACTCTTATTTTGACTGTATTGTTGGAATCTCTGAAAACCATTATGTTATTTTCATAGTCCCTGCATCTCAGTTATGCTTTTTTGTAATATTTATAATATAAAGGCATATGCACAATTTACAAAGTTTAGGCAATCTAAATTCATAAGTTTTTGCATGATACTAACCAAACACACTAATACACTGGTACAACTCTCAACTTTTATATTTGATTGAAGAATGCAGTGTGAGGGTTTCTGTATGTTCAGGGACACAAATCTATACAGTTTATACTGGCATATGTAAAGAAAAATAATTTGTTTATACTGTAGGTGACTAAATGGTCATCTTAATTAAGAATCACTTGGCTATTCTCATCTTTTCTCACATCGCGATCGGTATGGTATTGGAAACATACTATTAAAATGACTCTGTAGAGCGTAGTGTAGAAGAAAAAGTTTGCAAGAAAGGATAAATATAAAAAAATGGCAATCAGGAAAAATACATATATTTCAGGGGAGATTCTGCATTCTGTTATAGCTCAGTGAACCTTGTTATTTAAGTATGGAATACAGACCAGATTCAACGAAGGCACTATTATCTGAATAATTGCAGACAGACATTTTTCTCTTTGATACAGTTTTCACACAGGATATTTTATAGAGCTTTACATGCATTAAAGGCACGTAAGAGAACTGCAACAAATTTGCTTACTGCTTCAAAGCGAATCGGTAACATAATTGGGACAAGAACCCAGGATCCGAAATACTTGCCCGTGCCTCATATGTCCCACCCCATCAGTCGGTTCTATCATAAAATGATTGGATTATGAGCCTTTTCTGACTGGAATGTCAAACCTTTCACTGCATTCAAGAACATCTACTTTTTCATTAGCAAATAACTACAACATGTAAAAGCCATACACAGAAGCAGATCTCCCCTCCCCCAGCTACTTAGTACATGACAAGGTTTCCCCCCTTTGCTTGAAAAGCAGGTAAGTGGCAAATTTTGGGGGGTAAGACACCGTCCTCTGTGCCGACTTAGCAGAAATTATCTCCTCGTAGGGAGCATATAATAATCATAATCTGCTGCTTTTCAGCCTGCCTCTCTCCAGCATCTCCTTTTCTTACAATTTTACAATTCTTTAAAACCAGAGGGTTCTGCTCCCTCTATAAAAAGGGAGGCTCAAAGCTGAAGTGTCACGCTACGTAAAGGTGTCAGTGCTTGTACGGATTTTCTTCCAGCTGTTCTCATCTTATTTCTAGGCCCCAGTAAGACCAGCTACTCTGCCACAGCTGGCAAACATTTCTCTCCTTCATAACAATCTAATTGGATTGCAGTATGCATTTTTTATTTATTTTTCACTTCTAAAACGTCTTTAAGTATGTATGCTGGCAGCAGGTGGTTGTGGAGCACTAGCGTTTTAAAGACAATAGCCACATACTAGACCTTGTGCTAGCTCTTCCATGCTGAGCACGTGGGGTTTGAGAACAGGCTGTTGTGAATGGACATGCAATCTCTAGTAGAACCCTGAAGTATTTCGGTGCTATCATCTGCACAGAGCTGCTGTCCCATTTCTGAAATATTGCTTTGCTTTTCTTGAAGAAATACACTTGACCTGCCTTCCTTGGTGGGAGAACTCATGATGGGGGGATGTCAACGATGGCCTAGGGGTGAGGCATCCTTCCATGTAAGTTACCTACAAGCTCTGGCTGATTCTTGGCTGGATAAAACTAGCAAGATCTCCCAGCCAACAGTGCTGAGACTTACCATAGCCCAGTTCCGTTAACCAAGTGACAATTTCTAACTGCACAGAACCACTCACCAACTGTAGTTCCCTGCAGCCTGTAACTAACTTCAGTGGTGCATCTTGAGGCGTACTGGTTCAAGGAACAAACAGGCAGATAGCGATCTCTGTTCCAAGGTAGCTCTGCTTAGTTTTTATGGCTTAAGTATGAAGTCAGAATTGTGCAAGGAGGCAAGAGACATTTCGCTCTAATTCTCGCTTGGGCCTGAATCAATAGCTTTGTTGTTTCTTTCACAAACATCAATAACCCATACTTTCTGCCAGCATCAAAGCGTGCATATGGTGTTTGAAGGTTGAGCTCAGCTGTTTTTCTCTGTAAGTAGTCCTTTAGTGGTTCTTTAGGAAATTCTAGCTGCAAGAAGCATCCTAGAGGATGTCTGCAGTGAAGCCCATATATACATCCCTAAGACTTTTCAGTTTGGTGTCTTTTTGGAGGGACCACCAGTTCCATCGCTGATTTGTTCCATTACATGAGACACTAAAGAATTCTCAAACCTGAATTTGATTTCTCTTCAGGATACAATGAGTTTTTCATTCCACAGAAGGAGATTGTACCAACTTACAGCAAAAACAGCTGATCATCTCACCACAGTATCTGTAGTGGACAGAGAGGGATTTTTTTTTTTCCAGTACAAAGTGACAGTGAATCCAGCATCGCTCTATCAGATCCCATACTATCTCTATTCCTCTTGTGTCTTTTCATGTATCTCTCATACCTCAATATCTAAATGAATATTAGAAGGGACAGTTAACCCACTAGTCCTAAATAATCTAAATCTGAACGATAGGATCCTTGTTCTCTCACGCATATTTAAGGTGCATAAGGTACCTACTACGGTGAGTTCAAATCTCTGCAAGAACACCACAGGACTTCCTTCTTGTGTGCATCTACTGATCTGGTTAACTTGTGCATTAAATTAAATTCCACTGATTACCATATGATGTGGAGAAGGTTTCATTCAGAAATTACAACTTGAGCTACTTCATTTTTAATGGTGATACATCTTCATCTTGTGAAGTAAAGAAAATCTATCCTCTTTCTCTAATCCACTATTTTACGCTTCCTCCACATCCAAGCATTGTGCCTATCCAGATGAACAATCGTCTACATTTTAGGGATATCTGCATGACAGACCATGTGCTTGTACAGCCATTCTGCAGCGTGGTGCAGTACTTCTCTCTGTCATCTTCCATACACACGTACAAATCAGGTACTAATTCTGAACTGCTGGCACTTCCTCCCACCCTCGGGACATGGAAGCCCACGGGCAATAAAAGAGGAGGCTCCCTGCACGTCAGTGCAAGCTGCAGCTGCTACAGAAGTCTGGTTTATTCCACCCAGTTCAGATGGGTGAAAGATACATTAATCTTGCCTCAACTATGCAAAGAAAAATACAGTATTTTGATGGAAAAAAAATAAACAAATGTTTGCTTTTGTCTCACTTTACAGCATTTCACTTTTAAAGAAAAAGGAAGGAAAAATCTCCCTGTGATAATCTTTGGTTTGGTTTGCTACCTCTGCTTTTACCCACAAAAGAGGAAAATGGTAGGCAAAATTTGCTGCTTGTTTTTAATTAACCTATTTTAATTCATTTCTGCAGAACCCTTACAGATAAAACAGCTGGTTTGGTTTTTTTTCTTCCTTCCTTCCTTTTACATATCTTAATCTTTCATTGAAAATGATCAAAAACCTATGGCAGCAGATGGGGATGGAATATGAAAGTTTTCACAAAGGAGTTCAGATATCAGAGGAGGGAAAAAAAATAAGATTTCAGTTTAAGTTTTGAAAAATACTTCTAGGCTTTAAAATTTATAGGCAGCTCTGTATCTTTCAGTTCTTAAAGGAAAATTCCAGTAATCATTTGGCTGTAAGTTATTGTAAGTAAATATTTACTGTACAAGCAGTTATTTTCTCCTTTCCATGTCTTCTCGTATATACCCACTAAGTTTTCAGTGCTTTCAGCTGAATGTATATTTAAGGTGAGGGAGATAAGAGAAATAACTGCTGTAAAGAACTACCACCAACTCTTCTGTCTCCAGTTGTACAAACCTGCCCTTGATTACTACTTCTAAAAACTGTCCCTCTCCCAGGCACTCAAAACAAGGCTTAATCGGTGAACCACTCTTCACTTGGGACCCATGTCTCCTGAAATTATCCTCGAATTAATCAATTAAAGTATACACTACAGATTATTCATGTAGCTCTGTTTGAAATGTAAATTATGAAAAGGTAGTTTGAGAAAGCTGAGAAAGTTATTTAAGAAATTTTTTTTTTGCAAAAATACTGTTTGGAGAGCCTCACTGCAACTTGTAAGACTGGATGTGAAGGTAGGAGCAATAAAACCTGTCAGTGCACTTACTGAGCTGCAGTTTGCCAACCTTATGCAGAATTAGGAGCAGCAGAAAGTCTCAACATCAAAAAGAGAAGAAATGAATTCAAGAGAAGTTTAGATTACAGCAAGGAAAAAAAGGTCAGAAAATGTAACTGAAAAGCCTGAGTGGAATAAAGCTGCATTACAGAATTAACAAGCCCCGTCATAGAATCTGCACAAACCAGATCCTCAGCGAGTTTAAACTATCATCAACACTTTTCACTGGATGTAGACGTGGTCTTGTACTTGCAGAGATGCACACAAGACGCATCAGCTGACTTCTGACAACAACTCAGAAAGGGGACTGTAGAGTGCTTTTCAGTAGCTTATTTCAATTAAACTGAATTTGATTACCCTATCACTTTTCATCTGACAATCTCAAAAGATTCAGCAGTCACTTATCCTCCAGAGAAGGGCAGTGGAGAGATTGCTCTGTCCACTGCTGAGACGCAATTCTTCAGAAGTGTGGAAGAGTAGCATGTGACAGTTTAAGGAGACAGAGTACTTACTACTTAGAAGTTGACGTCAGGTACCTAGATGTTCCTCTAGGTTTAAATGGGGAAAGACTCTGGCTTTAATGATTTTTTTTTTCTTTAAAACCATTGTTACGTACCTTTAGTGACAGCAGGAGGTAAGAAGTATTGTTTAGTCTTAGAGACCTACCTGCAGCAGCAGAGCTCTATCTAGCATAGAAAAGGGGAGGGATGCCAAGGTGAACAGTGCTGTAAAAAGGATGTAAATTGCTGTTTCTGCTGCCTGCAATACGAGTACATTCCTGAGAGGTCTCATCCAGGCACTAGACTGACTCTACTTAGATTTGAATGAAGGCAATTGAAGTGATTACAGTGGAATCGATGAAAACACCCACATGTGCAGCTGGCAAGAGACTTTAGTGCCGTGCATCTAGCAGAACATTTTAGAAGTTTTAAAAACATCTAGAAATGACGTAAGTTTCTTTTGTAGGACAGACATTTGCAACATACGTGATGGACCAACATAAAAAACCCCAATGACCTGCCTTTGCCAAACCACAGTTCTTTTGTTTGTTTCCTTTTTTTTTTTCTTCTTGTCTTTGAAATAAATATGACAGAGTAGAAACCTGGAGAACCTCAGAGAACTAACTTGTCTATTTATGAAAGACCACCAGTATTTCAAACATCACGTTCCTGTCCCACCAGATGCAGCGTTGAAAAAAACCCTAAGGATCAAAGTGCAGTTTAATTTTTACTGTTCATCATCTGATGCTGGCAAATCCAGCTGGGGAACAGATTTTAATGGCGATTTATAAAACAAAAGAATTTAAGAAACGATCCTGAGCATTCACTTATTTGCATCATCTAGGCTACCAAACATCTGTCATGAAGTAACAACGATTCAGTACCTGCATACCATAGGGTCATTCAAACTGATGACCTGGACAGTGAATTTCAACCCATTGCCTCCATATTATGAGAGTCTATGGACCCAGAGGTTCTATAACAAGTAATTAATGAAAGCATCTGTGCTGCTAGTAGACTTGCGTGACATAAGTCTGCAAATCAAAAAAGATAAAATCATTGGCTCAGAAGTCATACATCAGCATACATCAGTCTCCTTGAGGTATCCCATCCTTTAACAGCATTTGCAATAATTCCATATGATTTCACAGAACCATTGCACAAAGATCATTATTGCTGTCATTTATACAGATACAGCATATGTCACAACAGTGTGGTCGCACCAGCAACAGGGAAGATGGAGTGACTCTTACACATTCCATTCCTTTAGATAGTATTGACAAGAAATCCATTAAATGAGTCAGTCCCACAGATTCTGGAGATGTGTGTGGTTTTTTATGTACTTCTTACCTGGACTCCTTTTGAGTGATGGCAAGATAGATTTCCCACGAAGTCTCTTCAGGAATAGCTCCATGTGGTATCAACAAACTGACTCCTACAAAAGAGCAAAGGCAAAACTTACCTTTGGGAAAGGCACTGGATGTAAAGAACAATGCATACAATTGGCCTCAAAACACAAAAAGACCCAGAAAGGCCACATACTAGAGCAGAAGAATGCGCCTCTGACATAAGGGTTCCTACCACAACGTTCATCAGATGAAAGGAAAACACATTATTAATATGATCCACATAGTTATTAATATTTAGCTGTCTTACAGAGTCTGGAACTGTATAGACTCATATGCCTAAAAATTTCTTGCTCCAACAGAGCTCTTAAGTAGTTCACTTCCCATTGTTTTGTGTGGCTACATGACACTGGATTCATAGTCTAGATGTGACTGAAGGCTTCCCTTCATCCTTGGGTACAGGCAGACTCTTTTGTCTACTTCACCTCTTACACAAAAGGGAATAATTTATGGAAACAAACGGTACCATCAGCTGTTAAGACTTCCAGCAAGAGTGGTTTGTAGTCCCAGTCATTTTGATGGTCTTGTTACCCTGACAGGCTTTTATCTGATGCAGCAACAGAACAATCTCTCTTGAGTTCCCTATTTATTTGTTCTTTTCCTTTTTTTTTTTTTTTATAATAATAAATATAGTCAAAAGCAGAAGGAAGTACATAAATTGCAAGCGGACCAAATATGTATTTAAATAATCTAATTGATGGGACTATCATTATATCAAGTAGCAAAATAGTGTGAGGGACCTCTCATTTATGACTTAACTGACTTAGTGCCTCTGCCTTTGAGTAGTCATCCCTGAACATAGAAACGATCTGTGAAGAAATGAGTACGTTCCATGTGTTGTGCATGACTGTACACTAAATATTATATCCCTGAGTTACATACTGTTACCAGTCTTTATTAAATACTGACCACATTTTTTATGGTAATCTTTAAAGTACCCCTTTTATGAAACACGAAGGATAAAGTTCTAAAGCATTCAGTTCAACTAGATCCTAAGAGATAAGCTTGGACACACCAGTCAAATGAAATCAAAGTTGAATTTAAAGAAGACTCTCATTAAAGGTCACCGGAGTTCAAAACATATCATTTTTGCTAGCAATGGTGGTATCTGGTGTTTTCTGCTACATTTGCCATTTTGAAAAAGAAAGTATCCAACATAGGGAATTTTATTCAGCATGATACGAACATAGTGATGTAGTGCAACATACTGCAGGAATATGATTTTAACATCCTTTGTTTGATTCTAATTTGGTGCCATATATTTTCAGCTCATTCAACAAGCAACTTCCTAAGTCTGAAATACATCTCTCAAAGTCTGAAGTCACAAAACAAACTCTACTTCTTAAACAATGCAAATTGAGCATCTCTGCTGCCATGTTTCAGTGCATGGCCTAATCTTGAAAATGCCTGTCGACTTTGAAGTGCCCCTCTATGGAAATCTCAAGCTATTAAGCTAAAACAAAGAGAAAACCAGAATGCCAGGAGTAAATGCTAATGAAAGCCACACTAGAGTTTTCATTGAGAGTGGAAGCTATTCTCCAGAGACGTCTGTTCGTTATATGCTGCAGACATTAATAACATAATGAAGTCTGACAATGTTAACGCAGTCAGATGTTGATGCACGTAGATTCTGCTTTGAATATGACCCCAATATATAAGATGCTGATCCAGTATCGACCTCCTTCCTGGGGAGCCCTTCTTTTGGATCAGGATCCAAGTAAGCAACAGCTTTGATTAATATGACTTTCATGCTGAAGACATCAAGAGAGGCAGTAATTTATAACAGTTCAAATAGGCATAATGCCTCTTTACTTACTCATCTCAAGCTTTGTTCTGATCAGTCATCTCCTGTGTGGGCAACATGCTCTACTTCCCAAAATTTGCATTATGGAGCCCCTACTTCTTCTTTTCTTTCTTTTTTTTTTTTATTTAGTCTTAGAACACTACATCAGGCAATGTAAGTTTAATCTAAAATTATTGTATATGCTTTTAATAGAAAGGATCTACCCACCTGTGTTTGGAACCACTAAACGGCCACCCAGGTGTCCAAAAATGGCAGTTGTCTTCAGCTCACTTCTTGTTGAAATAGAAGACAGGTTCTGAATATACGTAGCCTTATTTCTAGCTTGTATTGTACCAAAAGCTCTATTATTCCCATGAGGAAAAGTTCCTGAATGTGCCTTTCCATGATATTCAGCCCTCTCTGTCACCCCGAGGGACACCATGAATGAACTCTGAACTTTGACTTTGATGTCTGACAGCGGGTTGAACAGTGAAGACTCTGTCATTAGCTCCTTGTCCATGGGATCCTGCAGGCAGATCGGTCCACTGTACGTTCTGCTCACTGTCAGGTCAGGCTGCATGGACGAATTCAAAAGCAGGGAGTTCCCTGTCGAATGAAGCAGATCAGGAAGTTAGTTACTGTATTAAGATGTTAAATCAGAAATCTCTTTCTGACCTCCCCACCATTTGCTTTTTGACTTGCTCTGCCTTCCTGATACTCTCAGAGCTCAAATTCACATAAGGTAATGTTGTAAAACAGATGACGCAATAGATCTAACAGGTACTTCATCACTATGTTTTCTGCACTTCAGGCAACTCCAGAGTGCATGAATCCAAGAAGGAACTTCGGTTTTGTTTTGGATTCGGGTTTGTGTGTATGCCTTTTTTTTTTTTTTTTTAAATTAAACCCCACTGGGTGAAGACACATCTTCCTGCAAACCTTTTCTGTGAGCTTACACAAAACAATAGCTTCATGCCTGAGGGAAACTGGATTGAAAAGAAAGTGGGACAAGAGTAACATAGAGAAAAATACCAGTTATTTATTTAGCAGCATTGTTTGGTTTTTAGCAAATAGAATTTTTCCTGAAGTAACTAATTTTCTGGAAATTATCTGTACTGCATCCTTGAAATTTGATCACTTTAAGGGACTGCAGGTTGGGTTGCTAACACTATAAATACATTTCTCCAAAGAATAAAATTTGGATCACACTAATCCACTGTCCATATGTCAGTATTGTGTTCTCTTTTCTCAGCAAACTGAACAGAGAATTGGCCTTTTTTTTAGCTGAATTGTTTAGTTTACAAATGCTCTTATTTAAAAAACCCACAGACAGACAACCCAAAGTAACTGAAACTGAACTAATAGCATCCTGGCATAAGAGAAAGTGGCGTGCTCATATATTTTTAGTGTCCAGAACTAATGCTTTTGAAATGTTCAGTCAAACAAACAATTCCCCAGACTGAAAACAAAACTTTTAAGGCAAACTGAACAACAAAGGAAAAAGTTACTATTTGAGACAGTCATCGAGAATTACAGGACTCCAGTTAAAGGCTTGGATTTTTAAATGAACCTGTAAACATCCTTCAAACATCCTTGTCCACCAAGTCCCTTTTCCAATTGCTTGCAATTCATACTTGATAAGGAACGTCTCCCAGAAAATAAAGTAACTGTAAAAATGACGCCACAAAAAACCCCACTAAACTCTGCAACATATTTCACTTTTCTGAGGACAGAAGAGACACGGGGATACTTTCACACCCCACCAACACACCCACCCACCCGCAATAAGGCAGGTCTCTATGTTAGAATGTCAGTACAGAATTAAAGAAACATACTAGTTAAAGGTAATCACTGGTTTATTTCCCCCCACCCCCAATTTTTTGTCCAAAGGAAATATTATTCCAGAAAACACCTAAGTGCTGCTTTTAGTAAAAGTAAATATTTCTTCCATAGTTTATTGTATTAGTGGCTTTCTGAAGTTTTGTGTTGTGGGCGGTGGGTTTGTTTGTTGTTTATTTTTTAATCAGTACCTGTTCACACACACTTATTTCCCACAGACCTCAGAATGGGGACGTTTGCATGCTAACAGCAGCTTATAAAAATACCTAAAGTTGGGTTTCTCAAATTAACAGTAAAAAAATAATCACTTCTATTAGAGTAAAGAAAATAGAAGAACTGTAAATGAATAGGAAGGAACATGCTTTCTGGGTTTGGTTGGGTTTATTTGGTTTGGGGCTTTTGTAAGTCACAAATGTCAGTGTAGAAGCTAGTGACGGTATTTCTAAAGCATTAGAGTGTGGTCAAGAAAGACAATGTATTTGTCCAAGTTGCGCTGACGAATCAGTAGCAGAGGCAGTAAGAGACGGTTCTAAGCCCTGATCCCCGTGCTGCAGCGACCCTTCCCTGGCCTTCAGCACATCCGCTCAGCGTTAGGCTAGAATGCCCTCCCACAGCCCGTCAGCGATCTCAGCTTAGTATCTCTTTGCAGTAGGAGCTCTGGAGAGAAGAAAATGAAATCACAACACTAACCTTGTCTGACTGTTTTAAAATTAAATGTCTGGAAGCCTCCTGTCAGTGCAGATGAATCAATCACATCCACGCCGTACTCACTCTGACTCCGTCTGTAAAGGGTAACGCCAACCACCAGCACAGCTACAGCAATGACTGCTGCTCCCAGGCCGGAGTACAAGGCAACGTCACTGGCAGTCTCAATATCTGAAAGGAGAAAAAGTGGGTACCAAGTTAGCAACGCTCACAAAAACGTTCTGACTGGTGCTGGCTGGCCCTGAGCAAAGGAGATTTAGGAGACCGCAGAGACGTGGCCAGGGAGGTAAAGCTTGAGACATAAATGTGGAGTGGACCACAGCAGGATAGTGGAGCACAAAGGAACACGGCAAAGCAAGAGTCTGAAAGCACGAGCAAATTTCCCGATGCATCACCCCATACAGGTGAGCTTACACCGTTTTACGGATTACATCATGGTCTTTAGAGGTTTTTTTAAAATGGGAGAGTGGACTTGTAGCAGTCAGAAGCAGAGCGCTTACCACTAAATAGCCTTCTCTCTCATCTGCACACATTGCTAGCTCGGGCTCCTTGCTGAGGTGTGCCGTCATTTCCCATTCCAGCCCCATTGGAGATCATCACACTATGGCAATACAACCCTTAAAGGGAGAACGTGGAATGACTGCAGCTAGTAAGGGCTGCTTTAGGTATCGGCATGGGTCTCATCTATTGCTATCTTCCAGGGACATGTAAGTTGTAGGTTTGAATTCTGGAGCTAATCCAGGAAGTCCTGAATCCTCTGAAAAAATCTTAGTGAAGATTTCACCTTCCCCCTCTTTATTTTCTGTGTGAGCTTTAGTATAAGAAGGAACGGTCCATCCTCTCACAGCTCAGAGAGGGGCTGAGGAGATCCCACACACCTTCTCAGGTCCTGCAAGCATCTTCAGTCTTTAAAAACAGGTTGGAAACCAAACCTTCCCTATGATCGCATCCATGCGTTAAGCTTACAACCAAGTTTTCTAAGACTTCAAACTTTTACAGCAGAGAAGAATAACTAATTCCTTTCAAAGAACAAATCCAAATGAAACCTGCAATATTACATAATTGAATTATCCAGTCCCGCTGTTCTAGATCTTCTGGGATTTGGGACCACGTACCATGAAATTAAATTACTTGGCATGTACACTTGGTGGGTCCTTAGTTCCTGTCGTGGTTTAGGCCAGACTGGCCACTGAGGCGAAACGAACCAGGCCAGTTCCTTAACGCCAGTTTAGAGGAAGAGCTAATCACCTGTTCCCCCGGTACATCATGTGTTATCCTGCTACGCGGCGCTTCTGCTATCTAGTGACCAGCACTTAGTACAGAAAGTGCATTTATTTCTAACAAATGACAGTGACGAAAAATAACTAGGAAATCCAGACTACTCGATATCAGTAAATAAACTGCAATGGACAGAAATAGGGTAGGAAGTTACATTCAGTATTTAATAAATAGCCAATTACTGAAATTACTTAGTTATTATTTGGGAGGAGGCTTCTGTTGTGGATAGGTTTTTCTGCAGAAAGTCAGATAACTTTATTTTAGCTGAATTTTTGAAATGAACATGAAACTTCAGACCAGTGAGACGAAGGAAATGAGTACCTATGGGCAGCATCAGAAAAGCGAATTTTCCTGGCTCACCAGTTTCTTATGTAAACTAAATGTCTGACAACTAACAATCCCCACAGCTGAACTTCCTGGGAAGGCACACCAGCTGCCAAACGCCAGAGCTGAGTACCGCCTGCTCTCTAACATACGTGAAATGCCATATGAATTGCAGCAGCAAGGAAACCCAGTACGTAAACACTGCTTTAAGTGGGCTGGAGCACATGGGAGATTTGCTGTGAATAAGGCGATGCAACTGATTTTTTTAGTTGGGGAGTTGAATCAAAAGTAAAATAAACTGTTTGGCTCAAACTGCCGTAACAGAAAATGCCCTTTCCATCACCATTCTCAGACTGTTCCCAGTCAACCCCCCCCCCCCAT
>VFFE01008899.1:2918421-3044120 GCA_008921705.1 Burhinus oedicnemus | reverse complement strand
CTTTCAGGATGTTTCTTTGCAGTAATTTCTCACTTGGTTAATTCACGTATTTGTTAGATTTATTGGATGCTTTTATTTACAATATTCTACATCTCAGCAATAAGGAAGTTCAATACTTTGAAGCAGATCACTTGGCAAAGCAAGTCACTTAAGAATTAATTATTTCTTTGTATGCTTGATATATGGAAAGGTTAGTGATGGACATTTAAAAAAGTGATTTATAAAATATCAAAATGTACAATATATTCACATTTATGTATCTAAATAGACACCAATAATGACATCTATATGTGTTTATAAAGAACATACAGAATCAATGTACTACCATACATATGCAAATATGTTACAAAATAGGTTTTATACAGTAGTGCATCTCTTAAAAATGAAGCTTTCTGTCTCCCTCCTAATAAGCATTTGAGGTATCCCTTATAACCTAATACCTGAAAAAGTCATCTTTAGAGAGTGGGAGACTGGGGCTTGTGCAGCACCCGTACTGTGTGAGCGCAGACTCTATAGGTGCACAGGGCAACACAGCCACCCACCGGGCTGGCCAGCCCCAGCGCAGCGCTCCGGAGGGAACGCGTCTGCCATTCCCACAACCCTGCTCAGGAATTCCTGTTCTGGGGGGTGCCGGGGCTGTCTCAAGGCTGCCCTCTGCATGCTCTATAAATCCAGTCTCCACATCAGTTCTGCCACCCCTTAGTTCCTTGGCACTCTGCCTACCTTAAGCCCCTATTCCAAAACCTTTTGTTGAAAGGTTGTCTGAAGAAAACAACAAAACACAACATATAACTTACTTATTTCTATAAAATTTGCAGAGGCCAGTAGTTCAGCAGAATTAGACTAATCTAATAGACAGAATAAAATGTGGGATATAAATCCTTAAGCATATGAGACTATATCCATTTTGTAGGTGCTTTGTGTTGTAAGGAAATTCCCTTTGACCGAGCTGTTCCCTGATGGTAAAAGAATACACAAGACACAAATCACTCTCACTGCCCAGGGAATCAGTTGCCCAGCCAGACCCAAGCAGAGATCCGGAATTCCACCCCCCCGGGCAACCCCCATTTATAACGAGTATGCCATCTATGGTGCAGAATATTCCACTGGCCATTCCACTGTGCTCTCTCTGCTCCTTCCCAGCTTCTATAGCGAGCTGAAAAAAGTCTTGACTAGTATAAACATCACTTAGCAACAACTAAACCAAT
Source organism: Burhinus oedicnemus (assembly GCA_008921705.1). NCBI lineage: Eukaryota > Metazoa > Chordata > Aves > Charadriiformes > Burhinidae > Burhinus > Burhinus oedicnemus. The sequence continues at coordinate 3,042,912 of VFFE01008899.1, read as the reverse complement.
ATGCATTATTGACATTCCTTTCATACCAAATCTGAAAACACAGCAACCACTAGAAAGAAAATTAACTCTATCTCAGCTGAAACCAGGACAGATGGTGAGATCCAGAAGCCTCTTGGCAATATTCAGTATTGTGGCTGGTCGAAAATGGAAGAAAAAATTATTTGTGATTTATGATGCGTTAGTAAAAACATGTTTGTAGTTCATCTGCTTATGGTCTACTTGTTTGTTTCTTTTTTGGGCACTGGGAAAATAAATCAATAGTTTTTGAAGTTATAAAAAATAACTAAAGCAAATAGATAAAAGTAAAACAAAAAAAGTCTACAAACCCCTCTCTTCTATTAAGCAAAGAAAAAGCTTTCACCTCTGCAAGACAGAGAGAAATCCACCATGGAAAAGTATAGTGTGAGAATTCTGATAAGGAATAAACAATGAAAGAACAGTTAGGCAAGAAACTACTAAATTATTAGGACTATCTTGAGTGAAAGTGACCTTTGCATTCAGATTGAGTCAATCTCTGTTTTCCTCCCAACTTGGCAGGCCTCCCAATGTTTACTATGTATCAAAACCAAAAAGAATTCCATCTTCCTTCTGCATGTAAGTTTGTATCTATTCAATTGTTACTAGTCCTAGAAGAAATTCCCTGAAAGAAAACTTTCAGTTGCTCCTCAGTTAAGGAATGGATTATCCGGATCCATCCAGAAAATCAAAAACCAAAGGGAGAAAAAGGATGTTATGTTCCTGTGAATGAAAGAGTGTTCTCTTTGTGTTATTCCCAACCTCTCCTGTCAGGGACTGAAAAAGAACTGGAGAGTAGACGCTATTTTATCACCATTTCACTTACTGACTCCAAATTTGAAAATTCATGCTAAGGATTAGTATTTTTTCTGCCAGTTCAGAATCACGTCTATACTTTCCTGGCATCTTACGTTCTTACACTTACTTTCATTTAAGTTCTTATTTGTTAACCAAAGAAATGTTTCATTTCTATTTTTGCCTCACAAAAGGAACAAAGTTAACAAGTTGTGCCTGATAAATAACCTCCAAGAGATTAGTTTTCTGTAGCACAGTACTGCATTTCCTTCACAATTCCCCACGGGATGAAAAGCAGACCAGAAAAGGTACATATTGGAAGATGAACAGGGGAAAAAGATTTTTAAAAAATAGGGTAATTGCATGAATTCCTATTAGCTGAGAAGGCAATTACAGTCCTAAAAATAATTTGACACACACACATATACATCCAGCACGCCCCATGAAGGAGTCATAGTGTCACACTCTGAGATGAAAGAAACCAGAAACACTTGATACTTCAGCCTATTTGAATGCAGATGGAAATTCAGCTTTCAGAACCAACACACACTCGCTGGCAGGAGCTGTCACAGCGAGAGGAGCAGAGCACCTTGTTCAAAACACGACGAACATGTAAGGCCAGAGCTGGTCTCGGCTCCACTCCTCACCTCGGAGGAACAGCTTTCCTATGCTAGGCTTTACCTGCCTCTGACTCCCAAGGCCCACTCCGTTCCAGTGAGCGCTGCTACACACGAAGGGTAATACTGACTGTGCTCAACTCCCCATTACACTGGAGCAGATTTTTTTCCCTACAAAATACCTGGAGATCGTTTTTTTTTGATCCCAATATTAGGTGAAAAATTGCTGGTGCGTGCAGCAGAGAGAAAATGTCCCGTTATATTTGTTGCTGAATTAATTTTAGAGTATTGTTAGTTCACAGTTTCCGTAACTTCCACCTCACCTTATCAAAGGAATAGAAATACTTCACCCAATAAGATTTCTGCATGGAAAATCCAGCAGTGGCAGATTTACCCCCGATATTCAGGATAAGTTGCGAATTTAATTTTGTCAATTTTAAATAATATTGCTTTGATGTCAACATATGCATCCCTAGTAGGCTTAGATTTTAAACTGCTTTTAATTTCAATCATAAAATTTGGGTTTTATTACTTATACCACTTGTCCTTTGTAAAATGATTTTCATAGTTCATTTTCAGCATCAGTGTTGTATTTCACAGACTTTGTGTTTCACAACTGACACTAAGTTGATTAAATCTGTACCAAATTTACTTGTATTTTAAAAAATGGGTTTTGTATCTTTTTCCCATAGTGATCCATTTATTTACTTTAAAGAAGGCAAGTTCTTTACACGTGGTGTATTAATGACATTTTAAGCCTATTAAGAGCATTTTAAGTCCCATGGGTAGAAAAGTGATTTGCTTCTGAAAGAGAAAGCTTTTGCTATTTCAGAAATGTGTTGTCAGACATACACTGTTTACTTCACTACTGTTTCCACATCGTTGTGCAAAATAGTTACATTTTCTTAAAACTGCATCTATAAAGTGATTCTAAACGTCATGGCAAAGAAAAATTAAACTTCTTCTGAAAAGGCGACAATGAAATCCTATGCTAGTTCAATTGATTTCAACTTGTTGGGGCACCACTTCTTTTCTACTGCAGTGCCATCAGTCAGGTAAGTTAGTGGTTCATTAATAATAATATTCTTTGCACCAGTGGCTGTACAAATGTAAAGCAGAGGGACAGTATATGACAGACAATGAAAAAAATAATAATAAAAAAAATATCAGACAATTATTAAAACTAAGTTAGTTGCCATGTTGTAACTACTCCAATAGCCCATCTAGCAAATATTTTAGTGGTAAGGGCTTTCTTTCAATGCCTGCTGTTGGAGTTCTTAATAGGGCACGTTAACAGAGGAGCTTAAGCAAAGCAATAGCAGGGAAAGCTCTGCTTCATTGTACAGAACACCCGTGTCTCCAGGGTTGTCAATGTGACATCTTTTATAGGCATTAAATTTAATAACAGAAAAAATAAATACTCTGGCTGCATTATGTATCTCCAATCAGTGATATGAGTGTCATGGGGTGTCTTTTTTTTTTTTTTAAAAAAACCCTCTTTTTGGAGAAGGAAAGTGAATTGGAAATTGGCTCCTTTACAGCCTGAAGTTTTTTGCTTTCAACTCCTACTGATGTTTCTTTGCAGGACCTTTCAATATGCAATCTGCTTTATTTTCCACAGCCCAAATTGCTACATTTGTACGTGCTGGAAAAAGCCAGCCCCTCCCTGTCTCATACCCTCCGACATTAAGAGCAGCTGCCATCCTACCCCCTTTCTCTTTCTGTTGAAGGAACTTGCACACAAGCTTCTCACTGTAGGTGCAGGCCATACAGATTTAGATCCCGAATGCCTTATTCGGAGTTCAGCACTGGTAACCTGTACTGGGGCTAAAGGTTGCTCATTAAGAGAAAGCAGTCACTGACAAAGCACGTTTTCAATAAAGGCACCAACATGTACAGAGCTCACTCTTGAGAATTTTACAAGGCAGCTTTTATATTTCTTACTCTGAAAATAAGTCTTGTTCTAAGGAACACAGGCACATTGTTTAAAAAAAAATTTTTTAAAAAAAGTAAAATAAAAAAAAAATTGAACATTGCTCTGGTAACATGTGTGTGACCAAGGCTCCAAACACCCAGTCCCTTTTCCTCTATGTGCAGTAACATGGATAAAGAGACTTCATTTGACCAGTATGCAAAACCTTCATTCATACAAAAAGCTTCAGAGGGCTTCATCCTAGAATAGTTGCTGAAAATGCACTCCTGGAATTAGCAGTAAATATCAGACATACTCCTCGAAAGACACAGCACCAACCTTTCCACTTCTGTGACACCTGAGAAGGACTTGCACTGATATTAATATTAAAGTGATAATTCACCACTGTACAGAGCGCGACAGGGACATTCTAAAACCTGCCTGTAGACAACATCTGGACAAACTCCTCAGAGACCGAGACGCTAAGAAAGGAGAAATGAACAGCTGGAGACACCACCAACAAAAGCCGGTGTGATACAATACCTTGTTGTCGATACAACAGTGCTCAGAGGCCCAATCTGTACCTGAAACCAACTGTGCTACAAGTCCAGGAGTTTCAGTGATTTCCCCCATGGAACGAAGCCATCGCCATCAAGTCAAATGTGTATCATGACTCTCAGGGCTTCATAACCATAGCTCTTCCCCAGACCACATGCTCCTTTCAGACTACCAAAATAAGTGTAATCCCCTATTTGTTCTTCTACCTCTGAAGCATTAAGTGCAACATGGCAGATGAGAGACAGGACTGACACGTACTACACAATGTGAAAGGGCATTATTCTCAAGGTAGGACAGGGAATCTTTACCAGCTTGCCATGTCGTTACGGCTTTCCTTGGAAACAGTGACCTGAATAGGGCCACCTTTTATTAATTCTGGTGAAAACCACAGAAGGAGCTAACTAGATGGTAAGTCAGCTCACGACTGTCACAAATAAGTGCGCAGACCTCAGCTGCATCTTTTCATGCCCCCTTCAATGCATCCTTCTGACAGTCTCCCAATGGATATGCTAATCTGCACACATGAATGGATTCTGGATTTATCAAGCCATCTGCAGGGAAGGGCATTCATTTAATGTATAGGAAGGAGAAAGACCTCAGAAAACATCATGTGATCACCACGTTGGTCCTCAAAAGCTGAACCAATTGCAGTGCTCACAAATTCGCACTAGTTATTCTTTTTTAAAACATGGAGAAGGAAAAAGTCGAAATTTCATTTATGTCCTTTTAAACACTGAAGCCTGTCTGCCCGACACCTTGGAGCTGGAGAGCTGTTCTGTAACCCTGGAAACTTTAAGTAGAGACATATAGCAAGACTGCTGGGTATTCCCTCCCTCCAAAACCAAACAAAATCTTATTTAATGTCTCAGCTGAAGTATACGCATTTCTGAACCCTGAATAAATATACGGGATGCTATCTGCCATTATGAAATTATTAAAATCTCAGGGCAAAAAAAAAGAGTTCATTTTGTTTAGAAAATTAGTTTCCCCATCTCCCCAGATGTCCTTCATTGAAGAACGGGTTGGGCACAGTGACTGTTTCATTCTCTCTAGAGCTGCCAGCCGCTATTAGGAGGGTACACTTGAGGGAAGGCCATAGGCACTTCCACCACTGTAAGCACGTATGGGACATTTAGAAGCACAAGGCTTAGGATTTATAGCCATATTCTTTCCAGGGCGTGCATTATGGTGGAAGAAGAAAATGACTGCTAGGCATAATGTGAGCACATATATGCAAAAGATCAAGAAGGAACGGTAATGCAGTACCATAGAAACAAAGAAAGAGAACTATTTAAATACAAAATTAAAGAAAAAGTAGACTTATTTCAGTTTCCATCTTTCAGCCCTAGCACTCCTGATTGCTCCCACGGCTGCCATTTCATTGCTAGAAAGCGATGAGGCGACACTATCGCTTCATGGACAGGGAGCAGCATTCAGTGTAGGAATAAACTTGAGAATTTCTTCTTTGTTCTGAGCCGGGGCAGCTGTCCCCGGGTGTTCTGCAGCTCTACAGCTGCAGGGCTGGTTTTCTTGGCTCCTGCTTGTTTGTTGATAGTAGCAACTACCACATGCCAGATGCTTTCCAGACATTTATGAAGGGCAAATCCTTTCACAGGGAACTCACCATAGAGTACGTTTGCCTTTATTTAACTTCTGTGTTAAAGGCAACAAAAGGAGTAAACTTTGACCTTAAACAGCTCTTGCACCACAAGTATTCATGTTGGTGCTTTGCCAGTTTACTTGCAAGAAAAGGAAGAAGGCTAAGTAGTACATTCTGTGAAATATGTTGTAGCAGGTGGTCATAATTACACATTGCAAAAAACCTTTATTTGGATTTTTAGAATCATCTGATAATTAATAGGTAAAGTATGTGCTACACAACTCCAGTGACTCAGAAACCACTGTGGATTTCAAACTTCACATATGCAACCCTCTGAAAACCATCTATTTTTTCACAGTAACATTGCAGCCAGCAGAGTTCTGCTGACACGGGTGTGTGGCAGATGTGCTACATTACCTGGATTACAGTATACATTTTAGGCCAAACCTCCTAAATCCAGTTCAGTGCCAACTGTTACTCACCTTGAATGCAAAGTCCTTCAGTGCAATTCTCTGACTCTTGACTCAAGCCCTCGCAGTACTTCCCTCCGTTTCTTGGAGGTGGTGCAACACATTCCCGAACTCTCAAATGCTCGCATTCTGGGCTGCACACAGACCACTCACTCCACACCTCCCAGTTTCCATCCACTGAATGGGGAGGAAGAAAAAACCAGCATCATCACTGCATATCAAACTGGTGTGTTGTTAAGAGGTCCTGCCAAGAATACTTGTTTCATATCTCTCCTCAGGCCACAGCAAGTAAACAAAGTATAATTCTCAGGGGAAATAAATACAGTTTTATCAGATGTGAAGTTAAAATCCAGCATTATTATGTACCACCTCAAGTGTGCAATATGGAAGCTTTTAAAATAGCACCACTATGTAACATTCTGCAAATAGAGTCAATTAAAACTGCAGGAGGAAACATTTCCTTTGCCACCTAGCTATTAGCTTCTAATGTTTCAACACAAATTCTACCTTAAAGCAGGCTGATGTAGAGAGGCCACAACTTTTCCTACCAGAGAAATGATGCTGACATTTACAAAAAGAGCATAGCTGGCCTTGTAGCTTCTAGCTAATGCCCTGGGCAAGACAACAGATCAATATGTTGCTTTGCTGACTGATTCATAGCTGTCTCTGACCCTGTCCCAAATGAGAAGGGATTCCACAGCTCCCTTTCTTTTTCATGCATAAATCAGATTGAAGAACAGTCAGATGAACAGAGGCATATATAAATAATATTAAATTCTTTAAATCCCAGTTTAGGACATGTTGTATCTAAAAACTCATAAAAGCTAGAAGAGAGGTTTGCCAGAATCCAGACAAGTTACACTGTGACCGCAGGCACACAGTCTCTTAAAACATACATGTATACAATCCCACTAACTTTCTTTAGCTATATATGTGAAACGCCAATTCCAAAATCAGGTAAGGGAGGTTTCAGGTGAACAAATAAGGAAATGTACAGCGTCCAGAGATGTAATACCATGCTCCATGTATCTAGCATAAGCTCAATTTCAAAAGGTTGATATACTTGAAAGCAAACTTTTGCAAGCTAAGTAATACCTTTAAGTGAAGTTCTCAGCTTAGGTTTCTGTGTTTCCCTTTCTAGTGTTACTAACATCACCTCCCCTTTCCCCATACCCCCACCCACTTACACGATTTCTCATACTGAACCAGTTGCTGTTTTGTTATTGAATATTTAGTGAGCTTCAGTGTAAGTTAAAGCACCGGCAAACCTGGCAGATCAAGGCCACAGGTGCTTGTGACCTCAGACCCTACATGAGGCTCTGAGCTGTAGTCTGACCAAGGAGTCAAGCATTTCCAATTTCCTTTTTGACCTCAGTGGGCTCTTCAAAGCACAACTGTCTGCCTGGCATTTCAGACTGAAGGAGCTCTCCCCTAAGTGTGACATTTAAAGTTATTCCTTAGTAGACTGTGCATATCTCACCAGGGCAAAGAGAAGTGCAGGTAATTTTTTGCACTGACATTCCTTCACAAAAGGCACCTCCGTTGAGTGGAGCAGGGTTGGTACAGGTCCGTGACCGCTTCTGCCAGCCCCGACCACACCGCGCATTGCAGTTTGACCACTCAGTCCATGATGACCATCCTCCATTAACTGCAAAACACAAACATGCTTGAGGTTGTGGTAGGCGTGCCAAGAGACATCAAGCAACAAATCTGATCAGATCATTTCATTCAAAGGCAGAATTTTGTTTTTACATCCTACAGGTAAATTCCAAGCTGAAGTAGGAGTGTTGTTCCCTATCAGTACACAACTACATAAAGGCCATGGTGTCAAAGAACACAAATGTTTGTTTTGGAAGAGTAGTATGCTAAGAAGTACAATGACTGACAGAGTCTGGGAGGGAGGTAAAAGCAGGCACCTCAATTCTCATAAAATATGCTTTGCTTAAACCATAAACAAGACTTCTTTATTTTAAAAAGGGTGATTTAGGAATGCTTTGCCTCCAACAATAAAATGTCACATGCAGTAAAATAAACATGGAGAGCGACAGAGGATGGTGATGAAGCAATGGTTCTGCCCTTTTGTCCTTTTATGTGTAACATCTAGATTGACTAGTTGGTGCTTGAACACTGCAGAACCACAGATCCAATTAAGGCAGCCCTTTATTACCTCCCTAGGCACGTGCTTCAGGGTTTCCTCATACAGGCAAGGCTTATTTATGTGGTTTAGCTTGTAATTGGATCTTCTTAATATCTGGAGCAAGGATTGTTATTATTGACATAACTCCTGGGAATCCATCACAAACAAAAACCTCGTAATTCTAACCACTCTAAAAGCAGGCATGAGCTCAGCCTTGAGCAACAGAACTGAAATTCATCCTAACAGGAATGAGGTTAGCCATTTGATTTAGAATCAGCTGTATGTTAAAAATATAAAGTACTCCAGCAATAAAAGCACACAGATCTAATTTTTTCCATAGTTACCACGTTTTCACTGACCATACACCACAACTGTCGCAGACATGCTCCTTCTCTTGGCAACGATGTTGGCAGCCATGCAGGTATAGTTCCCAGAGTCAGACAGACGTGCCTGTCGGATGATGAGGTTGTGGTCTGCTCTGGTGTCAATGTTCTCGTCCAGGTTGGAATCTATGGGCTCCTCGTTCTTTAGCCATTCCACCTGGAGAGGGATGGAGCAGAGAAGAACATGAAGTAGGAAAAGAAAAGATGGAAGCAGAAAGTCTGCAAAATTATATTTCAATGATTTCATTAATAAATGTCATTGTGATCTTTATTATAAATGTTAAGATAAAAATTAAGCTAGGATGGGATTCCCGAAAAGGTAGACATTCACAAATTCAGAAAAGAAACTATTCCTATTCTGAAGACCCTAGAGCTTATTAACAAAGGCACACCAAATGAAATGCTAGGACATAATAAAAGAACAAAAAGAAAATGGCAAAGAGCTTGTTCAGAGTTGCAAGGGTGTGGATTATAAGAGAAATACTATTTTTGTTCTACTGGGAGAAAAGGAAGAAAGATGAGGAAGAAAAGGATAGGAAAAAAAAAAGAACAATAACGAATCACACTTTTCCTTGTGGTATTAGGTAGTTAGGAGGCTTTAATATTTATTCCAAGGAATCAAGAAGTGATGTTAAAACATACTTGATCATTCCAGTTGAATATATTTCATTTACATCCTGGTTCTCTTCATCCTAAGTATTAGAACTTTAACCTGAAATAATTTTCTTAAGTAATTGCATCTTATTATGTCCTCTGTATTTGTTCTTGAATCTCTACTAAGCCTTTTGTTTTTATTGTAACTATTAAATTTATTCAATTACTGTCCTGTTTAGGAGAGTCCTTTTGCCTTCCCTAAGAGGATGAAAAAACAGGGGGAAAAAGTCTGTAAACCTGTAAAGCCAAACCAAAGCACTTCATGCCTTAACGAGCTCATTAATCTGATTGGGAAGCAGTTCCTTTGACCGAAGGAGCAGAGACCTGACCAATGCAGATCAGCAGTCCAAGTGAAAGGCAGCTAACCATTGCCACTGCCCCCCCGCCTCACAGGAAGGAGGTATGGGCTAGTAACTCAGAAAGGCTGATTTTTATTCAAAGAAAATGGAAGAAAATCTCAACCAAGAGAGAATAAGAAATGTTTAAAAATACTACCCTTGATATACAGTGCTTTATGTGTTCAAACAACTGGACAATGATCAGTTAAGCTTCGTAGTACACTGGGATGACAAGTAGTAAGTATTATTAATTCCACTTTTTCTGAGAGAGAGAAACAGACAGAAGGATGAAATACCTCGACATCACACACAACGGAAGAGATCATCATAACAGATTCCCAATTTACATTCTTAAACCAGAGGCCATTAGTATTTGTTGTCAAGGTACATAAATACCATGAAATGCTGTGTATAATACATTTCAATACACCTTCTCTAGTTCACCAGCCAACGTATCTCTGAGTAGACCCAGGAATTATTTGCAAGGCATTTCTCTACTTGAAACATTAAAAAATATATATATATTTAAGGCATGGTAAGCTGTTATTACAGAACTGAAAAATTAAAAATAGGACCTGAAGGAGGTATGGCTGTACCCTGAAGTCAAATACCCTTCTCATCTCTCCTCAGATGAATAACCTCATTTAGGAACTTGTGGAAGGACTTGGAACTTTGTGGTAATGAGCTTATGGATTTGCTAGCTACAGGCATTCATTAGCACACTGTTCTGTGCAGATGGTCTGCAATTTGTAGATTTTCCAGTTTATAAACAAATCTGCAAAAGCTGACCATCAAAGCCAATTAGATTTCATGCCAGACAGCAGGTTCTCCTTCCAGCAGCATCCGTCATTTTGGGTAGCTGGGGACAGAAGGTGTGTGACTGACACATCCGTAGCTGCTCATCTCCCGGCACCCCAGCAGCCAGCTGGGAACTTACCTTGGAAAGAGTCTAGGTCTGGGGGCACTGTTATCCTACGTGGTGACTAGGGAATTAAAGCAATTATTTTACACATCTGTCAAAAGAGGCGTTGCCTGAGTATGAGGTACATTTTATATTTCATACCCAAAGTAGTTAAAATATTTTAGCTCTATATACTCTTTTCCTCAAACTGCAGTTAACCAAAAATGGTAACAAAGACAATTTCACCATTAAAGCTTATATTAAGCATTCAAGACGTACCTGTCTATTTCTGCATTCTTATAAAGCTCTGTCATAACACTGCTTGGTTTTGTTTTTCCTCTCAAATCTTAAATTTTATGTTTTAAACAATCTCCTTCACAAAAGTTTAAAGAGTTTTGGGACCACATGACTTCGCATGCTACAGTGCACGTCAGGATAAACATTTAGAGTGCCGTTTCACGAGGGTGCGTCTGGGAGGTGTGTGCCATGCCATCAGAGGAGGCCGCGCCTGGCACAGGTACGCTTAGTCAGGTGAACCCAGAGGAGACTTTTCACCAGAAGTCTCACTCCCTGCATTTGCTTTCCTTAGCGTTGTTGGGAGATGCAATCGTGCTTTGTCAGAGCTTAGCACACCCAGTTCCTTAGGCATTCTAATTTCTATTGCTAGAAGATCATCCCAGGAGATCACTCCGCTAGCTTTCATCCGCGTTGCCTGTCATTCTCCGAGCCAAGTGACACGGCTGACACTTTCACCTGTGTCGACCGCAGATGGCCAGGCAGAGCGCTGGAGCGGTAACCAAACAGCCTTACCAACTCCCGTAATGCTGAACTCTTCCCTTGATAATATCTCTTTGAATGTATTACATTTCCCTTTGGTCTGAGTGAGACGAGGAACAATCAAGTAATCCATTTACTATTCCGTTTCCCTTCTGCAGTTAACTTTAATATTAATTATCAGAGGGGGTTTCAGCAAAGAAACTAGGAATGCAATTTAAATTATGGATCAGCAGCACTAGCATAAATCAAGTGACAGAAATTCAATGGTCGCAGTCAGAATTAAACTCACTTTATGTGCAGTGTAATGACAAACACAGTAATGTTCAACGCAATGACAAACATGTCTAGTATTACTAGAGTTCATTATTTCACAAGTATATATATAAAATCTTGCATTTTGAATCTCATGAGGTCAGGGGCCTTTCCGGGGCGGTGACGGGGATGGCAGGAGGGTTCAAGGTCCTCACCACTGTTGCATGAGCACTTGGGGCTATTTCTCCTGTAGACAACTTTTCCAGCAGAGAGTGCGCCCTGACCCGCTGTTCACTGAGTCTAGGACTGCAAGGCTTCGCGAGTGAAAAACATTTACATTAATGCAAAGCATTTAAAAGAATGATGATCACGGTGAAGGGAGACCATTAAACAGACAGAACATAAACATCGAAGTGTTGAGAGATGTGCGATCAAAAGATGATTTGTAAGCAAGGGCATGCGCATTGCCTTTTGCTTCTTATCTGGAGGCTTGATGATGCTGCAAATACTCATCTCTAATTCAGGCCTCCCCCTCCCTTGAAGAAAAAACAGACCTATTCCAACTCATTCACTGCCTTTGCCTCAGCAGACGAATGCTTTCAGAGATGGAGAACTAAGGGGTGAATTTATAGAATAAACTGATAAATTTAAGAGTCATGTTGACAAAAGGTCGCTGTTAGTTGCAGTGATGCAGCCTTTGGAGAAATTCAGGGCACACACAAATACACACACAAAACAACCAAGTAAAATAAAGGCAACAAAGAAACCCACAGTATCTCCATACTGAAACGAGGCATGATGTTCTGAATTGCCAGCCTGCAATGCCTGAAGAGTAGACTCAAAACTCATTAGCATTTAACTTCCCTCACTTTATCATCAGTGGAGGTCATACAGTTGCTTGTAACACAATGAAATACATTTCTTTCTAAGAATTAGTCTCTCTGAAGATCTTAAATATTTGTATCTTGATCGAGACTTAAAACCTACTATAATATGTCATAAGTTTATATAAAGATATCGGGGGTTTTTTTCCCCTGAAATTAAATCTGCTCAGAATTAAAATACCCCCATCAATTTCTAACGAAGGCTAATCACGTAATGATCTACAAAAGAAATGCAGGGGCAGACATGGATTAACTCAGCTACTACATATTGGGTGGCAGCAGATGAATTAGCATAATCATAAATTTGTTCCAATTAGAGAAAGCAATTATCAAAGACCAGCTTACAGCATTATCAAAGTAAAATCACTTAAGTACACCATATCCTATGTAGATTCCGACGGGAGTTAGCAAACTCTTTTTCTTTAAAAATAAAGCTTATCCCAAGTCATCCATATTTCTGTCTACCATATACACCATTAAAACAGGCTGTCAGCTTCACATCACGGGAACACAACCACTCTTTGAGTTGCCGCAGGTGATGGAGTCTCACTGTGTTTTGTATGTGCAAAAGCAATAATGTATGCACGTCAGCCTTATTTGTGTATGTATCCACACAGATTCTACGGACATACATCTTCCAGTTGCCATACAGCAAATTCAGACACTCTGGGGACTCGCAAACATCCATGCGAATATTGATGGAGGCAGGAACGTAGCTGCGTTAGAGCCTGTGGGAAGGCTCTGGCAAAGGTTGCTACAGTTCTCTGAAAACTGCCCAGTTTATGGGTATAGTTGTGCCTTCTATGGGGACAGAATGCCATGCCCCAAAATCTCGGCTGCTTTTGAGCCTGATGGCAATGTCAGTGGGAACATTTTATTTCACTTTGCCAGGCGCTGTGTTAGGCCTGTGCACACACATCACCTGGGTAATCCAAGGAGAAAAGCTGACGTAACTCCAGGTGAGGAAATAACATTCTTCTGGCTAAGCATTACTCCTCCATTGCCAAATTTGAGAGGGAGGCTATACAGCTGTTAAATCTCCTGTAAGACTAAAGAATATTCTTATTTGCAGTAACAGAAATTACTTTTTGGTTTGCTTGTTTTTAATACCAAACATCATTTAAACCTTGAAGATGCGAGAAGATCAGGTATCAGTTACAGGCCTTAAATGATCTGATGCATTAAGAGTTCTTCATCAATTGTTCAATCTAATTTAAACATCCTGAGAGCTGGCTGCCCATGACTGAATTTTCTATTCTTTCTGGTTTGAGACTATAAATAGATTTAATACCCAACAGGAACAATACAACTCAGAGTTCTTGCGGGCACACATGATAATTTTGCAGGTGAGAACACTGAAGACCTTGGTACTCCTGCTTCTAGATTATACTATCCTCCCTTTTAAATACAACATCCGACTTTTTCAAGTCAATAACCAGAGTACATATGTATCAAAGATAATATAGTTAGAATGTCAGCTTCTCTTGAAGAGAGAATCAATTGCTTTCTTGATGCAAGATAAACACTTCATGATTTTAAGATGGGAAAGGTCAACACCTGGCTTATAGCAGTAGAAATATTTCTTATAGCATAGTCCATTTCCAGATTGTAAATATGCATTCTCTCAGATGGAGAAAGTAGTAAACACATCCTTAACTTTGCTTTAAGCCAATACCACTATTCATTTTGTTCTTAGAGAACAAGCCAATATTTGTATCTTCTGGATAAAACTGTTTTGTCAGTCCCAGATTCAATTAATATTTTAAATGTAAGTACAGCAGACTAACGTTTAGAAAGAGAATGCAATGAATAAATATGTATATTACTGCTCATGAGATTGCAGATAACTACACTAAATACAACTCTCTTCTGATATCTTACACTTCCCTTGTAGCAAGGCAGAGACTGTCTTTTTGTGAACCGGACAAAACCAAAAGTAGCACACCAAGGCGTCTGACCAAACAGCAAGTTTACAAGTGACAGTGATGGTAAATATTTCTCAGATATTTGGCCACACCTGACTAGATGTTAATTTAAAACCAATGACCTGAGATGAAGTGCTTTGTAACCCCACATTTTTGTAGGTGGCTCATATATTTGTCAAGCATTATTTTATTCTGATTTCTTTATTCTCAAATTTCTCCACCTCCTCCATACATCTGCCTACTGTAGCTGAAGGTGCGCGTTGTCTTGTCATTACTAACATCAGCCCTAACTTTGCAATGGTCAGAATTCTATATCTGGTGATAAATATTATCAAAAACCACATTTAGTGTGAAGCTGTTAAAAATACCTGTATATGTTACAGATAAATGTAAAGATTCCTATTTGGGGGAGAGAAAGGGAAAGGAAGAGACAGATGTGTTGACGCACAGACCATTTGAAGAAAACTAACAAGAAATAATCTGGAATGTAGGTGCATTTTTATGTCTGTGTCCTTTGTCAGTAATACTTGTTTGACATATCCATCATCTGTTTTTTAATTAAAAAATCTTCCCCCACAACTTCCAATAAAGAAGAATAAAGTTTGCGCATGAAATTTTGACCTGGCAGAACCAAGCTATCCAAACTGATGGAAAGTAATTAAAATAGGTCTCCTAGAGACACCTTTTTGGATCTTAATTCTTCCTGCACTGCTGTAATGACAACTGCACAACAGTGAACACTATCTTGAACTTGATTCCAATACAGTTTTTGCTGTTGCCCACGAAGGTACTTAATTAATTCAACATAAATAATACAGAAGGCACGTCTACTTGAGCTCTTAGCTCCCTAAGAACAAAAATAACACTGTTATACGTACAAAAGAATGAGGCAATACCATACTTTCCCCTCTAGAATCTAACTTTGCATTAAAAAAGAGAAGAAAAAGGCTGAGAACTTCTAAAACTCAGAATATCTGATTTCTAGCTGAAAGCTTTTTTTTTTTTTTTAACTGGAGAAGAAAACATGTTTGAAGCTGATTTCTTTTCTACAGAAAAGTTTCTTTTAATAGAAAATGTTTGCAATAGAGTCCCCTCCACATCCTGACTAACGGCAGGTGTATCAGGCTTCTGACACTGTCTCCACTGACTCTAGAGCAAGCCTAGGGAGACTGTCTCGCTAGGCTAACGTTAGCTTTTATGAATATTCCCCCCCCCAATACTAATCAGCTCAGGCCTCTGGCTAGAAAAAGTTCTTTCTACCTTATCATTGATTTAGGTCTCATATTCCCCAGTCTTTAAAAGCCTTATTAAAAATGGCCTTTTCACTGTCCTATAATGTTGAGTGGAAGACAGCAAGATACATTCCTTTCAATTCCTTTCAGATCTAGCATGAAACTCCTGTTTCTAAAACTTCAAGTGTGTCTAAGCTGGAGAAATCTTCCTTGATGTTACAGTGAGAATGGATGAGGATAGGCAGGGCAGGTGCTCCAGTTACAGGGATGCATTAACATGGCAGCAGATCTTTGTTACAGTTTTATTTTGCTTTCTACCCTAAGACTCAAGCAAGTAAGTAGGAAAAGCCTCCATCAACATAAATCATTGTGGGAGATTAATAAAAAACAAAAGGCAGTTTGCTGGATACAAACCATTCATATCTACCTTTATGATCACATAGTTATTTTATCAACACAATCAAAAAACATAAATCTTCCTTGCTAGGAGCCTATTGCTAGCAACACGCAAGAAGCAGGTCAGCTGTACCTGCTGCATTTTTTTAAATTAATCCACTGAGAGAATACTGTTGCTGAATCGTTTAATCACAGCGCTGTCATACTGTTCTGGTGAGCATATTTTTCCTTCATTAGATTGACTATATAATCTCATTACATAAATCTGACACACGGAATAACTCATAAATCAGCCTGGGCTTTTGTTGGCTGTACTGTGGAGAGCAGCACAGGAATCTTCTCTTTGAAGAGATGCGCTTGGCTGTTGCAAGAGGGACCATCTGAAAACTCAAGTGCTGCATGCTGCTAATGCACATTTTCTTTCTTATTATTTCACTGTATGTGGCATGCAGCTAGTGTATTTGCTACGTAGACCTCCAACAGCAAGGGAAGCCATGAGAGATGCTGTTCACTCGTGGCACTCAATATACCACAGCCCATACTCTGAGCTGTGTCCAATTTGCAATGGAATGGGTATTTTTGTTTGTGTGCTTTAAAATCACAACCAAAAATTCATATTGCTGAAAAATCCAGAGGAGGGGAAAAAGGCTAACATAGGAGGGGGTGACTCAAAACGAAATTAAAATGTGCTTTTGAATAAGTATAATGGGAAAGGTGACAGCCTGTACATGTACCTCAATTTATAATGCTAAAGGTGGGCATGGAGTTGACTCAGACATGCTATTTTAAAATGCTGTTATAAAGATACGTTGCTAAATATGCCATTGCTAATGGTTCATTGTCTGATTGTTAAAGATATAATCAGATCACCAAATAAGTATATCTTTATTCCTATTTTTGGAGGAGTAAGTATCTAACATTAATTGGAATACTGTTTTTTACCTCTATGCAAAAATTATGAATGAATCAGCATTAATAAACCCACAGGTTATTATGTGGGCTTATATGGTAGTTTTCCAGTGGGGCAGTGCACACAAATGACTTAACTTCAATTATTTTATGGTAAGCAGAAATAAACGATCTAGTTGAAACTCAAATCCTAGTCCCTTGACTATAAAGCTCAGCAATATAAGTGAGCAGACGAGACTCATCTAGTGCTTTTGTTTTCCCAGGTAACTCAGAACCTAAGGATCCATCCATAGATCTTGTTTTAAAGTATGCACTGTATGTTTCTCAGTATTGTGAATTCGGGTGTTCATGGTGCCACACCAGTGAGCTTTCATTTGTGTTTCAGTGCACAGACATTTGGAAAGTAATTAGAAGTGCAGTTGACACTGAAAAAACATTTTTAGATAAGATTAGTGGAAATGCTGTTTACAGTGTTTTGCTAACATGGCATCTTGATAGGCAATATCACATGCATACCAAATTCTTGGAGATAAGAAAATCATCACAGAAAGCTTACAGTAACTGAAAACAAAGAGTACAAATAAAGAGATCTCTTCTCTTGCACTTCTAACTGCTTCTGATCAAACATCACTGCACGGCATTACAAAACCCCAGCTGTAGCCCCACCCATGCTTCAGATTATTGCGTTCAAGAGAATTTAGAAGAAAGGTCCAAGTGTTTGAAAACTGATTGTCAGGAGTGTTGCTCAGATAGCACACTAGTAAGTGTGAATTTCATCCTGCCTAGAACTGCAGTCTCTGTTATTTGCTTTCAGTAATCATACCTGAGATAAGCTGGTTAGTTGTCGTTAGTTGGGTTGGTTGTGTGGTCTCCTCATCTCGATTATCACAGCAACTTCCGTACTCCTCTTCTGTACATTACAGCAAACAAGGCTATAATTTTACTGTTCTCCAGAGTTATGGTGAATCATTAATACATAATGTTGCTCTTTTTTGTTAGCAGCCTTCAGATACGATAATTTCAAGAATGTAACTGTGAGATATTACAAATATCTTTTAGATCCATTAATGAATCATCTTTCTCTACACACTGGAAAAAGGATTTAAACTCAAACTCTATAAAGAACCTACAACTGTTAACAAATTTGTAACATTTACGCTGTGTTGCTAGATGCATACTAAATGCAGCTGAGCACCAGATTCACAACTTCCTGCTTTCTCTTATAATATTGTTTGCAATCAAAAAAGGTGTTGATCTACATCCAGAGAGGCAAAACATTCCCTAAGCCTTTGATGTTACAGCATTTCATTTTCACAGTACTCTAATGATATTTATTCCAGATTATAAAAGGACCAACACAAGTATATCGCATCAGCAGAATCTGAATAGAGAGAACCCTCACTGCATTAGACACAAAAGGCATGTTGTAAAAAGCAACACAACTAGAAAGTGCAGTAACAAATATGACTGCTACTTTGAAGTTATTAAAGATTCTGAAATTGATATCTGCCAGTGGGTATTTTCTCATGCCAGGTTGGTTGGGTAGGTTGAATATTTCAACCTATCAACAATCTTGTCACCTCTGAAACAGCATAATCTGTTTTGTTTTTTTTAAAGGATGTAAGTTTTCCTCTTCCTGTGAAGTTAAGAAATCTATCTATAAGAGGGTAAATTTTCTTCTCAGAAGCAAGCATATGTTTGTATCTCTAAGTGGAGCTCCCAATAACTACAGCAGGACAAAACACCTTGTATCTATGAGATAGTACTGCTTTCCTTCGGTCCCACTGTGATATACATGAAGGTTATCCAACTGCGTTGTAACTACATACATGTGTCTATACATAGAGAAAGGAAAATATGTGTTTGCATTAGGAGTACATGTAGTCTGTGTGCTGGTGAGGGGATCCAGGAGACAGATGTGTTTGGAAATATGCGATTAGACCAAGATTTGGATAGGAACAGGAAAATCATAAGCATCTTGGCAAAAACTGAACATAAGAGCATGTACACATCTCCCTTGCTCATGGGAGAAGACAAGTGGCTGATCAGAAAGGATCAACATATTTGGGGACTCCTCATTTTGAGAGGGAGACTGTGGGTAGAGGAGCTTCTTAAAGGATAATAAATAAAATAAAAATAATAAATAAATAAATAAAATAAAAAAATTCAGTTGCACAGAAATCACAAAAATAAAAAGGAAGAGCAAAAACAGCTTCAAGGGCAATTAACAGACCCATGAGCACATGGGTTCATCACAACATACTCCCTTTCTAGCAGATGACATTTGAATCTGCACTGAAGTGTAGTAGCTACGGAAACACTTTACTCCAAGGACATCTTGCATTTTCTCCTCTCGCCTCTCCCCGTCTCGATTAGAGCACTAGTCACAATTGACAGTAAACCAGCTGCTCTTGCTATGACTGTGAGAGCACAATTTAGCAAAATGGGCGCTAACGTGAGAGGACGAAAACTCGCTGCTGCAGTCTGGTTTACTTCATGCAAGCTGTGCCCCGGCGGGGTTTTGTCCTGGTTAGCAGCAGCGTTCTCCCAGAACCCGTGCTCAGGCTAGAACTGACTCCTACCAGATACTTCCTTCTCTCACCCAATCCTCCTTGCAGTTCTTCATGCACCTTCCTTCTTTCACTCCAACACAAACTGTCCGATACATTCCTGACATCTTGAATGACTTTGGCTAGGAAAAAAAACAATTCTAAGAGAAGTTTCCTCTGTAGCTTTGAAGATGTCATACATCCTTCCTGCCTGTTTCTGAATGCATAAAATCGGGAAGGTTTGAGAAGTGCTCTTTCCCACCGACCCCTGCATCTTTTCCTTTCACAACAGCCCACCCCCTGAGCAAAAGATACCGCATTTCTGAATTCTAGTTACCCACATGACATTGTCAGGTCTTTGTAAAAGTACATAAGTACACCAACAATCAGAGGATAATACAGCCTTTACCAAGTAGATGTGATCCTTCTGCTCACAAACCTTTGCTTTCCGCATTCAAATGCAGAAGTTTGAATCCCACTGAAAAGGCAATAAAAGCAGCTGCACATGAAAGTATTGTGCAGAAGTGCTAGCTGCTCTTCAGAGACTCGGAAAAACAGCAGGGTCGTTGTATTATCAAGTTACAAGTATCGGAAGAAGATTGCCAAGCATGCTGAAGATCTAACCTTCAGGAATCGGGGACCAAAAAACCAAACAAGACCTGTAGGCATTAACACCCACCCGTAACCATCCCCTACAGTCAGTCCTCCTGATGACCAGAACAATAGGCCAGTATTGATAAAGTCTCCAACTATCTCGTTTGGTCAAAACGTACACCACAGGAAAGTTTATGAATCCTTGTAGGACTCTTTGACGCAATTACCTTTATTATTTATAATTATAAACATAATGTTAAAGTCTTATAACTTAGCCTTTCATGTTCAAGCATTCAAAATTAAGAACATTTCTGAAAATAGTACCAGAAAAATATATGCCACTGCAAAACAGTACATCAAAAAGAAAAGCCCCAAAGCACATGTCTTTATAAAAAGGAATTATCTATTCAGAGGAACTACAAAGTTATCTCACTTTTTTTTTTTTTTCCTTCTCATTTTAGCAATCTAATTCAGAAGTGTTTTGCTCCAGCATTTCTATTTCATGACCTCGGTAGCTCCTGGGTGTACTGATTTACTTAGAACAAGTCAAACCTCAGAAGGAAAACAAACATCTTTTCAACTGCAGGAAAACACAGTACAGAGTTCACTTGCTTGCATGAAATCTAGCACATATACCCATTTTGGAGAGAACATCCAAGGATTTTTTCAAATAAAGGGTATATGTGCAGGGACTAAGATGCTTCCAATAGCTGCAAAATGTACAAAATCAGCAAAAGAGGCACCTGGAGATATCACTTAGGAGACAAGAAGAGAGCTGACAAATGCCATTTTTTCAAGTAATTGGTACAGGTGAAAAAAAGGTACAGGTGAAAAATGAAGTGACAGATTTAACACATTCAAACAGCACAATGGCAGAATAATGAAGAGAGGTGTATAATCTCAGACTGCACATTCGGATGGCAGAAGACAACAAACACAGTGTAAGCATTCCTCCTCTCTCTAGCGGCTGGTCTAAAAGGCAATGAAAAGGCTGTAGCGGCTTCCAGCCAGAGGAATTGCTCTCCACTGCAACGTGGTAGAGCTCTGCGTGCTCATGGTAAAGCACACGAGTTCAAACCATACTAAATACCTCTGAGCTTGATTTCCAAGGTAAATCACAGAACGTGCTTACCTGGAACTTAATTATCTTTTCACTAAATAATAAACATGTATCAGAAGCAGGGTTTCCGCAACATTGATATAATCGGTATTTCTTCTGGCCAGTAGACATACCAGTGCTGAATGACTGGTCCAGTCAAACAGACTACATCTTAGGTACAGGTGTGAAAAGTAAATTTAGGTAACAGCTGTATTACAGAATAAGAACAAGTGTTGATCTAACAGACAGAGAGTCCAAATAAATAGGTTAGTTTTATGCAGATCTTCTAAAAATCTATGACTCCCTGAGATTGCTTGCATATAATGCAACGTGGTTTGTGTTTGAGGCTATGGAGATTGGCAGGTCTTTCACAATGAGCCTGAAAAACAGGCAGCAACACTGGCTACATGAAAAATGCTCAGGGCATCCCTGCAAGAAGCCACTTAGAAATTCCTCTTGACTCAAACGCTCACAAGGCATTATTTTATCTGCCCACGTCCCTTTGTTAACACTACAGTTTAAAACAATATAAGACAGTCTTCAAACACATTATTATATGTGGAGGCTCAATAGCCAGCTACGTGTGACACATGGAGCACACCTGGCTGACCTTGTCTGCTCATTCCGGTATGTTTAAAAGGGCTCTGTGTTTGCTAGTCAGCTGTCTGCAGTGGAAACAAGGACAAACATCAGAAAAATAGCGTTGCATTGACAACATGGGCTCTCTGTAACATTTCAGACTTGCCAATGCCCCCAAAAAGGAGCATCCAAAATATGTCCAGTTCCACGTTAAATAGCTTAGCAATAAAATTTAAAAAAAATGTGATCGTAATGAAGCAAAAAGAAAAAAATGAACTCACCATTACCCTCAGTTGCACAACCAGGTATCCCAATTCATGTAATTGGTTGTGTTGCCCTGAAATACGCACAGCTAACAAAACCCACTGAAACATATTTAAAAGACTACCAGTTCTATGCAAAACCATGTCCTTTTTATTCCCCACTTACACAGCATAACTGCGAAATATAAGGCTTTTTATTTTAGCGTATTGAGCAATAGCATTAAAGTGGTTTTTACAAGCACTGATAATCACAAGCCTTTTTTGCCTTTGAAACCTGTTCTTTGTTTGAACCTCTGCAGAGTATTACTCCAGGCGCTGTACTCTGTATTACAACTGCTGCTGTAATACCTAATCCATGATCTAGGCTGAGTAAAAAAAAAGTTCAGGGCATTGAAGATGAAGTACTTTAGGAAAAAAGACAGAAAGATGATACTGAAGCAGACATTTCTCTCAAAGACGACAGGTGATGAAGGGCAAGGAATGAACACTAGATTTGACCAAAGATGAAACAGCATATAAAATAAACTAAATCTTGATTCTGTTTTTGTGTTGTCCGTGCTTCTATGAAGCAGTCACAGGCTTAAACAAAGAGGCTTTAATTGAGCAGATGTTTTATAGAATAAAGAGGCCTTATGTATTATTAGACTGTCATGTTCTGAACACAATCAGGCCAGACCAGCACGTCATGTATTACCCATAATAACAGTATAAAGTATGAAAAATGAAAATGAGGAAGTTGCTCTTAAAAGCAGCTAAAAATCTGAACTGAACAGGGCACATTTGTGTCTCTCTGTGCGTTTGTGTGCAATGGAGAGAAATGGTGGCATTTTAAAAAGCAGAGCAAATAAAATTGGAGAAGAAATGACTAGAATAATTAAATGACCAATTACGAATAAGCTGCTGCATGGTTTCAGTAGAACAGAATCAACATTTAGAGGTTGTTCTGTTTCATTTGGTAGTGTATGTTGAGAACTGATAAATGGAGATTAAAGGGAAGGGAATTTGATCCTTCTAAAATCTGTTCAGGACTCTTCAGGAGAATTTTGTTCTGAGGGGGTTCAAAACTGCTTTGTCCACACACGCGGCCACTCACTTTCATTAGCCCAGTAACTGCTGCTGTAAGCTGTGGCATTTTTCACCATACGTATAGTGTTGGATAGTGTCTAAGAAAAAAATATTCATTTCTTTGGATTCTTGGAGGAGTAACAGGAAAAACAGCAGTAACAATGTACATACCTGGAAGACCTGCCTGTTTTCCCCAGCTAAGTGAATAACCGGTCCTCAGTCTGGAAGTGGTGCTGTAATTAACAGAACCTTCGCTCCCCAAAGACAGACTTAGACAATGAAGTCTATGAAAAATCACGATCTGTTCAAGGATTCACACAATGTGGCTTAACTCTGGAAATGTTTCTTGCATTCATATGCGTGTAGTGACTTCCAAAGTGGTATCTGTACTTCTTAATTCTTTACTGCTTTATGCCAAAACTGATCTTATATACAATTCTACACTGAAAACACTCCTAAGTTAGATATTTGTGCAATTCTTAACATCTCCAGAAGATGCTATGGGATATCTATGGACTGTCATTAACATATTGCTTTCTAGGACAGGGGATTTTTTTCCCCCTGAAATGTCAGTATTTTAAAGGTATAATTCATGAAGAGCAATACCATACAGTATACATATCAATTCAACCACAATTTTAAGATCTTATATTTGTCAGCTGGCTGTCACCCAAATGACCCAAAGGTTACATATGTCCTACTGCAAGTGCAGCACCTCAGAAAAACTTATTTATCATTTTATTACCTTTGTAACTTAGAAGTCTGACCTGCTAATCATCATAATATAGCATGGACTATTTCAAGGTGAACGTATCTATTTAGAGACATTCGCAATTACCATTAAACTTGGATTTGTAATATGACCAATTTTTTTTCCAGAAACAATACTCCTCATTAACAGTCTGGAGTATCGCCTCAGTAGCAGGCTGAAGATCTGAAGTGCGAGACAACATTCCCCCCGCAGAGGGGGGTGCCTTAGAGACCTTGGAGTGTTAACGGCACATGTACTACCAACCGACTACAGAGAAACAGTCAGGGGTTCGGAAATGCTGAAACCCACTTTTTATTACTAACAGCAAGAGTTATGAATTTGCATAATTCCTTCACAAAGCAAAAGGAATTTATTTCATTGTTCCAAATGCAATGTCATCTAATTTTATCATGTCTAAGTTATCTATTAAATTTCTTCGAGCTTCCCATAACTTTATGATTTCAAAAAGGTGAATGTTGACTGCAGTGGTTGCTTAAAAGTAAATCAGTCTATAGGAGGAGCTTACATGTAGATAAATAATCATCGAGACATATGGCACATACCCGAGCTCAGTCTTGAAAGTGAAATGTCTTCAGTGAAAAATGAAACACATTATTGTATTTGTAACTAATGTACCTTAAAAGTAAAGCAAATATTGATATTCCAGACACAAGACCCAAGATCTATAACTAACTGTATAAAGTGCATGCTGTTTGCATTTAGTAATCATACTCTGTTTTCTATAACTAGAAACAAGATTCATCGAAGACTATAATTCACCAGCCTTTTTTGCCATAGTGTTTTACTACGATACCATTATCCTGCCATATTACATTTTACTGTATGTGTACAAGTCCCATAAATACACAAGCCTATGTAAAATAGGCAGCAATGACTCTCACTACTTTTGGAATGCTTGCAGCTTTTGAATTTTATGTGGATTTCACATTTTGTTGATGTGTTTGCAATGGGATATGTACTGCCCAGAAGAGAAATGATTTTACATTTCCATTAAAAGCTATAGCGGTAAATAAACCATTGGAACTCGTGCAGATATTCACTGGAACATCTACGGCAGTCCATTAAAACGTCAAAATCTGTGTTAAACATTTGAAAAAGTAGCACTGGTTGCAGCACATTTAAAACTTAAATATATGCATATATTAAATGATAAAGATATTTTTGAGTATTCCACAAACCTCTGCAGAGCACTCGACACAAGTTTACATTCATCAGTAACAGTTTAGCACAACAGCTGCCCTTTTATTACAAAAAACCCTCCACTACTAAATCAGACCGTCGATGTAGAAAGAGCTGCAAGTTGCTACTAATGCTCAAATATGAGCTATTCAGAGATTTAGTCTCAGAGCATTTATTTATAATAAAAGGGATTTAGAATAACTTTTAAGGTCAACTTCTGCTCAGATTTGCACCTCATGCATCACAATGGACTTCAATACTGTTACCCATCAGGCATTTCTAGTTGGAAATTGGCTCCCCTGAGCTAATACCGTATTCAGCACAAAACCGCAGGTCTCACATTAAGCACTGCGGCATTGTTCTAGTAAAGATAAGCAGAGTCTAGTAAGCTAAAGATTTGTTTTGTTCTTATTTATTTGAAAGCCTGAGATTTATAAACACTTATCGCTAATATCATGGTTTATATGGCACTTCAATATAAAGGGACTGATATTTCTAAGAAACAGTATAGATCTACAGTAACTACCAACGATGACAGAATTTATTAAATTCCCCACAGGCCAACAGCGTGCATTTCATCGGCACTTTTAGAAGGTGCTCCATTTTACAGGAGTATCATTTCACACCCTTCTTCAAATTTAAGACATACTAAGTTGACATTAAACCCAGGTCTCAAAAAGGTGATAGAAACTCCTCCTGGTGGTTAATTTCAGCACAGAATATGGAAGCTCGCTATCCAATTAAAGAAACATTTAAAAACCTGATTATCAAGTCCACTGAATTAAACAGGAACAACCTACGACAGCTTGAGAAATGTAAACCCCTTTTGTCACTGGTGGAAGGTTTAGTAGTAACATGCCTCCAACATACCACAACCCCTGTCTAAAAAGATTACTAGCTACAAAAGCAAGCACTTTTTTTGCTCCTATACAAAACCTAATTAGTATTTTACTCTCTGAAGAACTAATAAGGTAGAACATACAGAACAGAGATTATCCTAAACTTAATTAAATGGATATTGACTGAGTATTTTCCAGGTTATAGTTCAAGATTGGTTTGACAACAGTCACGGAGTGCAATATCATGACTGTCAAGAACCAGACAGCAAGAAGGAATTACCATCAGTGAACTAGAAAGGATGTTGTAATTTATTCTGTTTGTCGACTCTGTTGCAAACCACCAGGATCTATTAGTCGTATCGATTCCAGACGCTACACCTAAGCCGGTACAGAGCTGCATAAAATGACAGAATCAAGTTGTCCGCATTCTTCATTGTTTCACTTTGAAAGTAAATGATTGTGTCACTGACAGGCAGTGACTCCAGTGCTCAGTATGTTCTTAAAATTAATAGAAAGAAAAATATCCTTTGGCAAAAGTACAGGAAAACGCTAAGGTATGATTAGGGTTACCAACCTGCCAGCATTACGGATATGAAATCTTACCAAAGTTGCTTTTTATAGTCAAGGTAATAGGTATGAACAGCACTATATCATGTTAATGGCAGGACTGTAATACATAGAAAATAGCAGTACAACATGTATTTCTCAAGGATGAGGACTTAATACCTATTTAGAAACTTGGGGCTTGCATCTCCATCGCTTTGCACTTTGTGTATCGATTTAAAGCTGAGATTTGTAAAAAGCAGCTGGGAGACCCAGCCTGCCTGGCTGGCTTAGGGACCCAGACGTGTTTAACTCCTTTAAACACCTTTGCAAACCCACAAGCAAAGGGTTACAGAATCTTACATAACGTGGTCGCATCTAAAACTCTTACCATCAGACTGTACATGGCATCAAGCGCAAAACCCCACTTCAGCTTCCTAGCCCTACAATCTGAACCATGCAAATGCTGTTTTACACCCATCGCGGCCCCAGGGGAAGTCACCCTTATGCTGAAGGTGAACAAAAGAAAAAGGACCTCAAAGAGTATATGCTTTAGAGAAGAATTATTTAAACGCAGGAGGAAGGAGGAGAAAGTATTAAACAGAATGAAGGAGAGACTGAAAATGCTAATAGTCAGCATATACACAAAGACCAGCAAGCTTGTCAAATGCAGCAAAAAAGGAGGACCTATTTTTGATGTCTTCCCCTCTACACTCCCAAAAAAGAAGAGTTTCAAGAAACTGAAGAGAACACAGAGTAGAGAAAAACTATTTAAAGACAGAATAAAAGGTCAGCAGAGAAGATAAGGAAAGACTATGTCAGGAAATTCACTCGAGAAGATACATAGAAGAAACACTAGGCCCTATTATATGTTGTACTCCATAAAACGGAGCACTGCCTAACAACCATCAGAACTACATGAACAGAAAGCAACATCAATCTATACCACTTGTTGACTGAATCATACATGAAGCTCCAACTTCAGTGTGATACCACTTGTGTGATTGCAAGAGGGACTGCACAATTGCCTCTTGATAAACCTTTTTCCAGGATTGGGATGAATGAAGAGAAAACGCCTGAGAACTTGAGAAGTAGGGTGGGGAAGTAAACAGAACTCCATCAGGCACCCTGCAACACATTCTCTCTTTTTTACAACAGGCGAAGCTATACCTCATTTGCTCCAACCAGTCTTCATTTCACATTTTCAAGGCTCAACTGTAGCCACGTATAAGCCACACAGAGGACTTAAGAGCCTGACCAAAGCTGAATGCAGAGTATGTTTTACACAAGGCTAGAGGTTAAGGATATGCTCTAAAAGTTATCTAAAACCAGTGTAATACTTTCTTGACGTGAGACAAAGGAGCACACCATGAATAACTGCTGTGTCTTCTTAGGAATAATGCAAAGTAATAAAATAAACTTACACAACAATACACAAGCACAAACCACATATACAGAAAACACAGCACTGTGCACTGCAAAAAAAAAAAAAAAAAAATACAAGCCAAGTCTGAGAAGTGTTTTACCTCAAAAGCATGATGCACTTTTAATAGCAGTTGAGGCTACTCATATATGGGGCTGGCTGCCCACTAGGACACGAATCTGCAGACATATCTCATATATTTTTAGAGATGAACCGATGGGCTTTCTGAGCTCACGGAGCCTGGCGTGCAGCCGTGTGCCAGCCCAAGGTGACACAATGACCAAACCAGCACGTAGCACCTCAGCTAAGCTGCTCCGCACCAACCCCATATTTGTGTGAGCCGCAAGCAAGGTGTCTCTCTCCTAGCAGAAGCTTGTGTGTGGAGGAAGGCTACTGCTAAGTCAGACTAGCAGATAATGCAGCTTGAACAAATGCATCATGTATTATGTCACTGTCAAACACACTGCTTTTAAAAATGTCTTTTTAGTAGAGAGAAGCCAGTTTTCCCTTCACAAATTTCTTCCAATGTTCCCAAAACAGCAAGCTGTACATAATGAGCAAGGTTAGGCTCATGAAGAGATGCAGCTCATCATCAGTAGCAAAGCGAAAGATGTGGCTCTGGCAAACTCAGTACTCAAGTCCACATCTTCTGAGAGGAGAACTCAGCCCTCCCTTTCCTCTCATTTTCATCGTGCCAATGAAATTCAGAAGTCATTCCTCTGAAAGCCTCAGCAATACAAGAATGGGGGCCAGAGATCCGAGCCCAAGGTCCCCACCCGGCAGCCCAGCAAAAGTGACCAGCAGACAAGGATTCATCAGCGAGTTTAGCCGATTCCTATGCTATACATCAACTGCCTCGTTGCACACACTCCGAGCTAAATGAGGCCTCTATTGCACACAATTAATAAACATATCTGTGGGGAGAATCTGTTGTGGGGATTGAAAGCCAGAACTGTCTCTTCCCTAGGCCAACTCTGCATCAATAGTGAAAGAAATGGCTCTGGTCCCATCCAGCCTGTGCCAGCAGAGACTGTTATATTTAAATCAACATTTGCCACAGCAGGGGATTATCAGATGCTCTACTTAAATGCTGGATTTCCTTTTTTATTTTGATGTTTTGATGTTTAACTCATTAAAAACTGAATTTATTTGGGTTGGGTGCTGATGCCTGCAGACACGGCTGCTCACCAGCTCTGTTTTGCTTGCCGTGTGAATGCATGAGAAGAGGATCTAAAACCTTTTTCCTGTCTGCCTAGTGTCAGGATTTGGGTTTTCTTCCTCTCGTACTGCTGTGGCAATGCACCCAGAATGCCCCAAACCCTCAGCAACCTCCTAAAGCAGAGACGTGCAGAATTTTCTCGTGTTCCCTTCTTCATAGAGGCAAACTCTGGAGATGGGAAACCTGCTAACAAAGGCTGCAGAGACAGAAATACAGGGTGGGCTCCGGAGTGCCTGACCTGGACCTGCGTGTAAAGGGACAGGCAGCACACTCTAGGAGCAGAGCCAAGGTGCTCCAAGAGATGGTATGTGCTATGACCACGTTTAGAGGTAGGTGCTTGTCCTGCCCATACAGAATTCAAAACGGTGTCATAATTTTCTAAGGCTGTCAGAACTATTTGAAAGGGTAAAACAATAGGTACCTCAGTTACTCAGTTTTCTTGACTGCTGTTGCCATATGAGGTTTTATTATTTGTAAAATCAGGCACATTCAATAATATTTCATGCCCAAGAGATGGACTTTGGCTCTATGAAGACTGTAATCAAATTCTTGGAAAGAGAATGCAGATTTAGAGATGCTCCTTTCCACATCTTTTACCTAAGACCTAGCTGACACAAGCAACTGAAATTTGCTGCTAAATGAATCAAGACAGTACAGTACATTTCAAAGCAGCATTAAAATCGGTGCTTGCCTCAGCAGGATTTGGTGCTCCTGATTCATGCCTGTATAACATTAAAGCCGAATTAGAATACTGCTGTTCTTTATTCATAATCCTCCTTGATTGTTTGCTTTCACTAGTGTGTTATTCAGCTTAAAGACTATTTACCAGAACTGAACTGTGTGAGCACACAGAGCATTGACAGTGTCATGAGCTTCCATTATTTGTAAATTAATTTACACAAGCCAAGTTTTAAGCCATATACACTTTAGAT
Source organism: Burhinus oedicnemus (assembly GCA_008921705.1). Taxonomy (NCBI): domain Eukaryota; kingdom Metazoa; phylum Chordata; class Aves; order Charadriiformes; family Burhinidae; genus Burhinus; species Burhinus oedicnemus. The sequence continues at coordinate 3,013,101 of VFFE01008899.1, read as the reverse complement.
ATTCAGTTTAGATACATTTAAACTATGGATCCAAACCTTTAATCCGTATTCTCCTAACTCCTTTTATACCTACTGTGTGTGGAAATTAACACATATAAGCAAACTTAATCTGGGTATTTTCATTGCTATTGGTGATGAGATATGGAAGCCTTACTCATCCTGGAACAGATGGTAGAAATTTCTCCCAACAAAACTAAACTTGATCTAGAGGAATTCTCTCTAGAGAACCTCTCTGCAAGGTTTGGTCTCGATCGCTGTATGATCTCTGTGCCATCCCTGCTGTCTCACCTCAAAACCAAAGAAATAAAAAAAAGGATTAGTACAGAGAGGCACCATGGGCAAAGATGCTGACTGTGCTGACAGCTCAGGAATTCTCAGATATGGATCCCTAATGCTGCTAATCAGTTAAACACTTTCTCCTGCACAAAAGCACAGTAAGGGGTTCCCACTGATGGCACATAATGGCATAAATATGCCTGGGAAATGCTGATATATTTAGTAACAAGTACCTCTGCCTACCAAGAACTGCTGAGATCCACTCGCTCAGTTTTAAGGAAATGTTAGCAGTGGCTAAATCACTTAGGTGATAATACTTGAGGAGTGACTAGAAATGTGGAAGGGAACAGTGGGAAAGAAAGGCTCTCCCTCCTGGTAATTCTGAGGAAATCATGTCAGCCATTACTAAAAAACATCCTCGTTTTCCACTTCCTATAGGACTGATGACCAGATTTTTCAGATTAAGCTATGGTGTAGATCAAGAACATTTACTTTTAATGCTTTTATGCTTCTGCCCTTAGATTTAAGAACTCTTCAGTACCTCTAAGCTGCAGAAAAACAATTCCAGAGACGGAAAGTTTATATTCTTGATAGAATCTCTTATTGAGCTGCATTGCATGATTAGAGGTTAGACTGTATCAGTCATTCATAGCCATTGTCAGAAATAAATCGCTAGATTAACCTGTGACTATGGCAAGCGCAGGAAATGTCTGCTTTTTGGAAAAATGATGTTCCTGAACTTCTGCACTTGATAGAATAATCAAAATCTTCCCAAGGGATTCAGACAGATATTGGCATGGTAACATGAAAGGGGCTGGAGTCTCCTATTCATTTTGCTTTCAGTTTGCATTTCCAGATCCATGCAGAGCATGGATTTAAAAAACCAACCAAACAAAACCCAACAATGCCACAGTTAGCATCTATTTTGCATCTGATGTAACAGAAGACGAGCTTCTTTGTCCGTAGTTATTTCAAGCCGTATGTTTTCATCTAGGGCTTCATCCAAACTCTAATGAAATAAATTCTTGGATCAGAACCAGAGATTTGTTGCCAGCACAGGGTTTTGAAACCTTCTACGCTTCTCAGTACCCACATAACAATTATTAAGCAAGACTTACTGGCTATCTCAGTTATTGCTCATCCTCATGTTTAACAGGACAGGTCGTCTTTAACTTGAAAATACCAAGAGAGTTTATAACCTCAAGCTTACTGCCACAAGCCAGAGCCATTACTTGTTTGAATCTGGTACCCAGTTTCTAAAGACACCAAATTATTTCCAGTAGACTGTTTACCTTGACGAGCATAGAATTACCCTTGCATCCTGAGCCTTTACGTGAAATTTTATTGTCCAAAGCAAATATGACCTGTTAAGATTTACAGGCTTTATTAGCAGCAATAACAATTTTACAATCAACATCAGTAAATCAGGGTTTATTGAGAACTCTACAATTTTTGTCTGTAGAAAGCAATTAAAATGTAAGTTTTTCATTGGATATAATTTCTAACTTTCATAAAAGACAGATATTCTATTTAATTGTTGAGTGTAAAGCAGTGTAGTTCAAATAATTCTCAAATTGTCAGTAAAATTCAAACACTGTTGACTGAGAATCATCATTTTTTCCCAAATGGCTGAATTCCAACAAAGATCGCATTTTTGGCTATTTAACTATACAGAAAATTGGAAAACAGTCAAATGTATGCAATCAGTTCAGCAAGCCATACTTTTCGAGTAGAAGCATACCTATCATAATTTGTTTCTTCCGGTCTCAAAGAAAACACATAGACTTTATACAGTTTTTCACTTGAAAACCTTTTGCTCACTTTTAAATGCTGTAATTTTAGAATTAGTACCACCACCAACCTGACATGGTAGCATACTCTTCAGACTAAGAAAACAGTCAATGTAGAAAAACGTACCACGATCTCCTAAGGAAGGTACTAGGGTCCTTACCACATTAAAGAACATTTCTTCAGTGAACACAGAGTGCGACACAAGACACACAGAGTACTTCAGGCTACAAAGTTTTGAGAGGGTACGTTAGGCAATTGAACAGAGAAAAAAACTGGTGGGGGGTGAAAGACAGCTGAATCCAAGAAAGAGCTTTGGCTAGACCTGGGAAGGCTTTGATAGCGCTTACATGTTGGAGAGAGAGAGACTCAGAGCAGCACGTCTGGAAGGGAGAATGGGGGATGGAAGAGGAAGATAACCAGAATTTGAAGGCGCTGGAAGAGGCAGAGTTCTTCCATAAAAATCAGGCTCCCAGCTCCCAAGGCTGACACACGCCACCGGGACTGCAGGTCAGATATATTTCCACAGCCAAGAAAGATACTTTGCAGTCAAGTAGTGGCCACATCACACTTCATTTCACTTTGAAACTGCATGCTTCCAGCCTTTTTCCTATAACTCTGCACTTGATTTGGGGCATTTTATTAACAAACATTCACTTGTTTTACTATGAAGTCTGTCTAGTTTTGTGGAATGAGGGGAACCAGGGTGAAAGGAATAAGCAAAGTGGAAATTTTTACCACAGAGAAAGCAAATTTATCTGAGACAGGATACACTGGCACTCTGGAGGGATACGCATTCAGAAAACCTGGTTTAGCAGTGCACGTTGTCTGAGAGAAAAAGGTCTCTGAGGTTGCCAGCTGGTGGCTTCGGGGAATCTCTGCAGGCAGTGATTACCACCCCTTCTGCAGAGAGTACGGGCAATGAATCCCTTGCAGACCAAGAATGATTAGGCAATTACACCTTTGGAAGTTTGTTTTGTCTACAAAATAGATACGTTTACCAGAATACACATTTCAATAATTTTGGCAATTCTCTGTAATGCAGCATCCATTTTTCTAGTAACACTCAACATAAGTAAAAATAATGCACAGCTGAGGAGAATGTAGTAGCAGAAATCTGAATGACAGTGTAATGCACATTAGATGCCTAGATACAAAGTCATCTACTCACCGTTCTTATTTCTAAATCATTTTCCTTTTGGTCTTTAACACTTCTACCTGATTTTCAGTGTCTTTTGCACTCCAGTTTGCTGCATTTCTCCTCTCTTTATTTTCAATTGCATCTGCTCAACACGCTTCTCCTTAACTAAAAGGATGCATGTTTCTTTGGAGTTTATTTTTCCTTGCTTCTTTTTTTCCTTCAATTAGAACATACCACAGCAATAGTGGGCAATAAGGAGCAAAAATAACTTCTGAGTGATACTATTTGTCTTTACTCATCAAAAGATGCTAAAGAGCACACTGCAGAGTGGGCAATTAGAAATACAGCACAGTATTACCGGGGCTGAGGCTACACTGCAGCCTGAACGTGGTCACTGGAGCTCACAAGAATTAGATTTAAACTACTGATTGCAGCCCTGCCGTGGCAGCCCTGGCTGAAGACTACCACCACCAGGCTGCTTTTTGATGGGTTAGAACAGCGTGATGCCATGCTACCTTCCACCACCAGATTTTCTCTCTCTCTTTTTTTTCTTTTTTTTCTTTTTTTTTTTTTTTTTTTTTTTTTTGTTTAATGCCTCTCTAGCAGATTTTTAAACACAACTCACTTAGAATATCCTCCCCCAAGAATAGTCTGGCTATTATCATTTTAAGGCATCCCCATTAATTTCCTGTTAAGATTCTACTTTCTTGACAAAAAACATGTTTAAAACTAAGCAAAAAAACCCCAAATTATTATTTGCGGCAGATTTTCCCTCTCCAGCAACAATTCATCAGAATATTTTTAGCGTTTTTTCCTTTGTTTTATTTTTCAGTGAGAAAATTAATTTCTGAGAAAATAAGTAACAACCTGTTTTCAGTTTGTAAGCATAAAACTTGAAAACTGTATCAAAACTAGGATTTTTTCAGCAAACATTCCTGAATTCTGATAAAAAGCCATACTTTTTAAAAAAACTTCTATAACAGGAAATTACATATTTAAAGCAGTCTGTGAAAGAAGAACACTGTAACCAACATTGGACCTTGAAAACCACATGGTAGCTAAGCCCTTTTTGCTTCTCTCCCCATTTCTCACCAGCCACCAGCAGTGACACTGCACAAAGCCTCACCTCAGCTGCAGGGACTCCCTCAGGTGGCCGACAGTGGAGAACGATCATCCCTTCGATAGGAACCTCCTTCCCTTGTGGGTCTTGCTCAAAGTTTTTCCGTAAATCTGCAGAGTTTAATGCAATAATTCATTATACCTCCAAAAGCCGTTCCTCCCCAAACAACACTACATAGGCTGCAGAAGTGAGCAACAATAGCGCTTTGCCGCACTCTTCTCTTCAGTCTGTGTAGACAGCAATGGACAACTGAGAGCTACTAATTCTTCCCCAGATGAGAGGCAGAGAGATCCTATCATCTTGAGTTGTCTTTCCATTTCTCTACCTTTAAGAAACAATCTGTGTGTGACTACAGAGCCAATCCACTTTAGAACCCACAAACTCCGTGGTTCCAGTTATGCATTCAAGCTCTCAAGCCGTTGCCCTTCCCAAATGGGAGAATTAAATGCAAGGGCAACAACATGGTAGCTAGGTGCTCTTAGAACCAACTGAATGAATCCAAGACTGGGTGAATAATTTTCCCAGTACATGCTACTTCAGATGAGTGCCACGGTATTTTATAAAATGTTCTAAGCTACACATTTTGTTTAGCCCACCTACATACTACAAGCTGTAGGGAAAGGAAAGAAAGGACTGAGAGCAATTCCACACATTCCAAACTGGCTGATTACAACACATTGCTTCATTTCAGATACCATGGCCAGGCTAATAATTCAGGATATGAAACAGGGCATATTGTCACAGAGTCACACTGATGTGGCTGCAGCGCATAAAGGAAACCCATATCCAGTAACGCTGACCTAACCCAGATATGCCCATGAATACGTAAAGTTTTGGTTGCTGTGAAAGGAAAGCAAAATGGAAGGAATGTTACTTACTACATGAGCTTTGAGAGTTAGGATGCTTCCATTAGACATACTCATTTTCTTCAAACAGTGTCTCAAATTCCACAGTGTGGATTTACTGACTTAATTTTCTCCATTGCTTACACTTCATGAAATACATCCCCTTAAACAGCAGAGGCTCTGAATCAGTTACACTTTAATATATTTTATAAAATACATTAAGACTTATTTTAGCAAGCCGGTCACTAGAGAAAGATGCATGCAGTGCATGTATTCTCCTTGTTATGATTCCTTTTTAATGTTGATTTTTTTTTCACGCAGATAACCAATATCTTTTCCAGTATCCTATTTAAAAAGTCGTTCATTAACAGTTAGGCTGCAGTTGTGCCTACAAATGCCTTTATTAGGATGAAAAATGGAGTAAGATCCATCTTTTCATTTTCTCTGCGTTCCATGCTTTCATAAAGAAATACTTACCTGCTTTTTCAGAGAAATATAAAGGGCTGTAATGCTTTGGACTTGACTCACAATTCAGAATCTCTAGGCTTTAAGTGCAAAAAAAGAAAAAAAAAAGAAAAAAGGAAAGAAAGAAAGAGAAAGTCGATACCACCACACTACACATCACAATGACAGGTGCTGTGAAAAAGTTATGGGCTCTGTACGCTATCACAAATTGGACCTACACATTCTCATCTCTAGTCCTCCACAGGGTATTCCCTAAATCCGAAATCCATGCCCCAGATTAAGCAGCTAGGTTGTTCACCACAGACAGGGTGATACAGGTCCATGAAAGGGTGAGCACTGGAAACTCCTGGGGGTGCTTTATGGACAACTGTTGGCAGCTATTCGTGTTTTCCGTCTGGACTACTAACAAGTCTCATCATCTCTGCACTCAAGAATTGCTGTTCTTTTCATAAAAAAACATGGCTTCAAGTAAAAGTAGGACAGCAAATGGCCAGTACAGGAACACAGTTCTCAGGCAAAACATTCGGCCATACTCAGTACATCACATAAAGCAGAAATGAAGAGCACTCTCTGGAGCGCCTGCTAGGTTAATATGATATCTGCAGTTATGGAGGGCAGCTGGGGACGTGGTTTGCAGAACTGGTACCACACTGATGGGTTTAAAAGTCCCAACACACAGCTCCACCTGCTTCTGCTCATTCTGATTTTTACTCATATTGCCATATTATGGGGCTGGGAAATCACAGTGCAGAGAAAAGTCAATAAAAATTCAATTCAGAATAATAGTCCTTTGCAGCTTAGCAATACAGGGGAATTATTAGTTCATTCAATGTTATGACAGTTAATGCCGTAAAATAAAAAATTGAATTTATACATATTTACACATTCAAACTGAATCAGCCAACAAAAAAAAAACACCTATCATTTATAAAATCAAGGAGTTGCTACATTGTCCTACTATTATCTCAAATGTTTTTTTTAAGTTATCCTGTTAAAAGATTTATCAAGAATTGCTAGAACACTACCTGGTAAAGTTACCATTTAGAGTTTCTTGCTTGAGCTTCCCCAGCCCTTTCCTCCTGCTTCTCACCCCCTTCCAAGATGCACTTCTCCCACCTCTTTGCAGCCTGTTGCCATCATTTCCTGGGACTAGGTCTTCAAAGACCTGAACTGGTGATTTAATGGAAAAGGGTTCTCAGGAGATTGGGGGAAAGTAATTTCCTGCATTCTCTGCTAGCAGCACTGCTGCAAAAGGATGGTTTCAGGCTCTGATTCTGTTAGAACAACGTAGAAGATCTAACTGCAAGGTAAAAACTGGATGAGGCTTTGAGCATCTCTGCAGTCTCATAGTAACAATTGTATTTGGGTTCTGTCTTTTTTATGTCCCTCTTACTATGATGGCATTTATTGCATTTTCCATTTTTTGCGCCTTTCATATCTGTTTGATTGTGAGTTATAACACTACAGCATGCTATTTCAGATACAGAGAACAGAAATTGAACACTTGCTATCTGGGGACAACGGTTGCCCTCTGCTCCCCACTGTATTAAAAATTCTGGAATGAATCTTGCATGCTAATAGAGATTAAACCAAATAACACCTCTTCCCCCATAACTCTTAATTAATCTGCAGTATTGTCACTTAAAACTTAACATTTGTCAGCCTACAAGACCAGAGTTATTCCCTTTGTTTAAAGTAGGAAGCAATTATGCTCTCTAAGCAAAGTGACGCAACTACCATAACCACATGGCCTTCTTCAAAATCACCACTGGTAATGACTCCATCCCTGTTTGGTATGGCTTAGAAAAAGATACATTTTAACTGAATAATTCACACCTCTGCACAGGGGAATTCCTTTCGAATCCCATTGTAGCAAGCAGCAGGCATACAGAATCAGTTATAAGCAGCTTAACAGCACAGTGTAACTATGTAGGGTCCAATTTCTTAATACTGGATGTCATACCATGTGTCATGCAACTGGCTCCAAAGTCAAAGCATAAGGTCTTGCAGAAGGCATACGAAAAAGCAGACATTAGCACCTGGGAACACACACCAGCCTCAAATCCATTCCCATCTCCCTCTAGTAACCTTTGGTCCCAACCGGATGGCAGTGAGATGGAATAATCCTACCAGCCCGGAGCTGCTGAAGAGGATTGCTATTAGCCATCTTCCCACACAAGAAGGGCTGATCCTCTGTGTGATGTGCTCCAACATGGGAAGCTCCATTACGACCCATGCAATATATGGGCTGACTCTGAGAAGCTGCTGTCCAATTTTCCAGTTCGAGGATGAAGTGCAAGAATAATACTTTCATCTTGTTACAAGAAGGAAATTTTTCCTAAGCCACTTTAACTTCTCTGAATGACAGATTCAACCATCTGATCTAGATTTCACATCAACTACATAGATAAAAAAGTGGGAAACTACCTACCTTGCTTATGAATGGTTTTATTATCTTCACTAGTGGCTCTTATGTCGATATGAACAGCATTTAAAGTTATTTTTCCTAAACAATGCTTAGTCCCATAAACAAATGACAGAATTTCTGTAGCAGTTTTAATTGTGTTTAGGATGTTTGTATCTCATTTCCTCAGAGAAAGGAGGGACGATATTTTTTCCTCTACTAAGTGGAATTATTAAATTTTTTCTACTTTTATCTCATTTTCCCCACAGCTTATCATACCTGACAACCAATGATATGCTTCAATATTGAAAACCAGATTTAAAATACCTACAAAATGCTATGAAAGTTTCTAATGTATTCTTGCATTTTTTTTAATACAAAGTGTAGAAGATAGACGTTAAATGTTTTTAACACATTTTTTAGACCCCTGTGATCAACATGGAGCAAAAGGGCACTTTTCAGGATATTTTCAATTTGCATTAACCTTTTTCATTACATGGCATTGTTGTGACACTGTGGATACGCAATCTGGAATCTCTGAAACAGACTTGCTGAGTGTAAATGCAAATCAATCAATCCACATTAAAATAAAAAGAGAGCTCTGAAAAAAAACATGGTATGCTTTCTGTGATATTCCTACAGTATCTCATAGGGAGGGCTTGCAAAGACAGCAGTACCTTACCAGCATCCATTTACATTTAACCCTAGAAGAACAGTATGTTTGCATACCTTACAACACCTAGAATAGCAGAACATTCCCTCTACTCACAAGCTATGCGGACAGATGCCTTCCTACTCTTTGAGGTCCCTAGATGGCTCCATGCAACACATTGGCACCAGTAATCTTCTGGCCCATGAAAATCTTCCACCTGCTGCCTCGTCACATTGATGAACACCTCTCGAACTTTCAATCCTGAAGGGGGAAGATACAGAAAATTAGTTGGTACGCGCTGTCTTACTTGGGCATAACGCTAAGGTTAGCCAAACCTTTTCTTTTAATTAAACAATTCCATTTTTAATCAAGGCAAAGCTTTAATTACTTTGACAATAATATATTGCCAGTAATTAAATTCTAAAAGCTGAGTAGGTCATAATGCATTGAGTTACAGGAATTACCCACCTACTGTGGTCTTTGCAAGAATGTGACACTGCCCTGAGAAACCTTACCTTTTGTGCCTTTTTCATCCAGAATGTTTATCTGGAATTTTATAATGTGATATTCAATAAAATTTCTTCCAATCTAAATTTCAGTGCCCTTGAAAACCTTTCTGAGGTACCCTGGTAGGCCTCCAATCAAATCAAAGAGCCAGAACTATTAATGTATGACAGGAACTAATCAAATGCCCCACTGAATTCCAGTCTGTTCCAGCCACTACTACCGCAGTTCCATCCAGCAGCCATTTCTCCATATGGGAGGGAAAAGCTGTGTCCTATACTGCAGCGCAGAGAAAGCTAAGCTCAAGCCACTACAGTCTGGAAGGAGGAGAAAAGAAAGAGAGGGGAATAAATTTCACAGCTCACAAATGGAGATGGTCCTCTTCGCCACCCTGTCCTTCTGGGAAACAAGTGAACCAGGTACAAAACTGAAGTCTTGCTTTTCTTAACTTTCACAAACGGAAGTGTTTATAACATCAGGCAGATAACTTGCTTATTTTATACAGTTTCCCAAAGTATAACCTTACTAAATTCATCTGCAGTGCAATGTTGTTGTTGTCAACTGCAAATACGCTTGTTGTCTATCAAAATGAACCTATCTGTCTTCACTGAGGTAGGAATCAGTTACACCTAAAGAGTTGAGAAAAGGATCTAAGAGAATAATCAGGGTTAGCCAGGTGTAAAGCCCTTTGCTTTTTCTTGGCCTGCTACCATTTTCATAACCTCCTGGGCACAGGTGGAATTTAGCAGTGTTGCCCTTCAGACCAGAAACATTTGCTTCAGACAAAGCTTGAAGGTAAATACAAGACATCAAGAAGCCTTGTAAACCTGACATCTTTTATACACTTGGGATGTTTGCCGTATCTGCAACTACCTTTGCATAACAGCCTAATGGAGAGGAAAGATAATCCAAATCCGGGTTAAAAGGCATTAGGAGTCATTTGAAAGAGGTAGACATTAATTTGAAAATAGAAAACGTTCATGCCTACTACTTTCTCCTTTTTCCTCCTGTGCAGTCCCAAGTTACTTATTTCCCCTTCACTAGAAATGAATGAAAACTCAATCTTAAAATATTTCATGCCTGTGAAGTTTATAAAGCAGCAAGAAATTTCTAAACCTGAACTCCATAAAAATTGGCTTCCACTTAATCTCAGGCATCATTAACAGCTGGGTATTTCACTTCTGAAAGGCACTAGGAAGTCAACGTGTTCCTTTGGTAAACAGGAGAGATGAGGCCCACTGGGGATGCTCAGTGAAGAGGGCTGGGGAAGGTCAGACAAGCTTTAAATACTATAAAGCAATACAAAATTTTTGCTACTTTTCCAGCAACAGGCAAAGCGGATTTTTCCTGTTTGGATTGCCATATTTTACAATGATACCTAAAGTCATGGACAAACCTGTGATAGCTTCCTAAGTTGTCTCAATAATCATTTTAGTCACTCAAATATTTATTCACTCTCTAATAAACAAATAGATGGTTTCCTGGTTGTTTTTATTTGCATTTTTTTTTTAAATATGTTGATGCAGCTTTCAACAAAACTGTTTACGAAATATCCCCTTATTTTCTGCCATGGTGAAAACAAACCATTATGAAGTAAACATAGCACATGGAACTCAGCCGTTCTGTCAGAAACTCCTCCTTGCTACGTACTGACTGTAGAACGCATGATGAAAATGCACCATCTCAGTTTAAACATCCAAGCTGCTCTGCCAACGATGAGTCCTTGGATAATCAGCCATACAACCGTTTGGAGAGTGATCTTTATAGGTTAAAGGTAAGAGCAGCTACAGCAAGTTCCATTAGAGAGCATCTGAGTCCCGGTGACCCGACACAGCAGGTCTTAACTGGCTGAAGATCTGGCATCCACCATGTGGTATGACACTGACAGACACGCACTTCCTCGTTACTTCCTCTGGCAAATCAAGCTGTGTGCCATCCCTGCATGATCTCCATCAAAGCTCCAGAGCCTCCAAATCCAAGTTAATTTGCAGCCGTGTCCAAGAAGGCTGCAACGCATCTACTTAAAGACTTCCTCAACAAGGGTGTAAAATGATTAAGCCCTTGACAAACACTGACCTTTCTAAGACGGCCCGTCTCCAGTCAGCAATCACTCACCCAGCACTCAATTAGCTGACACGCACTTCTGTGCAGCCATGGACCTCCTGTCTGCCCGCCTGCCTCCGCTGCCTGCAAGCACAGGCTTGCTCTGTATGTGGCTGTGAAGGGGCAGCCTCTTGCTGTACCTGAGTATCTCAGCGACCCTCCGTTCCTGTGATCAGCTTATTCCCACCATCACCTCTAAGTAGCGTCTTCCTGGGGACAGAACACTCCCCGTCACCAGCCATCAACTACAGCCTTGCTGCCAGCGCTGCCGCTCACCCACCCGCTCCTGGCTCACTCTCTTCTGAACTCTCTCCGTTTCTGAGCTACTCTAGGAATTTTTGGAAGCAGCAAATAGAAACAAGGGTATGAGAAGCGCATATTATACAGCTTACTGGTGTGTCCGTGCTAACAAGGACAGAACCTTTACTGATACCGAACAAAAATCATATGAGGATGATTTTTTTGAGAAGCAGAAGGCTTCTAGGCTCTTTGGTACTGTAAAATTCTGAGCAGTCATAAGTGAATAGAGGCATTTAGAGCTTCAGATTTATTAAGGTAGAATATTCTCCAGCCCAGCTCTTCCTTTCATTGACACATTATTTAATGAAGCTATATATCAGCCTGTATCTTCTGATGCAACATTTAATGTGGTTTGAATTAGGCAAACAAACAGCACATGATTTTGAGAGGCTGGTGGTTCCGCATTTTGAGAATGGGACAGGAAGGAATTCAGGTCCTTTTAAAGGTCTCCCAATTTGCCAATAGACAAAATAAATGCATCCAAAATAGCAGAATCACAGAATTGTTGAGGTTGGAAGGGACTTTGGAGAACATCTAGTCTTTGGGGAAAGTTATGTTTTGTTTATGGAGAAACTACACTTATTTTCATTTGTTTCAGAAACAACTACAGAAAGCAAACCTGTTGGGAACAGAGGCATATATTCTTCATTTATCATCGCTATATTTCACCAACAAATATACTCACCTACCCTCTGCATCTCAAGAAATGCCAGAAAAATCGTTCATAGGAAATGACACGGAATGAAAAATCCATGCAAATAAAAACAGGCACATGATAAACAAGAGCAACATTTTACCTGTGACTTGTATAACTCTAATAAGCATTGCAAGTCCAACCCTTTAAATTATTGTGCAAATTATAACCATCATCTTTTGTTATACAGTACAGCCTTACAGAATATAAAATTATGACTATGGTACTGATATGCTAATAAGCGTTCTGCACTGTTGGATGGTTTAGCTGCAGATAGACTAATGCTGGCAGCAGATGAATAATTGCTCTCCATGTACTAAACATAACAGAGCTGCACAGAACTTCAGCATTTGTCAGCTTTATTTGTTTAAATGAGAAAAACAATGACAGCAGTTATTGCTGTAATCCTTTTATTTATCAGAGAAGAAAACTCTAGTTACTCTTAGCAGGTCTGATCCTCTGGTGAAACCAAAAGTTGAACTATTTGTAAACTAATTCCGAGGTGCATGCTGCAATGTTCAAGCAAGAAAAATAAAGCGGAAGGAAATTAATCAAACCGTAATTACTGTATTTTTATCACAGTAGCCTCTACTAGCTCAGGCTCTCACTTTCACAGGCAGCGTACATAGAGCAAAGTTCCTGTTCTGCCACGTTTATGGAATAAACAGAAAAGGCAGACGATGGATTACTATCTTCTCTGCAACTGAGGAAATAAGGCAGGAGAAGATGAAGTAACTTGGTCTCTAACCAACCAATTGACTGTGGCAGCGCAGAGGTGGGAACCTGTATCCATCGTAGTCACAGCATGCGTTAGCTTGCCTGCACTGCTTTTCTGCACAAACCGCAGCAAATCCACAAGAGAGACTTCGGTGCAAACTCTTCAAGCCCACCAGGACCCCCCCATTCTCAGGCAGCCAACACATGTCGCAGCCCGTAGCTACAAAAATCCTTCCTCTCCTGCTGCTCCTCCTCTGCAAATAAACAGTGACTCCTGTGTTACTCTAAGATTTTTGTTTCTCTCCTACAAAACCAAAATCATGCAAAATTGGATTCCATGTTCGTCACAATGACAAAATATACCCATTGTCTACCACCAGCCATCCCTCCTGTCCTTTTATACGTACACAATCCAGTGCTGTAGGTAAAATCCATCAGAACAGTGTGCCTTCAAGTGCCATTGCCAAGTACTTCTCGCGTATGCCTGGCTAAGAGCTTGCTGGCAGGAATTTATAGAGATGCTATGATACATTTCTTGTATTCAGCTTTAAATTTCCTCTTGTTTGGGTTTCTTGTTGCTATTTTTCACCACCTTTCTCCATATCCTCTCAGAATTTTAATCACATAACAAATAGTGGAAGGATGGAAAAGGACAGACCCATTTGAATGCAGTGCAACTTCAGCGCACACACCAGAATCGCACCCTTTAACCAAAGGCACCGTTCTTGGCATAAATTCTTGCGCAGTTTTTCACAGATGGAGCCCACGCAGTACACAGAACATCGTGCACGCTTGGTAACAGACATGTTTATGCCCCAGATTTGACTCTAGAAATGAGGGCACTGCCAGGATGCACATTAATTCTAAAAAACCCCAATAGTCTGCTGTTTACTGAAGGCTGAGGAAGAGTTCAAAAATCATTTATGGATATGGATACATCATGGTGAGAGAATATCCAAGTCTGTCCTTCAACATCACACTGCATATAGCCCTCAGTTGCATTTTTGTGTCCTTAGGACCATTATGGTAGTTTTTGGAACACACAGACACACTGCACTGTCTGGACCACACTTTTGTTTAGAAAGTGCTTTTAGGGTTAGCTCCATCCCTGGGCTAAATTCAAACCTGCAACATTTACATTCCAGATCCCATTTGCTAAGCCTATGCCTCCATATCTCAAACCTCAATGTTACTGGTGTTATTTAAAAAACCACCTGATGTTACTTTATCTTTTTTTATTCTGTTATTAATCCAAGGCTTGGAAAACATAATTGCAGTATTCACGAGACAGATTTTCATTAACCATATGGAAGAAAAACATTTAGGGACGACATTTCTTCTATATTGATTCAGCAATGCCTTTAGAAGTAAAGGTTATGCTTATTAAATTATTTTTGAAAAGGTAACTGTAAAAATTAAAATTCATCCAGATTAGCATTTACAAAAAGCCTTTAGTATGAAATTTCTTCAGAATGTGTCACTTAAAAAGAATGCCAAACACCACTTTAGGAGATGTAACTTCTTTTTCAATGGCATTTTTTCCTCTAAAAGGGAATTTCTTGTATTGATAGAGAGGATGTTAAGTATACACTGCTATTTCCAAGACAGGGAGTTGCCTAGCAATCTTGGAATTTAAAAAGAGGAGAAAAGCAATAACAAAACCGAATTGTGAAATTACAAGATGGTGCAGCATTAAATTGGTTTGCAATACTTATCAAGATGCTTCTAAATGAGAAAAGATATAGGGTGTGCTGGGAGCATGATAAAATCTGTTGATCATTTTCAACTTTCTCCCTTCTCATTCTCTTCTTTTAGATACACACTTTTAGACAATGGATTTCTCCCACTTAGCTTTATTACCTACCAAATACCTATCACTCCTTGGGGTGAAGGCAAATTTCAACCACCACATTGGCAGTTTTTCAGGGTTCATCCTGACAGGAATTTCACAGAAGCATACGTTTCCCAGTTTCTAGTTCCCACTACAAATTAGGCCATTGAAATACTACTGAGCTACTGTTCCCTCCAGAACTGTTATTTTCTTTCAGAAAGCTCCCTGTCTGTGGTTAGTGTTTGCTTACGCCCTATGTCTCCACTTGGAAAAAGCTGGTGGTGCGTATCCAGTTTGTTACTGTCTCTGTGTAACACCTCCGACATCTGCAGTCATTTTAATTCCCTATGTTTTCCCCATTCATACTATGCCTGTTCTGCCAGGATCTGCATTCCCCTTCTCTGCCTGTCAGCTCTGTTCTTTTCTTACCCTCTTCCATCCACTGCTTTCCCTTTTGCGTTTTGGAAAACTGCTCCTCCCAGCTCTGCGAAGCCCTGCCTACATGGTACATCACAAGCAGGCATGAGCTGGCTTTACCGACACACCAAGCCAACCAAAACCCGTTGTCGCAGCAGCCCAGCAATAAGCTTATGTTGCCACACTGTGCCCTCCTGCCACGGCTCACGGCCGTGCTCAGGGCAGAGCGGACATCGCCGTGTGACTTTTGATTTAGAGGCAGGTCCCACTCCTTCAGCTCAGAGCAAGCCTGCAACTAGCTGCTAAGTCACACGACCCTCCTGTTCCTGTATCTCTGAATGTGATCTCCTGTTCTTTGCTCTATTTTTTGTATTGTTGACAAGACACTGCATTCAGCTGCATCTCCCAAAGGACACGTTAACCCTTACCTGTAGTCTCATCCATGCTTTCCTCAGACACGTGCTCATTTTGATGGACCCATTCACCATTGCACTTGAAGAAAATCTGCATAGCTGGCATAGCTTTACAGCGTAAGACAATGGGGTTGCTTTTTATAATGTAGGCATCATCTGGTTCCTCCATAAAATGAGGCAGTGTTCCAGGAGCAGATGGGATAGACTCTGGAAGGGCTTCACTGTTATCATTTCCTGAAAGGGAAGGAAAGGAAAATACACATTTTTCATGTTGTTGCACCCTTTGTATCATCTCATTTATTTAATTAAAATACCATTTTGGATTTTATTAAAAACTAATTTTACTAGAGAAACACCTGTAGAACTCAACAGCTGTCAGGACTGCGCTTTGCAAGGAATTTGACAGACACACACACACACACACAAAACCATCAAATAATTTAAGAACTGTCAAGAAAATTGACAGAAAAGAAGCATCAGAGAACCACATCATCACTATTGCCAATTTTATAGATGGGGAACTGAGGCAGAGAAAGATTAAATGAGTCACCTAAGGTCATACAGAAAGTCTGTGGAAGAAGTAGAAACTAAACCTTATTTTCTTGAGTGACAGCCCAGTGCCTTAACTACCAAATCTTCCTTTCTTTCACTGAATTTAATTTCCTTTAGACAGTTGCTGCAGATTTAACAGGGATCAGAGTGTTAACCACAGAGAAATACACTGATATGAACAGCATTACTGTAGCACTCCAACAGTGGAATAAGCAAACTGTGATTTCATACCCACTTACAGGAAATTTTCGATATGCTTTTACACTGTTCCCATTCACTGCAGCCCCTTTAAGGTGATATAAAAGTTGAAAAGTGATTTCTGTAGGGCCAGAAACTGCAAGATAGTGAGCTTTCTCAGATCCAAGGGCATTCAGTCGGCAATGTATAAGCCTAGGTGTCTTATTTTCTGAATTCCTGTGCTGAGACATGAACACGGAAGCACTGGAATACAAGTTTTTCCTTTACTACAGCTCTTCTAATTGAGTCAAATCCCAGTTGCTGCTGTCAAAACCAGGAAATTCCCATTGATTTTTAGCAACACTGGGATTTATTTTCAGTAGTTTGTCAGTTTTGTGAGAAAATTCAGAGAACAGCAACAAAAATAAGTCAGAAGGGATCAATTTATGAAGGAAGATTAGAAAGTACTGAATACATAGAGCACAGCCAAGTGACAACAGAGGAGGACATAGTCTATACGCAGATGAAGGCAATACAGTATCAGAGAAAGAGGAATAGCTGAGGGCAATATATATGTGATTTAACCAAACCCAATGAAATTAAGTTAGGTAAAAAGTAAATTATGACGATATTAAGTAAGTCCGTCACAGGTCTAGTAGATTATGAATAATGAGAACATACTTTATCTTTATTTCTTTTAAAAATAGGTATCTCTTTCTTAGCACTCAGTATATCTGTGTGTGCAAATATACACTGTGTATGTGCTGTGAGATCGTTATGATTTTCAAATGAGCTCAATGTTTAAACTACATTCGTAGTGTACTTTATAAAATATTATCATAATTTTTAGCATCTTACTACTGAACATTTATGCCAATTTCCATCTTGTCAATCTTCAGTAATACTGCATCCCTGCAGGCTTTATTAAATCCATGCTTTATAGGAAATAACAAAGATGTCATTAAAAGATTTTGGAGAGGCTTGGAAATCCCATGCTCCCAGCAATGCTTTGAGTGCTTCCCAAGGCAGCAACACGCCTGTGTTGAGGAAGAACAGCCGACAAATTTATAAGGATCATTCAGCAAGAGAACTTAGAATGGCCCATTGTTATTCCACTAAATTTGTTATTTAGGGCAAGACACGGGATGAAATCCCAGCCCCACTGATATTAAGGGCACAATTCTCCTCACAAGTGGCATCCAGATTTAATGATATGGTTTTACATTCCTGTTAAGTGTTGCTGATGGGCACCTGAAAACAACAGATTCTACGCTTCTTATGGAATTGCCATGCTTTTGTCCAGCTCACCTCACCAACAGATAAATTGAGCCAAGCACAAAATATTTTATGCTATCACCAGCAGAGTGGTTTTGGGCTGTGGAAGTGGCTCGCTCGTACAGAAAACGTTTAACATAAAGAGGTAAAGTCAAGGTGCATCTTTTCATGTAAATGTAACTGCCACTACATTAGAGTGCCCTTGAAAATCAAACTAACAAAGATCACAGTACACAAAAGGAGGAATGATTTTCTATATCCTATCCCCAGCAGACTCACAGAGAGATATTACTATATTTTTGCATGCTGTACATGTGTAATTGCTTGAATTCACTGTTGTACGACATTTCATAATCCAGATGAAATCAGCATCTGGCACAAATTTACTTCACTGAGTCCCAGTTCACACAGCTGTTAGCAGAGGTGAGCAAAGCAACTCTTCACCCGGTCCCTGTGCGAGGTTGGGCTGGAAGGCAACCCTGTGCCTCGAAGAAAATTCACAAAGGATTTGCATTCCTTGCTTTTTTTTTTTTTTTTTTTTTTTTTTTTAATGGAGATACTACTTTTCTCCATATGGCCTACCTAATCAGACAGGGACTGCAATGACACCCACTTAATTTGTTGCAATATCTAGAAGTTTTTCATCATAAATATTTAGTGTGATTTATGATACACAAGACTTTCTTTACTGGTCCCTTTATCACGCTTAAACAGAAGAGTCGCACAGCGGTATTTCAGATATATTAAAATAAATACCATTCTGCATTTAAATGTCGCACTCTAACCCTAATTAAGATGACATTTCCTGCCACGCACATTAAAAAACTGTTTGATGATCAGGCAAAGTTGCAGTGTCTACAGCTCCCGGGACTGGAACAGGTATGATCACGCTGCACAAGCGCTACTATTCCCTTAACCACGGCTACAACAGGAAGTTTATCAGTGAATTGAGAATGCACACTCATGTCTGTCTTTCAGTCTACTGACACCAAGAGCGAAGTTAGATTAACAAATGAGGTATTTTTGTCCTTCACTTTCAAAAGCCACCCTTTTCTTCACTTTTTTTTTTTTCATCTATCCTGCATCCTCTCCTAGGAAGGACTCCTTTCTATCCTTGGAGTCTTTCCAGCTTTCACCTCAAAGCTATACATTCTTACCAATCCATGGAAGTAAAGTTTGTCATGCTAAAGAAAGGATGGACTCACACAGAACTTTGCTCTGCGAGGGCTCCCACAGTGCTTTACAAATCATAAAGCCACAGAATAAACTAGAAGACTTTGCTTCAGCAGGAATCTGTTTCAGACACTACCTTCTCAAACATCTATACAGCAAATAAATGCATTTAAAAACAATCAACATGAAGTCTGATCTCTGAAATGTTCCTGTTTAAAGACAGTTAGTAGAAAAGTTAGTACACCAGTTAGTAGGAAAAAACCTAGCACTTGTACAAGCTGTCCACCACGAGGTCCTCATGCATTCATTGACAGCCATCTGAATCCGGGGCGTTCTGTGATTACCTTCAGTTTCCTCAGTAACAAATGCTCAGATGCACTTTCTCTTCTGTATTACCTACCAGATCAACAGACTCCGCATGTGCATGCAGGCCTGACAGAGCTGAAAAACTTCTGGTTCTAGGAGATACTACTCTCATTCCACTAGTTGGTGTGTTGCGGTAAACCTAAAAGAACTCCTTCCAGTACAATAAGTTCTTTCAACCATACTGCAGTATCAATAAAAGTCAGAATTGCTCCATCCTCCTCCCTGTATTTTTGCAACTGTTGGAGGGCGACTGCTGACATACTGGTATCGCTCTGTACCGACGATCACTTTTCCAAGTTGACGGGCCATTTCCTCAAGACCACAGCAACAACTTGTTTCTTGATTTCAAATCGCATTGTTTAGCTCACTGCTCATCTTGATGCTGTATGAATCAGCGGTCATGCAACAGACCTGAACAAGCGCTCTTATGCGAACAAAGAGACTAAAGAAAGGCGTATTTGGCCCAAAACATTATTTCATGTTCGAGTCCTAAGCAATTTGGCTACTGCAATCAATAGCAAAGCAAGATTAGACAGATTATTATGAGGTATTTCATCTCTCTCTAAAATCAATCTAGAAGTACTTAGGTGAAACAGGCAGATGTATTGAGCCAGCCAAACCTGTACCACACAACTGGGCTCCCTCGCTGACCCCTTGAACCGAGTGCAAGTCATTGGTTCAGAAGGATGCTTCTTGGAGGCACGCCGCAGAATCCAAGCACTCCAGAATATAAAGTAAAGACTGTATTTACATCTCTATGTGTATATGTGTACACACACACAATTAAATATGTAAATAACAGGAACTGTCACAGACCTTAATCACAGCAGTGCTAATTAGATAAACTGTAGGAAGGTAATGCCTAGACTGATGTTCTCACACTGTAAGAACCAGATACTGCCCAGTCTTAGCATTCTTAATTGGGTAGAACAAATCCCAGGGTCAAGTCCTACAAAATATTACTTAGAAGGCTGTTACTAACGTTATCGAAATATATATGCATTTCAGGATAAATAATATTCTAGCTGGGATAACTACAGCGGCTGCTGACCAAACCAAAGCCTCTCCTGAAGTGCACTTAATACTTGGATTTTTTAATTTAATGCATCTTTCTTTGGTTCATCATCTTTTTTGCACCCTAACTTGTATTCAAATTCATCCAAAAGAACTTTGTAAGGGTTTTGATTTTAAATTATTGAGGTGGTTCATTTATAACTGTCAGTTTTCAAGATTCAGGCCATTCATAGTTACAGAGAAATGGCTGTTTTAATGCAACAGTGAATGACAGAAGACCAAACTATCAAACACAATTCTTGTATTTTTCATTCCTGGAAAATTACCTTTCAGGAAGTGCTTTGTGTTTTATGTTCTGCACACTAGTCCAATAGGGACTTTAAATCTTTTTATGACAATAATAGAAAAAAAAAAAAAGGAACATTAGGAACAAACACTAAATTCTTCTATGAAATAAATATACTGCCGTGAGTTTTCAGATCACATTAGAAAATCTTGATAGCAGCAGACACGAATCCTTCAGTATTCCAAAACTGATTAGGATATAATTTAGATGTTAAAGTGAGATTTTAAAACAATGAAAAATCATGAGAATGAAACTTTTTTTTTTTTTTTCAAATTAAGGATTACTTAAAATAAGTAAGTAGCATTATGTTCTATATTTTAAAAAATGTTGTAAGTGTCCCAAACAAGCCAAGTAACTTGCTGGGAATGAATATGAATAATCCCTTTGTAACAATCATCCTCAGAAGACAATTCCATCCTCTAATGCTACCCATCATGGAAGATTCCATTATTATCACCACCACTTTCAGATTATAAAACCCAGGCTAAGTTGAAGTATTCTCTACTTCCTTTACCTCTTCATCTCCTCCCCCCCATCCCTGCAAAAAAGCAGAGCTGTCTAATGGCTGGAAGCACACATACAAACACTTCTCATAGGCTTCTAAACACAGTGGTACAACAAACCCGAAGCTCTAGACAAAGTAACAAACATGATTATTTTCCTACCTTAGTTTCCTCCCACTCTAACTAAGCATTCCTAAGATCCGAGCATCCCTGCTTTCCTTTTCTGCCTGTGGGATTTTTTTTTTTTTTGTTAATTTTTTTTCTAATTTAGGTAGCTGCCCTGAAGACTATTTCTTTCCTTTATTAGCTGCGCCTGCAGGGAGACAAGAGCCATTCTGATATAAAAGCATTCGCTCTAACGTCCTTGTCTTGCTCAAAAGTTCCTCCCCCTTTGCTTCCTTTTTCAAAGCCCCCTGAATTTATAAATCTTGGCACTAGGGTTTGGTTTCTTTATTAGACCTTTGGATATTTTCTGCATTCCAAGCCTTGCTCCCCTGTAGGCAATTCAGAAAAAAAATAAGGCTTTTCCCCAGATGTAAGCTTCCCAACCGCTCCTTTTGGACAGGTCTATTCACTAGTTGAAAGACAGTTAGTGACAACCAAAGTTCTAGACACCAACTTTCTTCCCTTTCCATGTAACTGATGCTGTTGAACTTTTAATCACCTGCAGTCATTATTGTCTACAAAACTAAATAATGCCAACTGTCTTCTACACGTATGTTCATTTTTACAGGAAAGTCAGAAGATGAAAAAATTCATATTACAGAATACATAACTTCCTCATGGTGGAATGGTTTTCATAATGAAATTTGAGTCATTATTCCGTCAGAAAAGCAACTTAGTGAGATTTGTCTCTGTTCTTTTCATCAGATGACCCTGCCCCACGTGCGACAATGTGGGTTTTTTGGAAGTCACTCAGATATTGATGGAAATGGGAGATTTTGTTGTCCACATGAAATCCTTTAATGCCTTTGTTATTTCCTCTAGTACACGGATTTACTAAAGCCTATAGGGACATGGTATTTAGCAAAGATTGACAATACAGGAACAGTGAGAATGGTCAGTAATGAAACATGCATGCTGATGAGTTTCACTGCATAATTTTTCTTTAAACTCTATAGATTGAAGGAGAATCCAATTACTACTTATTCAGCACTCACGGTAAATGATACAGAACTGCTTAATTGGTATGACTGCCATAGAGCACCTACTGTACAGCCACTTCCATTTGCCTGCCAAATCTGTATCAATATATGATCCAGTTTTGTGGACAAGCAAAGGGGCTCTAACGGATGTTCTGTTCCAGACTCTGCAATCTCAGAGTCAGTGTTTCCTCAGTGTTTCCTGCTTTTTCTACTTCAGTATATTCCCCAAAGATACAATTTATAAACTTCATATATATATATTTATTATAAACTAGAAATGCTTTACCTTTTTTTAATGTTTTTAATTGAATTCCTGGTTTCTTCTGGCTACTGTATAGCATAATGCCTTATCTAGTTTTAGTAATGAATACATCTGCATGCACCTCCAGCACCTGTGGCAATACACGCATTTCTATATATATTATCCATGTACTATACCACTGCTATGCTGATACAACATTTGTTGTATACATTACATGCTTTTTTCAATATAAGCCATTTTATCCATGTAACCTGACAGGTAACTGCACACAAATGGAAAACTACCACGCAAGCTGTTGGTCCTCCTCTTCTCCAAAGACACATACTTTTCAGCAAATTCAAGAAAAACTTCCAAAGTAGTAAAGGCAAAGAACTAAATATTTAATTCACTGGATTGGGGATTAGGAAAAATAATCTTTGATACGCTAAACTTCACTTATGTTCTGTGCCGCATGTAGGTATATACATAATATGCTGATGAAGAAGAAAAATATTGTTCTGTATCTATTTGGTGAGCATACGCAAATGATGCAAAACTATGACATCCAGTAAGGAAATTCTTGAAGACTGTTAACTATATATGGCAAAAGCTAAAATTCTTTATTCATCCCGCTCCTCACTATTTAAGATGATGACAATCAAGGTGGGAACAGTATACTCAAGAGTCATCTCTGGTTACCAGGATGTGATCCTGTTGAGGGACTTGCCCATGAGCTATATGGTAAAATTTTCAAAACCATTGCAGAATCTAGGCTTCAAAGTCACTTCTGTTATCAAAAGAACTACCAAGACTTTATCCTTGATGCCTTTAAATATTTGCACCTCAACCACTGGGTGACTCTCAACATAAATGTCAAAAATAGTCCTCATTTGTTCCTAGTTCTGCTGGGAAATAGAGGCTGGAGCTGGGAATGAAGAATCCACACCATTACCAGTTAGCAGTTTCCACTGTGCAAAAGAAAAGAAGAAGATACAGTATGAATATGCTACAGCAAAACAACGAGTAAGGAAAGCAGTACTTTTTACATTCGGACACGTTCAATATCCAGTGGTACATTCCAGCAGATTCCACATGACAATGATTTGCTTAAATGATTAATATTTAATTCAGTAAATGAATATATTAAGAGCAGCTGGGGAAGAATGTTCTCAGAAAGAAAAGGTGCTCACACACCTGTAAGTACTCTATGCACTCATGGGTAAGAATGACAATGTGGGTAAACCTTTTCTCATTACAAATTTTCCCACAATGCCTGTAAAATTTCCATATAAGGTTTAATGGATGAATAAGATCTGGATTTAATTCAATCAATAATTGATTTGGGGGAATCTTTGGCATTACGTTTTACTGTCGGTATTATCTGATTGAGCGTAGCTGTGTTTACTTACATTTGTGTTACTAATGAATTAAGTCTACTTTCTTTTGGTACATAAACCATGTTACAAGAAACTGGACAGTATTAGAAGGAAACTTCACTGCATGTGAAAGGTATGGAATTAAGAACCCTTCTTAATGTGACTTCTGTGCCTAACCAGAGGTTGTAAGATAGCTGAAACACCTTCAGGCATATGGAACAGGTAATTGGAACTGAAGCATGTACGTATATCGTAAATATGTACATTTAGGGTCATTTTTCTTTCTCCCCTGAGATGTTTGTTCACTTCTCATTTCAGTAGGGCCTGAAATCATAATTAGGTTGCCAAGACAATATCCCATGAGTATAAGGTAATAATAAAATATCAAAGCGGAAAAACATAAAGATGTCACTGATGTTTGAACTGAAATTACTTTCTGATATGAAGACAAAACAAAGCAATGTCAGTGCAAGTCTGTAGAGACAACGATACAATAGTAATGCAAAAATGTCAGCACTAACACAAGTCTACATTTACAATAACGCCAGTGGAAATGAACACGATTCCTTTAAAAGCAGCTGTCACCCATCTACTCCTCTCGAATTTGCACACTGGCACGGGGAGCGGCTGAGCGGGCACGTATTGCACACGAAGGGAAACCTTCCAGAGGAAGACCTCAGAATCCAGACAATCTCTCATCCTAACATTTCAGTGTATGACAATGCAGTTAAGGAAACTTCCCACTGCAGTGTGACAAGTGCCCACCAGGGCTTCACTAAAGAATAATGTTTAATGAACCAAACACAAAATAATTACGTTATACCTGAGATACACACAAACAGAGTATTCCGGGTTTACTGTGACACCAAGGCAGAGACACCAGAGAACTGTCAAGCAGATGAACTTGCTTTTGAATAAAAAATACCTTTGGAAGTAGCAGACATCAAAATAATGTATATTTGCACTGGTTCTCTCTGGTTTTGTGTATTCTAACTGTAGTTTCCAGGGTTGTGAAACACAAATAAGATAACCTAAAAATCAAAGAAATTCAAACCCAGAGTCATCTTCCACGATCAACTTTGCTTTATTGAAAAAAACTGGCTAATATCACAGTGAAGATTCTTAGCTGATAAAATCGTATTACAGCTAAATTATTTCTACTCAATTTCCAGAATGGACTGAACCTCGTAGCCTCATGGCTTTGGTGTTAAGTACCTACCAAAAAGGCTTGAGAGGAAAAACTCTCTTTTTGATGATGTTTTTATACCCACAAGTAAGACTAAGAACACAAAGACCCTGAACAGTTTTCAGAGAATTCTGCAAAGGAGAGAGAATTTTAAATGTCTTTGCAACCCAATAATATGGCTTTTTATTTTTTACTGGATATTCACATCTACCCTACAAGGAGGGAGCATTTCTCCTGCCTTTAAGTTACACGTCTAAGACAGTTGCCACTTATATTTTTAAGACAGTCTCTTAAAACCTGACATCTCATAGGATGCCATCTTGTGGAGAAGTTGCGGTAAAAGCTGCAATGAATGGACCCCTTCGAACTCCTCTTGCTGCGCCGATGAAATCTGCCGCACCGAGAGGGCGTGAGTCCCATCGGTACTTGGAAAACTTGACTGTGAAAGTGAACCGCACATGCCTGGGGAAGTATCTTAGGCCCTTAGAAGGATAGGTGTTCCCGCAAACAAAAGGGAGCACTGGTGGGAAATCAAGGATTGCTTAAAACATACTATACAACCACGATCGTTTCTGTATTTCACACCTTAGCAGACAGGGTCTCCTAAATCTTCAGCACATCTTGAAAGTCACAAGTGCTGCATATACATCTCAGCAAGCCAACTTTTGATATCAGTGTATTAGTTTCATCAGACCCTCTTGCTTCCTATGGATATAAAGTATAAACTTCCAGCAGCTGTACCATAATCCTTCTCATCAAATATTTGGGCGACAGGTGGAAAATTGTTCTGCCAGCTGAGGAAGACAAAATCCATTCCTCCTGGCAATTTTCTGCAATGAAAACTCCAAAAAATGAATGTGCAATAAGTTGTGGAAATAAATCTAAAATATTATCACACAAAAGCAGTGTGCTCTGAATCTTTAGCTGCAAACTAACCCTGCTTATCTGAATTTTAAAGAATCTCATTTCTTCTTCTGTGTGCACAGGACTAGATATTAAGCTGGATGCTTCTACTTGAAACTATTAGTTATATACCTGGTTTTTTTTCCATTTTGCTTTGCTTTGAAATGCACTGTGGCTTCTTTGATCATTACTTCCTTTTGCATGCATCAAGGAAGCCTGACAACAAATCTGGGAAGCACGTACTATCAATTCCATTTTACAGAAGGGTAAGCGGTCAGTCTGAAAATGGACTATGTGAGTAAGCGCAAGCCATGAAACTAGGAACCAAACGCCACAGAGCTGTTCCAGTAGTTCGTAAACCCACGCTAAGCTGCATACGCTATTCCTGTTATTTAGGAGGCTTTGGATGACATTGTCTCCAGCTTATTAGCAGGAGAGTGAAAGTCAATATATCATCATGGAACTAAGTTGTCTTAATAGGATGAAAAATCAAGACAACTGTGAAGTATAGTATACATACTTTTAAGTGTCTGTTCGTCTATTCACTTTAACAGTCCTTTCCTATGTAACTTAATGTCTACGAAGCTGTAAAAGGTTAAATGCTTTTTCAACAGCGATAAAACAGACATGTAAGAGGACGGCTCGGTGTACAGAAGACTACCCACGGACTCACAAGCGGTGAGTGGAACTGTCTGGAGAATGACAGAATGACCTGCCACAGTTGTAAGCAACTGAGTGAGCCTACTTTAATAATTCACTGCTCCTTGGCCAAAAAAACATGGTAGCAAACCATGTACATGCTATTTGTCCATTAAAAGGCAAGTCAACACATTAGTCTGAACCACCTGTTCTCCTCACTGACAAGGAGCACACACGGGGTCCCTTAACTGTAACTGAGCAGAAAAGCTCTATGTCCCTAAAACATTCTGATTTCTTGTATTTCTCTGAACAAACCCCTCTCCCCCCCAACTTTTGACCAAACAGTGGCAACAACATCATCATCCAAATGTCTCCTCACACAGAACCCATTTGAGAAAGACCCTGCGTCAACAAAATTATGGTGTGACGGTATTCTTTAAGAATATAAAACACTATTCCTTTAGTAAGCAGGACTTCTTCCATGGAGAGGATTTTTATGCTAATATGATTGAGGCCATTTTCTCAATCCTTATTTATTCCATCTTCCTTCCCTTTTAATATCTTACGAGCTTTAGCTAAGGGCTGTATACTTTCCTTAAAGCTCATAGTCCTCGTTTAATCTCTGTGCACATGGCAGAAAGCACTATTTATATTATATTTATTTATATAAAACAGAATAAAGTTTAAAAGCATCACACCTTTATCCACAAATTCTAGCCTTAATTCTCCTCTGAATCTTTGTCAAAAGTAAAAAGTACTTCTGCAGCTCTACGGGGCTACACTTCAGATGTTTAAGCAACTAAGACAAAGCTGATACCAGTGCTACAAGCTGATCACATCACCTACACAGATCAAGAACGAAAGCAGTCACCTTTCACGATCCCCACCTACTCTTAACCCCGACCAGAAACCATCAGCTCCCTTCATTCTGCCAAGCCCGGTGGGATTAGCAAGCAGTCTCAGCAAAGCAACCAAGGAAAGAACAGTATGTGGAAACCAGCTCCCATTCATGCAGCTCAACTGGGTTCTTCTTATAGAAAAGAAGAAAACAGAAAAGAAAAAAAGCCCTTTTCACTAGCACCTCTTTCCCTCTAGAAGTTAATATTTGGCTGACATTGTTGTGCCCTCTTCAGCCATTTCACGAGAAACTTACAGTTCCATGAAATTCATAAAAGTAACTTTCCATAAACCATAGTGCTAATGGGCTGCAGGAGGGTAGGGCATTTATTTTCACCAATGAGGATTAATATGTTCATAAAACATTAGCGTTCTTTTCTATGCCAACAGAGATGAATGTGTTATCCTACTGTAATCCCTTATGTATTCTAAATCTATCTATATCTAGGTTATACATATTTATAAAAATGATATATTGCATTTATTAAATATTAAGTGGATTACAAACTTGAAGAATCATTCATACATTTATTTAACATCTAGATTTTTTTTTTAAGCAGTATGCAAGGAATATAAAACTTCAAAGGAAAAAAGATTCTCCAGCATTCTAAATAGATAAATCTGTAACAAAAAGTCTTCCAGCATGCAATGTGCGAAGAGTATGAAACTAGAAGAAAAAAATTACTTTAAAAATGCTCTGAGAAAATATGTGGTAATATCAGACTTGTACATGCGAAGAGAAACAAATGGATGAGGACAATGATTGTATATTTAGCTAACAAACAGGACTGAAAAGACCAAGGCCTCAATAGATTGTTGAATGACCTCAAAACAGCCCTAAAATTCTCAGTACGTACCAAATACCTACTATCACATGCCAGCTACACAGGGTTTGTCTTAAATGGCAATAGCATTAGTTAGACAAATTTTAACAACGGTTTCCTGGAAATACATTATATCAGGTGGTTGTAGGGAGAGAGGAGGGAAGCTTTCCTATCTCGCTGTGCAGCCACCTATTTCCGAATGGCGTAATAAGACCACCAGATGTGTCACCTTTGGGGTTGATCACCTTTGGGATCAACAAATTGCCTTGAAGGTTCAAGCTTTGTTGTTGCCTAGGATACTTGGCCTGTTTAAGGTGACAAGAAACGAACTCTGAATAAATTAACCAGTATCATTTCTCTAACGTGTTCCATGTGCCTCAAAGGGCTGCCAGCTATAATGGTTGCCATTAAAAAGTCAAATATTTACTTACACTTTCTACACTATGGAACAGGTTTTGCAGGCAGCTGGAGAATGTCACTACTACAATTTAGCACAGAAGCACAAGATAAAGCAGGAGATATAAAAGTGGGGGAAGGCTTCTCTGGAGTGCTCTGCTTGGATTTTCTGTATATTTAGATGATATCTCACTTTTACATTGAAAGCTATACACATAATTCTTTAGTAGATTGGTCTTCAGTACACAAAGGTAAATAAACTGTCTTGCTAAAGTCTAAATTTAAGGTTGTTTTATTTTCTTTAACCAAAGGACATTTTTAGAAACTTTAAATTAAATTTTCAGTTTACATATAAAAAAGTAGCTTTGAACTTCGAGTGCCTATGACCCAGAAAGGGAATGAATTAGAACCGATCTAGAGCGAGACTAAAATGCTCATTTGATCCTCAACAGTGAAGGAAAAATAGTGGATTTTTTTTTTCAACCTGTGAGAGCATTAGGAAAAAAACCCCAACAATTACTTTACTAATGCTACTAAGAGTGCAGAAAATAAAATATGTAACTGCTTGGATCCCTTTCAAGGATAACAAATAATTCACCAACAGAAAGTGAATTATGTTAGGATAAAGTTAATGTGCTTATTAGCGCAAAGGTCAAGAGGAAATGATCACAATGTAAGTAACTTATTTTTAAATATCGCCAACTCATTTTTATTAGGACCCAGCAATTTGCAGAAGCTATTTGAGCCCAAATCTAATCAGATATACATTAACAGCTTTAATCTGCTGCCCTCCTTCCACGTTCCCGCTCCCCAAAGACTGAAACCAGCTCTGAAATCATGAGGATGGGGTTGTTCAGCTGCTAGCACTGCTCGAAAGATACTCCACCTCGATTGCTCTCCCTTGATTGACAACACTGTAATTATCATTTGGATCAGCTGCACTGTGATACACCAAAGACAGTGACTTCCATCGGAAAAACTAACCTGAAGCAAACTAAGAACTCCAATTTGTCCACAAATGATGAGTGTAAACTAGGATTTCTCCCAACTACAATTACCGACTTAACGCATCTGCTTATCAAACCCGGGGCCAAAACGCAGTACCTGCTGATGCCAGTACTTCTAGCTCAGCAACAAAGCAATAATAAATATAATGAATTCATACCCAGTTCATAGTCGCACCTGTGGTACAATGCTTAGCTACAGCAGCATTTTATTTACTGAATGAGCCACACAGCTCTTTCCTCCAACTTAATTCACAAATCAATTGTCATTATTAAGGCAAAAGGCTTTGATGTGCACAACTATCAATTCAGCTGCTGGGGGAGATGCTTACTGCAGAGCTATTCACATTCTGCCTCAAACTGGACTACAGACAAGTTTTTGTTTTGTTTGCAAGCAAGTAATAAGGCTGCTGTACAACTGCTGATAATGTATTAAAAAAGAGGGGGCAAAAATAACCCACGCGTATGCCAAACTACTCTTCTCTTAAAACTACTGCAGCATCAAAGCTGTTCTGTGGATAAATGTCAGTTTAATTTCTTTTGTAAACGTTGGAGGGGAAAAACCCCCACCCTTCTTCCTCCACCACCGAATGCTAATGCACGCAGTTCTTGACAACAGATGTTGCATCACAAAGCACGTCAACATTCTCCTGGCTGCCAGCGCAGGAACGACAGGCAGCACTTGTTTAATGCTATGCTATAATCTCAGCAGAAACTCTCCCCAGCTTGTCCATTTAAACCCCTCAAATCCCTGGCATTCCAGTAAGAAATGCATCGATGACCTGATATTCTCAAATACCGAGGGCACACGACTGCATCAGAAGCAAGAACAGAAAGTAGCATACAACGCCTTTGAAACAGAAAAACAGAAAGATCAGGGAATCCTTATTTGTCCAAAGACTGATATTTGCATGAATAAAGTAGAGCTGTCTTCCGCTATAAGACACCTCAAGACAGAGTTTCTAAATATGCAAACATTAACAGCAAGCCTTATTATTTCTAAATTCAGACACAAATAATGTTCTTTGACAAAAACGTATGAAGATCCTACTTGACAGTTTCAAAGTATTCTAGAATTGGATGTTTTCATATTAGAAGTTTCATACTAATAAATACTATCGTTTATCTCCTATTCCTTTGAGAAAGAGCATAGCAACCTCAAGGTTTGTGCTGAACCAAAGTTAAAAAGCCAATTTCTTCCCTTGTACTTAATATTTAGATAAAACCTGTACTAATACAACGAGAAAAGCCTTGCAAAAATGCGAACTGGTGCGATGTAAGTCGCTATGAAGCTAGCTCAAACCTACTTAGTCGAAAGGCTCATTCTAGAACTTGATTGCCTTAAGATTAGTCCAGGGGGCAATGTGGAGACAATGCCTGGTTTGGCACTAAAACCTTGCAAGATTTTGGTTTGATCCCAAGCAACACAAGGCAGCCACCCAAACCCCGTGTGGATTTTGATATATATAGGAGCTGTGATAACTAGGGATAAGACAACAAAGACCCTGAGTGGTATGCAGAGTGAGGTAAGCATATCGACCTTACTCCGTTCAGAAGTAGCTCTTATGCCTACATACACTACTTCTAATACCAGCTAAAATATTGTTCCCATTTGAAAAGCTGGCATTTTTCATTTATTTTCTTCTTTTGCCTTGCACAGCAACCCTGCTGTGAATCAAACTCAAATGTCAGTCACTGTCATAAGGAAATTATAGCATGGGAAAAAGTGAGTATGGTGTTTAAATCATTAATATCTGGATAGACAATAGCACAATTCCAAATACAAAAGGAACTTCCCCTCCCACACATTCCCTTTTTTAGCCATAACCAGTTACCAAATACACAAGTAATGTGGAACAAAACATGAATCACAGGGCTTCTTTGGGTTTATTTAAAAGTATTGTTTTATAAAGGTATAAAGTAAATTAAAACCAGGACCTGACCTGAGACGAAACAGATACCGTTACTATTCTGCCAAGTAAAATATATAACAAGGACTAGAAATAAGAGGAGGTCGTATTTCTTTCCTAGCACATGCAAACGGCTCTCTCCAGCTCCTCCTTAGCTAACACAGCCTCTTATAGTCCACTGGATCCAAAGTTATACTAATAATTATACCTACATGCACTTATTCCATCTTTTGTTAAAATTCCTGTGGTACTCACTAAATAAGTCTATCTGTTACCCTTAATTCATCCCAAGAAAGTAAAAGAGCATTTCTCTCCAGAAGTCATTAAAAATTCCCTAAAACATATTAATAAGCGGTGTCTTCAATTCACAAAGGGTTCTTTAGCAAACATTCACCCTTTATTTTTCTAGTCATATTGCCATTAAATAACAAGTATGTCCCTAGTACTGACAAATACAACTTCCAGAAGAAATGGGTTAAAAAGAGAAGAAGAGGACTCCCTAAATTAACCCATCTGCTACTAAAAGTTTTATGTTTCACCTAATAAAGTAATGTTCATTCCTGCTATGTTCCCAGAAGACACTATCCTGTCCATGTCTATGATGAGATCTGGGTTCAGTTAATCTTTTGAAAATCAACTTATTTGAAAAAAAACTAAGTGAAGAGAGAAATACAGTTTTGTTTCTTCTAGCCTAAATTGAGAAAACAAGCTTTAGAAGATATGTCCTTTATTTTAATGCTGATAGTTTTTGAGACCACTGCAGTAATGCATATATTGAAAGGCAATTCAGGTACACTGAGTAGCCAACAGTAAGACATCACAGTGTAATTCTCACCAACTGAGTCTTAAATCCCTAATGATCTAATTAAAATTGGACTAAAGAATGCTGTAGTTATTTTTGCTTCTTCAGGTAACTCAAATTTTATAAGAAAATAGGTAACATTAGGTATTAATATACATGATTCCAACTATAATATACAGAGCACAATTTAGATACGAGTTTAGATGAGAATATGAGATTTCCAAATTCCTATAAAATACAGAATAGCAAATCATATATATGCTGATTTGCAAGCATTTCGATTCTCTGTTGCACTTCACACATATTAAAGAGAGATGAATTAAATTTAATCATGTATTTGATATTCTGAAATTTTATTTTATTGTAATTGGGGGGGGGAATCTTTCTCTGCAGCTAAATAATACAGTTTTGGAAGAAAACATTTGTAATGCTTTTTCTTAAACAAAAAAAAAAAAAAAGGATTTGAAATACTTTCCAGTTTATGAAGTATCCGGTATCCCTCCTAATGGGAAAGATCCAATTAGTAGATATTTTATACATATGTAGAGACTTGAGTCACAGAGGTTTTTTAGATCTTTCTGTAAATACCAATCAAAGCAACAAGCGACATTTACATTTTCAAATATTTTAACACGTATGTTTGCAGCAACTGAAGGTGATAAAACAAAGGGAAAAAAAATAGCCACTGCAATGGGCACTGTAGAGATCTTTGTGCTTCCACGTTTAAGGATAAGTCTGTACTGGCTATTAATTTTATATCTATATACGTTTTCAAGGTGTCCCCCTGCTTCAAATATTTTATGAAATAGACACATATGACCAGCTGCACCACCCTAATGAAATAGAGACAAAAAGAAGTGGGACAAGGACCTAGTGAAATACAGATCTTTTACAATTTATTGGAATAATGACACTGCAGACTGGTCAGTTCTTCATTAACCCCCCATCCATGTACTGGTCGTTACTCATCCGCATCCCTTGACCGCCGTGCATGCAACCTGATCCATCTGCATAAGTACTGTAATTCACATTCTGAAACAGCAGTTGAGATGAAAACCCCAAAGGACAATCCAGAAACAAAACCACACTGGCGTATTCCTGTGCTCCCTCTCCAATTAAAGAAATGAATTCACCAAGTCAGACATAACAGGGGAGGAAAGATGAGGCAACACAAGGAAAAAGAACCAAGAGGAAAATTGCTCTAGAAGGAACATCGGACACCGTTATCATCAATGTTTCAAATTAGCACAAGTAATCTACATCCAATTGTACTCGTGATGTATGCTACAAGTGAAAAATGTACAATATATTATCAAAACCAGATTGGCTTGCCATATCTGCATCTGCTGAAATGACACATTTTTCAACAACATCTGGAAGTTTCTTTTTAAGTCCCAAAGCAAATGGAACCCAATTAACCTGTGGTCTTTACTCTTACTATTTCCTATTGACTATGCCAACTTAATCTGGAGTTGAAAGCTTGGATCCATTACATACCTTCCTCTGGCTCCGAAGCATCAAGGAACCTCTTCTCTCAAGAAAGATAGCCTTTAAATTCACATGCTTCCTAACAAGGGGTAACCAGTTAATAGGTTGAAAACTGGAGGCATTAAATGCCAGGAGAATAGCTGTGTTTACTCACCTTAATACCACTATTTTCAAAGGATATTCTTAAATCAATCTGGGTTTTACTATTATTCTGCTGAAAATATCCTGTAGCTTTATTGGCCGGTTTGATTAAGCCAATACGTCCGCAATGTCACAGCCTACCATAAGCAGCTGTACTGTGCAGATCCATCATTTACTGCAAAGAATATTTTCAACTTTAATAGCTTAGTGAGTGTCAAGATATGACTGGGGCTACTTTCCTACCCAATACAGCTTAGAATTTGCAACAGATATTAGTAAAAGATTTAATCTCCATAGAATGTGTACTATCTATACACATATATAATTAAATAAGGAAAAGATTACAAAACGTCACTTTCATACAGAATTCCAGAATCTGAAGTCTTACATGTAGTAACAGTGGACATTTAAAAAAATCCAAAACAAAACACAACCCCCACACAGGAAAGACATTACAGACAGAAAAGATGAAAAAAATGTATTTGTGAGAATATAATGTGTTAGCATTGCCCTCCCTTTTAGAATTAATTGCTATCCTAACCTCCATGCCACTAAAATTGAAATAGTAAAATATTCTAGCACACTGTAACATTATATACATAGGCCTGTGAGGCGTTTCAATTTATTTATGTTACTATAGTTCTCATAAGGTGTTTTCTGCACTAGAACACATTAAGATTTCTGTAGTGCCCTCCAGTTAATTGTTTGAACAAATAAATATTTTGCAATTCTTCTTCTTACAATCAGATAGATTTTCCTAAACCCTGGAAGAATTTAAGCAAAGATATCCTATCTGAAACAGCGAGACTAAAACCTTTTCAGTTTTATTGAGTGTGCCAATCTTAATGATCCTTTAAACAGGAAACCTAAACAGTCACTCCTCAACAGCCATCACGGTCACACAACCTAGGCTAGAAACACCAGCAGCTCCCCAGCCAAGGGAGCCGAGGCGCTGGACACCCGGCTCCGGCTCGCACACACCCCACCACGCACCGCACGGATCCGAGCAGCAGCCTCCGAGCCCTGGACCTGGTCTGGAGTGGAGAGCAAACTCCCCTGCAAAGAGCCGCTCCTGGGCCTCAACGGGATACGCTCACAATGGATGTTTCCTCCTGTGGGCCTCGACAGAAACTGGAACCATTTTACTTTTTGACTGGCTAAAGCACAATCAAAATCTGATATGCTTTTACAGAAACTATCCACTATCAGCAGAAAAGAACAATCAGACATACCAGATCACAACTTTGGCAGATAGCTACTTTAGCATCTCCTACCAAAATCAAATTTCTGTAATAACTTGGCACAGAGTAATTTCTCATTCAGCTGCTTACCAATTTCTTAAATAATTTCCCCCCCCGTTATGTTTCCCTTTCCAGAGAATCAGAATCCAGGGGCGGTGACATTCAAGGGTGATTCTGACCGAGCTATAACTAACTCACTTCACTTTTCTGTAACTTTTGCTACCTGGCAGCTACTGTCCTGCCTGATCACGAACTTAAACTGGCTGCTTGCTCAGCTACCGGTGGGGGAAGAAACAAAAGAACCCCAAAACAAAGCAAAAGAGAAAAACAAAAATAATCCATTTGAAAATACTCTCTTTCAAGAACCTCCTACACTAAACGCCCCTACAGCTGACAGTTTTGTGCAGCACAAAGATTAATAATTTTCAAAACCTGACATTTTCCATCTGAATCGCATGCTACTTTGTGAAAAATCTTTTCTATATCCTGCTCCATGCTGCTTTTCAAAGAGAAGGGCATTTTAGGCTTTGGCTGTTTTTGTCATGTTAAAGACCTAAAAAGATTTACAGCTGTTGGCTCTGCAGCAAGTTGCTCGTGCTGCAAACGTGGACTTTTGGGTGAGACTGGCAATCTATGTTTGAATAGATTACCCAGCTATGCATATCAACTACATTCTCTTGTACTGAAGTAATAAAACTCATCCACCCTTTTCCCTTCCTCCCCTCAAATGACTTAAATCATTTGCCAGAGTTACGGCTTACCCCCTGCATGAATTTCATTGTTTTCAACTTTGTCTACCCATGTGGTTTCAAGCCCTTTTACTAAATGCTGAACTTCTGGATCTTGTACAGTGCAGAATGCTTTACCAGAAGCCTCCAGCTGACCGCTCTTTAACGCAAGCTCTGGAATCTAGACCATTTACTGATGTTAAAAATTCCTGCACGCTGGGTAAGGAAGCATGAGCCAGAAAGTGCCAGGCCAGCATCCTGAGAGCGTACCTCATTTATCCTCTGAGCAAGACTGGAAGAAACTTTGGGGTGGGATTTTTGGTTGATTTTTAAAGGAATGTTTTTGCTTTTCCTTTTTGTTTGATTCCATGAAATTAGAACTTTGTCTGCTATAGTTAACAACCCATATTTCTTCTCTGCATGGGAAAGGAAACACCATGACCCAGAAAGTTTTTCTGACAGATAAAAGGCTGTAGGGAATGAAGCCACAGAGTGGCGATTTTCCTTAAGTCTTGGTAAGGACTGTATTTTTTGCAGAGGACAATGCAGTTCCTTCAGATTCCAATTCACAGTTCAATTTTTCTAAACTATACTTCTTGTCCAACAATACAAGACATTACATTCTTCTTCATAACTTATCCTAAAATTGCTGGCAATTTTTATGTTGAACAAGCCAAATGAGTAAATCAACAAAGCACCCATTGTACAGGGTTTTTCATGCCATTATGAGCTGGACTATTTCAATTTTGAAGTGGAGGCTACTTTATGGCTTGAGAGGCAGCATTGTTAGATATAATGCAACCTACAAGCTGAAGTACTGGACTAAATCAAGAATAGGTCAGAAATACAGACTCTGGTACTGAATGCTGTATATTTTTATGATGCCCATGATAGGCATGTATAAGCCATAGCTAGAAACCATACCTGATAACAAACTACTTTTTTTTTTTTCCTCCTAACAGGGAAGGGGAAGAGGGGTAAATGGCCACCCTTTGTGCACTCACAACTTGAGAGCTGCTCTCAAAACAAAAAGCAGCAATAACACCTCAGAACAGTTCCATTGTTTCCCAGCATGGCAAAAATTATGGGAAAAAAATTTTGTATGACATTAAAATCCATCTCCTTCAAACTCCACAAACATGATATTTAAGTTCCATTTCCCAGTGTTAAGAGACATGGGGCTGTATTTGCTATAATAAATGTCAACTTTTGGTTAGCAATTTGATGGATAAGATACCAATTACATTGACGGCTCTTCCCACTGAAACCCAGTACAGCTGGGGTTTTGTCACGCCTCACCGGCCAAGCCTCTCACCGGCAGGTAAAGCGACGTCCTGGTGAGGGACACTATGAAAAACAGGAATTTGATCCAACAATATTCCCCTAATTCATTCATTTACCATTTAAAGCACTAGCACATATTTATACCCTGCAAACACTCTTTGTACTTCTATTAAAGTACTATTTATCTGATAACCTCTAATTATCAGTTTGCAAAAGCAGAAAAGATGCTACTCTTCTAAGAGAAATATCAGCACAATGATGTTAAAGTGAGGCTGGGTTAGTCTCTTCATCATTATGAAGACACAAAGTGTCTAGAACCTTCTTTTCCTGATACTGCATCAACAGCTAAAAATAAATTCAAACTGATGACAGTGAAACAGCATTAAGTTTCCAATTTAGCACAGAACAGCACTCACATTGCTTTTAAAAAGTCAATGAGGTTTAAGCACATGCTTGACTTACAACTTATGCTTAACTCATTTGCCAAGTCTAGTTAATCTGAAGAACTGCATTCTATCAGCGATTGCTGCATCTGACCTCCCTAAAGCTGGTATCAATTTATGACAGAATATTTAACTCTTCAAAAAGATTTTGTTTAGATATATGAATGAGAGTTTGAGTCAATATCATCCCTCTATAGGCCCCCCTGCTTAAAACACTTCGGATCAGCAGCATGGAAAATTGCACTGGTGGACCAGACTCCCTGCAACTTCTCTGTGCTGTAACACTTGAAGTTCTTACTGCTTCCCAGCTTGATCCCATTCATCTATGTCACAGGAAACAAAGTGAAACACAATACAATATATATATACAAATACAACATATAAGACACAATATATTCAAAAAGACAAGTACCTACTACAAAAGCACAGCAAATCTATTCTGATGCTTAAAAACCTCAGCAAGTTTGTCATACACATAGCTCTGCTAAATCAACGAGTACTCACATATTTCACGTCGGGAACTGAGAACAGCAAGAAATTATACTGATAACAATCTTTTTATTAATAATGTACAAAGCCTTTCCTCAATATCTTAGATAGCGTGTCAGAGACAAAGGCATTTTCAGTCTTTTTTTTTTTTTTAAAGGCAGAACAAAGCGTAGAGGTTTTTATCTTCTCTTCTAAATGTCAACTGATCCTCAAAAGTCTTGCAAATGCTACTGTCGCCTTACCTTTAATAAGTAAAGGCGGATGAACAAAAATATATTGCCACAGATACACGACTCACTCAACTAAGTCATAAGAGATGACATTGAGAAGTAATCCCCAACACAGTGTTTCCATCCCTCTCTTCGTGCATGCAGTCTCCAGTAACGTGCTACCTGACTGCTTTCCAAAAGAGGGACTGCAGTGAAATTTCCCTCTTACCACTTTGTCAGCAGGAGACAAGCCTGATGATGATGATGATTATTATTATTACCTTTTAAGAAGAAAAAAGGAATTAAAATAACCATAAAGCCCCCTATTCGGATAGTAGCAAGGTCCTAAAAAAAGTCATGCAACTATTAACTGAATGCTATGAAAAATATATATATAAAAAAATAAATACTCTTTTAATTATTTCAGAAAAGGAAAAAAAATTACCTAACACTGGCCTCATGTATGAAGCAAAAAGATTAGGTTTTCAGTTTCTGGTGCTTGCCAAAGAGAAAGTGAATGTGGGTTTGAGCAAGTACCTTGTTTCTGAGCTTCAGTTTCTGATCTGTAAAACGGCACTTCTCTTCCCTCATTCTCTGGGCTTTCTATGTTGCAATCTCGTCACAGTAAAGCTCTCTTGTCACTACAATGACTTGTATTGCTTAACACACCATACTGTAATTTAATTACATTTGGAAACTACAAAATACTGAATAAGCCATTATAGCAGTAAGAAAGGAAATGAGCACCACAGAGAGAACAGAACAAATAATAGGTAGAAGTGCAAAAAGCACGTATTTTGAAAAATAAGGATTTGAGTGGAGCTTTTTATTGTGGGTTGTGTTGGTTTGGTTTGGTTTGGTTTATTTTTAAAGTTGGGAATCTGCGACCAGCTTTCTAATTAATGCTTCCATTGGTTCTGCTTGTGAGCTGTGAACATAGACGTAACTGTTGGATCACATAGCTGCCAACATTCTCACGTTACTTCCTCCAATAGTTTCTGCAAGTATCCAATATCCTCAGACATAAATAATGAGAATTCAATCATAGAAGTACTTTGGGCCTCTCCATCAAACCAGTAAGTTAAGTAACAAAAAGAACATGCATTTCAGTAAAACTTGAGAACTTCTCTTGTAAAAGTAAAATTCATGCATACAATACAATTCCAGAATATGAGCTGCATTTTGGACTGGAAGTTGCCGCCACCACAAGCAGGACAAGACATGCCACGTTCAGCCCAGCAGCTGCAGCAGTGAGGTGCCCTTCACTGCCCACACCGTGTGAATCATGAACTGAAAGAGAAAGTGAAGGGAGGCGCATTGAAGTGAATTTCACATAAACCCCAGCACAACGTGACAGTCTTTTAGGAAAAGTCACAAAACTAAGGATTTAGTGCAGAAAAGGAAAAAAAAAAACCCAAACCAAAAAAACCCACAAACAAACCAGTGCAGCTTTTGTACATGCTTGACCAAACATGCACCACTCCAAACTAAAGCGTTACTTTTAGCCAGTTTCAAACATTAGGAGGAAAGAAATAGCATCTCTTGGAACCTGCCAGCCTACAATTACCTTCACATATTTAAGAGCATCCATACATGCACACACACACACACACACACATTGAACCTGACAGCCTGTACCTAGCAAGTGATCACAAACTGGTTTTGGACTGTCCCAAGCCCTATCAGCTACCTTCTTTCCTTATCTTTTATGAAAAGCACCAAGAAGAATGTGGAATTATTCAAGAACTATGTTCAAATGCTCTATGAACAATATTCTTTTCATATCTGCAAGATGATAAAAATCACTTGTTACTTCATTGCTGTTTGAGTCATCTTCTCCCTAAGAAAAGCATGATTATTAACCCAGTATGTTTATCGCCAGCTCTGTGATTGAAAGCCCTTTTGTTCCAAGACTTGAAGATTTATTTGTCAAGTCTGACAGCTCTGATGTAGCCTTACGGTGAACATCAGTGTCTGAAAAGGAATTTATAAAATCATGAGCTGTAGGAAATAGCCAAAATCATGTCAAAGTGTGGTATTTGAAATGAGAAGGAGACAAACTAGGTATCTAGATAAAAATCCGCATTTCCATAAACAAATACACACTAGAAAGATATGAAAGCATTATGGAACACTGAAATGCTAGATCTCACATGTGTTTAACATATAATTCATAGATTGTATAGAAGATATACATATCTAAATTCCATCTAGACATCTTTCATTCTAAATCTTGAAAAATCAACAGGTACAGATGAGACAGACATTTAGTCCAGAAGATAAGACACGGTCTTTGTTCCTGCCTGTGCAGTAAAATTACTGAATTTAAATACATGAGTTTGGAAAATAAGCCCTTGATATGATTAACCTTATCACATTTTCACAGTGCTGTATTATGACATATTTTAAGTAATTTTCTTAATGAGAAAACTCCACAGTACATTGTGAGAAACCCACCCGGTGGGCACAGCCAAGCCCATAACCATTCAACTACATCAGGATCTAGTCAAAAGCAAATAAAACAACTTCAGTAGATTCACAACACACAAAAGTCACTGCGTATATCCAAAGGAGTGTTACATACTGCATACTCTTAACAAATAATATTTAGGTAACATTTGGTAACGTATTTGTGTACATAACCATGTATCACCTAAGCACAGAAATTATGGGCCAGATCCCTCTCTGCTATGAAGGTTCATAGCTTCATGTAAGTTAGGAACCAAATACACAAATCTTTTTCTTATACACACACAGGCTTATAGATTTATATATGTCTATAATTGGCTTTAACACCGGACTTGACACTAAATCTGAAATCTGTCAGAATCTCCATTATGAGACATACACAAGCTTGAGTGTAATACAGCAGTGAGGGAAGCTGCCAGGACTCTCCGTATCTAGCCGGACTTGGACACTCTCCAATTACACCAAAAGCTGTTTTGTCAATGCAAGAAGAATAAATCAGAGGAGATGTATTCCACCTTTTCGAAAGCCAAGCAATCAGCTCATCCATCATCTTCCATCAGTGAGAACTTTAGTAAATAGAAGCAGAATAGGAGTCGATAAAATATGCTTAAATACCACCCAGGCCTTTACTTGCTGTGCTTTTAATTTGGTAAATAAATGCCTTCCGTTGGGCACGCACCCTAGAGTCTTTGCCGTGACGTAGATTAAGTGCTCTGTTAGCATTGCATTGCCGAATGGATCTCAGAGGTATAGCTAACTATAATGGCCTTGAAACATTCAGCCTAAATCTCCCTGCTGCTTAATTTCAAACATTAAAAGGTGCATGTGGGGGTAAGAAAACTCTGGAGTTAAAATATAACCCTTTTTATGGTTTTATTTAATCTGTTAACTACACAAACAGGAAATGTGCGTCTTACAGGCAAGAAGCAAAAGCATAGTAATATCCAAGAAATCTGGTAGAATATATTGTTAATTAAATTGAGTTTAGCCCCAAAAGGCACATTCTGTCTCTTTTTTAAGGCTTAATTAAGAGTAATATTGAGGGGAAAAAAATCACCATGAAATCACCATGTATGAATTAAGCAGTATGGGCAAGAAAAGGGGCTTTCTGTTGCAAGAGTTCTTACATGACTCCCAAGGATTTTTCATTCTGGTCATCTTTTTATTGATCTGTTTTTAAAGTAATGCATACTAGATGGGGAATATTTAGTAAGTTCTTGTTATGTTGATATAAAATCTAGTACTCTGTCCATAAAATGAAGTAAAAGAGGAAAAAGGATGCACAAAGACTTGATTTTCAGAAGTGCTCAGCATATATGGTCATAGCTTAATTTCAGAAGATCTGAGTATCAACTTTGAAAAAACCAACCAAGCAACAATTCATTGTGTCAGGTATATGCAAATATTTGGAACAAATCGGCCAAGAGTCTGGTAATGAACAACTAGATTCCGAATATTTAGGCCAGTAAAACAAAGAGGAGTTGCTGTAAATATGGTTGCTGTGATCATAAAACCTACTCAGACTTTGGTTGGCTGAACTGTAACAATGTTTGCACGTGTTGCTTTTTTGATTCCTTTCAGACTGCATTTTCCAGTTAGGCAAATGCAGGATTTTTACAAGATAAAGGGCTGATGTTAGTAGGCATCTCTGATGGACTGGTGAGCAGAACAGTGCTGCGCGCCCTCCATGTCCAGGACAATACACGGTAGTGGTGACCTCCCTTTAGATCTCACTAGAAGCAATCGATGACAGTAGAGTAAGAAGAAGCAGAGAAG
Organism: Burhinus oedicnemus; assembly: GCA_008921705.1. Classification (NCBI taxonomy): domain Eukaryota; kingdom Metazoa; phylum Chordata; class Aves; order Charadriiformes; family Burhinidae; genus Burhinus; species Burhinus oedicnemus. The sequence goes on along the minus strand of VFFE01008899.1, from coordinate 2,970,434 downwards.
CCCAGAAATTAAAGCAGAAAACGGTAAAGAGAAAATTCACTTTAACCTCTATCTACCAAAACAAAATAGCAACTGCAGTCTCTCAAGTAAAATTATTTCTCTGAATAAAGAAAGGGTTGCGGAGACAGGATGGTAAAGGAGGAAGAATTTATTTCTATTTAAACTCAAATTCAGTAAGTACGTGTAGAGGGGAGATGCTGACGAGTGAAAGCATCTCTTTTAATAGATGCATGTGATTGTTTCTAATGTAATGTTGCACTTCAGAAGAAATACAGGCCATCACATAAAGAAGTGGGTGCATGGTGACAATACATACATAGCCAGTGAGGGATTTTCACAGTGAATTCACAGATTTTGATGGACATCCAGTGGGTTTTTAACACCAATTTATTCTGAGATAGGGCTTAGGAAAGCTGCCAGACATATGCTATTTGTAGAATCTTGTTTCCTGCCGTTTAAATGACCTTTACTATTTTTTACTAATGTTTGCCTCTAATCCATGTCTGGCATAATACTGAATTATTAATCACAACGCCTGACGCCTGTGCAAAGGCTATTTGAATGCCAGAATGCACCACAACGCATACTCACGAGGGGAGGCTAAGAAGAGGTTAGTTCCCTGGAAGGCCTCAGGTACAGGGCTCATACTATTGCAAGAACAGTAGAACAATTTGTATAGAGGAGGCCGGAATGCGCTATTCTACTTTGCCTCTGGACATGAAGGAATCCATTATCTATGCCCCTTCTTCCATGAAGAATTTTACAGAGGTGAGGGGTAACCATTTGGATTTGGTTGCAAAGACTGGGCATAAGAGCAGATGAAGCCCCTGTTTTCTCCCAGTATTAAAGAGCATAACGACAACCTATTCCTAGGGTAGAAACAGTTCTACGTGCAAAACTACATTCTAATTGTCACAGGGTGGAGGTGGTAATTCACTGTGGGGTTCAGGATTAGCCAGTAGGACTATACGCCCTAGGAGAGCATATAAGCATTTATACATCAGCAAAGGGCATTGAGCACAGCACAAGACAGAACGCCAAAGAAACAAGCCAAAGGAGGAAACAGCAACTCTATCAAGTCAGGGATTTAGCTAAGGGATTTCTACAGTTGATTATTAGCATCACCCGCCCCAGTCTAAGAGTTCTTCCCGTCCTCCTTCCTATCGCACTGCAGCTGCTTCTGGCCCTGCCAAGCAATGAGAGAAAGATTTCTTTCTGGAATTGCATAACCAAAACGCAGAAGTGTCTTTGAAAACACACAACTGCTTAGTTTCTTTATATTGCTGGCAGATTTCATACATAAATTAGCTGATGTTATGGATGCGTCAAGAGTAACTTCTTTTTATTCCCCACATGCTTTCGTATTATGCTTAGTAATGCACTACACAAAGCACATGCATTGTCAAGCACCACAGGGAAAAGTAATAAAAGTATCAGTAGGGAAGGAGCAAAATGAGAAAAAATGTTCAGCTGTCTTTAATGAGGTCTTTCTGGCCTCTAGCCGAAGCTTCTAAGAGCAAGGCAGGGAAATTCCATACAATTTTTTTTTTTTTAATTAAAAATCCTCAAATAGAAACTTGATAAAACCTCAATTTTTTTCAAAGTAACAACATACTGTTTCTTTTGCAAGTGATTTTGATGTCAAAAAGTAATCTAATTAACAAATCCCATCCTTCTCATTTTTATTACACTTCAGTTTAAAGTTCTGAATTTTAAATGACTTATGTTTGGAATCGAGGCAGTCATACTCATTTGTGCTTTCTTCCTCGTTCAAGAACACAGATTTTCACCTGAGTACAACAACTTTCTAACTGGCAGTGGTATATTCTACGGAGTGAGAAAGGCGCATTTTGAAGACAAAAAGAATAAAAAGGAAGACAATAAACCCAGTCTCCTGCCTGAGTAAACTTCTGTATCTTGATAACCTTGTCCACAAAACTACTGAGCAGACACTTACTCTGTTTTTCAAAGGACAAGCCAAGGGAATAGCTGAGGCTATAAAACCTGACGTAGAAGATCAGGTCAAAAAATGTAAGATGTAGCCCTGTCTCTTGAGTCACTGGGGACCAGTAACTATAAAGTGCACATCAGTTTGCTGTGGAATTTCTGTCTGAAAATGCTAACTTGTTGAAGCTGCAACTGTTAGGTCAAGAATTTGCTCCTCTTTCCCCTCACCTGTGGGACCTGTTCCAGTTGAACCTGTTCCATATTGTATGGTTAATAAAATATGAATTGAAGAAGAGAAAGAGGAGGCTATTCCAGGTGAGGCAAGTAGGAGATAAATGCAACTTCTCCACACTGCAAGACAATATCTCAGCCTCTGAACTTCTCGCTATGTTGCAGTGACCATGTGGCTTTTTGTGTTTCTGGTTTGTACTGCAATCTCAGACAGAGCCCCCTAGACACTGCTGTGATCCTGTCAAATGCCAGGCAGCTCAGGCCAAGCGAAAGAGAGTAGATACAGTTACCAAGTATTTCTGGCACTCAAAACAGGATGCGTTGCTTCCTATTCTACAACAAGGCAAACACCCCTCGCAAAATGCGTAGACTTCATTCAGCAAGACAGGCTCAGCATCTGCACATGCAGTTGGATGACAGATTTTCTCCCCATACACACTAGAAGTTCTTTCCCTCCCTCAACACCTCCTCTCCTGATGCTCCCTTGAACCAACCCTCCTCTCCTGCTGTTCCACAGAACCTTCTTCTTTCCCTTCTGTTCTTCCATCACCTAAATCTCTTGTTATTCTCCCTCTTCCTTATCCCCTGGAAAGCAGTCACACACAGTACTTTTTATCTCTTTTTAAAAGCAATATAAATTTTTATCTCTTCCTCTGTAGTGATATAAACAGGAAAAGCTAAACATGGATGCTCTTCAGAGAATTCAGATGGCCTGGCCCAGTTTGTTTCCTAAAAGTCACTTTTTATGGGAACTATATTATCACTGTGAATTATCACCTCCTGGTGATGACACAGCAGGTAATAAACCCCTTCCTATTGCCAGGATAACGGTTGGGAGCTATTAAGGAACAGGGGGGACAGAAAAGATGGGAGTGCAAGAGAGAAAAAGCACGCAAGAATTGCTGCCTTTTAATATTCATTAGTACAAAACTCAGCCACATAAAGGCATTTTTCAAACTTCATAAATACTTCTGACAACCTATGATGCACCTGGAATTAAATAATCCACAGTTCTGTGAAGCGACTGCCAGTAACGGGTACGGTCTGTGGTAGCAACTTTGCCCCATGGGGCAGTGAGATCGGGAAGCAAACTCACACACACAGGGTAGTGCCAGACCAAAATCCTGAGACTGCTGCTGAATGACGGAATCCCACGGAGCATGAGCAACAGAACAGAATTAACAGAAGGGAAAATAAATGCAATGTAATGGAGGAGGAGCTGACAGCAGGATAGCTTGCTAGAGCCCCCATCTCACATGCTCCTCTTTGGAGTGTCAGGTACCACAAACCTACAGCGTCCCTGTTCAAAGGTGCTTTTTTAATGATGCATTGAAACTGCTGTCAGAAATCTCCCGGCCTTACTTTTCCCAGTATCAAGAGCCCTCAAGTGCAACGAGTCAGAACTTTATTATACCAGGATTAGGAGAAAAGGCCAACACAATGCTCAGCTTCAGTATCTACATCTGAATCTATCCCCTAGGGAATTTTTCCTAGAGTGCTTGATTAAAATTATGAAACCTGACATTTAATGCTAGATGAAAAACTGAATACTCTCCCTGAATAAAAGAGTTTCTCAAAAGGAAACAACTAATTTGAAATTGTATTTTATTCTCTTGCACATAAAACTGTTACAGGTTTTCAAGTGGATTCTGATAGCTGCTGCTTATATATCAAGAGAATTTCTCACCATTTCATACTGGTTTCCTTTCCAAGAATAGTTATTCTGCTTGCAGCACACAAAAATCTGTTCTAATTGTTTTGCCATCTTTTTTCCAGATTACATTCCTTCTCCAAATATCAGTGTTGTAAATATTTTTCTACACCTCTTACTAACTCTTCTTTCATTTCATGGGCCATTTCATGTCCCTGTCATCTGGTTTAGAAGCAACGTCTTCCCACGTATGCCAAAGGACTTATTCATAAAGAAACCAGATTTTCCCACCTGTGGAATCGCAACATCTGTCAGGAGGACGGAACTGACAGGAGGAAGCAGGACTAGACCCTTTGCCTGTAATTGATCATCATGGACCTGCTGAAGCCCTAACGTCAGACGCTGAGTTAGGAAGTATCTTTTTTAGAGCTGGCACGCTTTCACTTCTGCTGATTCCACTGCGGGATGATAATGTAAACTAAGTCTTCTAGCAGGATTCAGAGTTCATCTGTCAATGCTTTCAATGCTCTGTTGGCAAATGCAAAATACGACCTGTCTGAAAATTATATTCTATTTAGCTTAGGCCTATTACCAGGTACATCAGACTACAGATTTATTTTTATCTCAGCATGCTTTTCCTTATTTTATGTTGCCCTATTATTTATGACTGGGTAAAAGTGTTATGTCGTTATTTTAAAGACATCAGACTATTAACTGGAGAAGGTCATCAGCTAAGCTCAAGAATTAGAAGGCCAAGTTCCGTTCTTGAAAGCTCTCAGTCAGCCACACGCACAGATCACCTTCTGTTCAGTACCAGCTTTTGATTTACATCTGAAAAACACTGAAACGCAACAAACCAACTCCATGCATTATCAATAACACTCCCTAATGCATTACAGTTACTGTGAACTTATTTAAATCGCACTTTGTTTATCGTTGAAGAAAAATTAGCATTTTCCTACGTGTTCAGAAAGAAACCCTGTACTTTGTACCTTGAAGTCTATCACTCAGCATTTTATCCAGCCTCAAAAATCACCAAAGCCTTTGCAGTTTCTCAGAAATGGAAAGCCTTGATCGCCTACTATTAAAAGTTTATTCAGACAAAAAATTTGCTCAGTTCCCAGCGTTTATCATCAGCCTGGTATTCATGGGTCTCAGATATTTCATGTTTTTGAACAGAACATACTCTGGACACTTCAAGATTTCATTTACTTTTCCTAATTCAGATCACGGAAATCAATTATATAATTTATTCCACAACTAAGTACAACCCCACCCCCCGATTATATTTGTGCTGTGAAAATGGGTCCTATGAATTGAAAAGAGTACAGAACAATTGAAAATTAGCTCATAATACTTCACATATTTGAAGGTTTGGAAAATACTGCATTAGAGGCGCTCTGTGTGTGTGTGTGTATGTGTCCCCGTGTCCCATTTAGTACATTCACCTTCCAACGGAGAAAATGAGCAATAAAGCTTAGCCTAGCATTGAAAGTTGCTAGAATTATAATTACTGAAACAAAAATCCTACTTACTCTCAAAGGAACACATGATTCAGCCACATTTATCTGTATCGGGAAAAATACTGAATAGTGGTGTTCTTTTTCCAGAAAATACTGGTATTGGTGGGTATCGCACCTTGAGCGCGGGCAGCACTTTGTGCAGCAGAGCAGCTCCCAGCTGCTCCACCGCAGCCTGGGGAGACTTTCCATAGCAGTACGCTACGATTACAGGCTCTTCACCCTGCCTAACTATTGAGTCTGCCTCCAGACAAAGCCGTGCTCACATCTGTACTGTTTGTAATGAGGTCATCGGACTGTTCCGGACAGACCTATAAAGGCTGCTGAATAACAATTAACAGGATAATGACTATGAGTTACCAGTTTACACCACCAAAAAAAATAATCATTTTTTTGGGAAAGCCAAATCCCTGAATGATTTTGACTAATGACACTGTAATTTACAGTAACCTCCAAGTTTACCATTTTATTCTGTTCATGTGTTTCCAAATTACACCAGAATTGTGTTGTTTGCACTTTTAATCTTGTAAAATCTCTCTGGCAGCCATATACGTTCCATGGGGGAGGATTCCTAATTTATGTAAAGTATTACAGAAAATGATCTATATGACAGTTTAGTATAAAATGCTAAATGCAAGTCATTACTCACTGAAGATAATTTGAGAGTATTGTGTCAGGGGAGACATTAGATTAGAGAGGATAAAAAGTAGGAATAGGTATTCACATATTTATTCATATTTGCATAATCAACTGAAGGAGATAGTGGATGTTCTCTTGGGCCCAACTAGCATCAATGAACAACAGTTTGGAAACTTTCTATTATTTTTCACACTATCAACACAATACTTTTTTTTTTTTTTTTTTTTTTTTTTTTTGTCTTGAAAAGAGAGCTGTAGTTTGTATCCCAGAAATAAGTGCACTCTTAGATTCTGTTGTTGCTTGCAACTAGCAAAAGACATAGTATAAGCTGGCTGGTGACTAAAGAGATGTAAGCAGTGCAAGGTCATTTTGGTAGCCAGCATGATTAAACAGTTGCTTGCTTGCTTGCTTGCTTCAATTCTGGAATTGCAGGATTTACCTCTTATTCTCTGTCATGGGGAAAGGGTGCCGCACATCTCCCTCCTTTCAAGCAATGGAAGAAAGGGTAGCAATACAACAAAACTAGACACTATTTAGTTATACATGGCTATCCATGAAATTCATGGCTGCTTCTGTTCTATGACACACAGCCCAGGGACTTTTGCCGAAGCAGTTAGTGAGCCTGTCTGAATAGCATGCCTCTACCAGCTGGATACTTCGCTGTCCTCCTCTTCAAGTAGAGGGAATTTATTTTATACTTCAGAACGTGATACTCAAAATTATAACTGTCCACTGAAAATTATTCCTTCCCCCCCTCCTTTTTTTCCAAGACTAACATACCAGCTAAAACACATTACAAACCAATTATGTTCACCAGCTGCATAGCTGGATTTACACTAGTGAACAGCAGCGTTTAACCTAGACGGTAGTTAATGAGATAACTGGAAATGGCATCCACACATCAGCAGCTTTGCAGCAATTTCTCCAGAATTAATGACCTGTCAGAACTTCATGAACACACAGAAAGCTATTCTCTCCAGATCTGTTACCAGTCAAAAAGAACTACGTGGCTCCCTGTCCCTTCACTCTCTCCTAATTCTCCTTATGCTTATTTTCAACTTCCATAGCCTGAAGGTTTTATCTTCCTGTGGAGTTTGTGTACTCAGAACTCTTTCATTTTAATGATTCTATCTCCTGTTGTGCCCTCTGTTACAGCATACTGTTTATACAACTCTTTTTCAAATGTCTTGTAGAAAAAGAGGGCTGGTAGAGCTGATGGTGTTTTCTCTTTCTTGGTTCCTTCTGTTTCTGATTATCCCAGATACACACTAACACTGTCTCAGACAGATAAGCAGCTCAGTACTTCCAGTGCTCTAATAAGCAAGTTTCGTTGAAATTGCAATGCTCTTACTGCGGCACATTAGTGTTCCCTGCATATCCATTTTCCTCCTTAAATTTAGGACTACATTGGTCAATATGTAATTGGGGTAGGGAGGGGTCTAAGGGAGTCACGTGTACATCCCTCTATTTTTATGACAGCAGGATCCCTCTGCAATGCATTAAGGAAGATTTAGAAGAGAGAATTAAGTCCTCTGTGCATTGTAATCATGCTTCGCTACATATATGTATTCCTTAGTGTTTGACAGGACAGTGTACCTATCTGGCACAAAGGGATCCTTGTTCCACTAATGTGTTTCTTCCTGGGCAAATCAATCATTGAATAATACACTGCACTTTGTCATCATAATGCCAATTGTAGATTTCATTAAAAAAATCATGCAGTTCATCTTGCAGATCTAATGGCCAGACTGCAACTGCAGAAAAAGAACCGCCCTCCTAAGGGTGAAAAATACGGCTTTATTTTCCTGCCATGGCTATTTAAATACAGGGTTCTAAGTCCACTTTAAATCCACTTAAAAGGAAATAAGCATTCCATTCATAATGTGTAAACTACTACTCCAACACAAAATGCTTCAGCAAGAACTTCACTGATTTTCTAAAGAAACAGGATTTTGTTGGAGAAAACCCCAAACCCCTTATCCACTACTGAAACGTTTCAGAGCAACATCAACAATCGTAGGCTTCTTTTCCAAACCCGTTGGTTACACGTAACACCTCAAGAGGAAGTTTAGGGGCAACTTTTCCTTAACTTTTACTCTATGGAGTGCTTCAATCACTTTCAATATCATTTCTAACATATAATTAACCTTTTTGGCCCAGCTGTTGCTAAGAAATTTATGAGGCAACCCCCCAACTGAACCATTTTCCTATGCAATTTAAACATGAACCTTCCTTAACACCTCTCAGTATTTTTATTTGTAATTTAAACAAAATACATCAAAGCCGAATACACTTTAAAGTGTCAAATCTAGGACACTGGCAAAGACTGTGTGCGTATGTAGAATGCCAGGAAAGTGCGCATCTCACATCTTTTTAAAAAGTTGCATGCCATGCATACAATCTGACCAGCATCTTTGTTTCAGCACTTGTCACACACACGCTAGTATAAGTCATCAGACAGATTTACAAGCTTGGATCGATGTACCCTTTGATAATCCAAGTTTGAAGCCTTATGACAACATTTGCACAGAAACAGATTCTCTTCTGCAGAACAGGGGGCTCTGTGCTTTCCCCGGGACGAACCTCTCTGGACACTCTGGAGCCACCCTGCCTCTCTGTCCTATAGGAAGGGCTGGAGCTACACTTGCTGTTTCCTGCCAGCATGCGTTCCTTTAAACATAAAACATTAGCCGCAGTAGTAAATGTCATTTGCAATACTGACTTTATTATTATTATTAAAATCGTCCATCTGGATGATGATGTACTGACAAGGGGGTATTTTTTATAGTTAGGTCACATTTCACACTACTTCACCGATAACTCAGGACAAGTCATGATTTAGACTTCAGCCTGGTGAACTGCCTTGAATTACCCTTTCGCTTTTCAAAGTAAGGAGGCTGCAGAGGGTTAAAAGAGATGAAGTTTTTGGCATCTAAAAAGCCTACAAGCAGGCAGCTTAACGGAGTGTTTCTTCGGTAGGTGGTTGAGCACACTGAGGGAGCACAGATGGTGTCTGGTGAATAGGGCAAATTCAGATATCTGTGGGCCAAAATAGACACAACCTGGATTTCATTTATGTTTTCACTGATTCCATTGGGCTTCTCTGTGTATGAAAAACACTGGGACAGAAATTCTTCAATTTTACTGGTCCAGCACAGAGTACAGGAATAGATGGGACAATATTGCTGCAAAGCTTCTGATCTCCGGAAGACTTGATATGCAACCCCATTAGTCTTGGGGAGGTTTTCAATATGCAAAGCTACGCAGGACAAGACAGGGCTGAGGCATGGGCAGTTTGCAATAATGCATTCCCCAGTATTTTTTCCAATACTGCTGGAAAATCTAGAAATACTTTGTACAGCATTTTAATAGATTTAAAAAAAGTGGTTACTTTTAAACAATTTTTTTTTTAATTTTTGAAGACTAATTTATGATTTTCCACATATTCATTCCAAAATTTGAGGGTGGTATGCCTTGATAAAAAACCTATGTAATTTATAAGACTGAAGATTAGTGACAGGTTTTCTTTTGCTAACATTAACTGAACTTATTTTAATTTAAAAATGACCAATCCAGCCTGAATGACAATTTATCTGCCTTTACTTACGTGCAGACCTGGAAGGCACAGGTTGGAGCATTTATGGGTAACAGGACTGGACAGCCAGGGAATCCCACTTTGAAAGTGAAGCTCACTACAGCATAACTTAGAGCTACAGAAAAATATTAATGAGCTGCAAGTCTTCTGCTACATAAAGACAGTGTACAGTGATATGGTTTTAGCAGGCTAACTGGTAGGTGTTTTCATAACGCTACTTCTGTTCCAACTTACGCCTTCATGAAATCATTTTAATATAACATCTAATTAAGATTATTTATTTGTAAGTAAATACCATAATCCTTTTAAATGCCCTGTAAAAACACCTTTAAAAGCACACGTTCCAAGACATAACATGTGACTGAAGAATTATTACTCAGAGCTTTCTGGAGTGTCACTGAGAGAGTCTCATCTCTTTGAAGGTGTAATGTGCTTTTCTTGTTTACGTCCACGAATCACTTTAAATACTGCCTTACAACAAACAGAACAAATTCAAGGACAGAGATCCTGGATTTCACTTAGAATTAACCCTTTGCTTTTGCATTTTTTTTATGGGCATATATTTCTCTGTATAACTGCTAGATAAGTAGAAAACAGTAAACAAATAGCACTTGCTCTGAGCCAGTTGCTGAAATTATTCAATTAAAAATATAAAAAACCCATGTAAACCTACCTGTAAAGCAGAACTTTACCTACAAATAACCACAGCATTACTCTGTAAGACACCACAAAACTTCTTTAAATTAAATTTACTTCAGATTTGTTTTGACCTATGAATTTATGCAAGTACTCAACAGATTCACGGCAGTGAATCTGCAAAGAAACGCAGTGAGTTTGAGCGATTGTGGGCAGAATCTGCTTTTAGCTCCTGATTTTAAGACCTGTTTGCTAACTTTTCCCATATTGCCACTATACATCAGTGGGAAAAGAATATGGGAGAGTCATTAAACACTGTATATTTTTCCCAATAGATCAAAATTACATTTAACACCTGTGCCAAATAATAGTATACCAGCAGCAGGCTGTTAATACACACACACTACATTACTATTACAAGTTTAATGTCCCAACAGTTCTCCAGCATTGCCTGTAGCATGGGAGGCAACATACTGAGACGAACAATCATCGGCACGTGGAGAGACTACTTGAAAAAAATTCTTCAATGAATGGCACTTCCTTAAAAAAGAAAAAAAAAAGAAACAAACAAACAAAATAATCCAAGCACAAGCTACCTGCAGTGTGCATCCGTGTTCCCTTTCTGCAACTGCAGCATGTGGCTTGAAACACAGACTGCATAGAAATTATTTTCACACATCTTACAACTACATAGCTTCCCAGTCATTCTTGCCTTGTCCTTTTACAAGCCCAGATTTATGCACTGCTTTATCCATCCCTTACCAGTCTTTTGTATTAAGAAATAAAATTTAAAAAAGAAAAAGGAGTGCTACTTTGAATATCACAGGGCTCCTTGAAGAAATCTACGCCTATTTGCACGTGTTCTAAGGTGAGCATTCCTACCATGTTTGAGAGAATTAGATGCAACTTCTTAAATTTTGTTTTACTTGCAATAGCCACTGTCCGCACCCCAGGACTGCAGACAGCCTCAGCTGGGATGACACTCAGAGCTCATGACAAGTCCAGCCACCAGATGGGAGATTAAAGTAATTGTTCAAATCCAGTTTTGAGTGTTTGGCTTTTGCACGAAGTATCAGCTGCTTAAGATTTTGGGATTTCACTGTGATGAAATCTGTACATCAAATAGCTAAAGAAAAAGCAATAGCTTTATTATTTTGTAAATGAAAAATATAGACAGATGTGAACTAATTTCTCCAACATCAGTACTCTAAGAGTATTGTTTTCTAGGAGTTTTTTTGGAATAAAATTTGCACTTCCACTCTCATACCTGTTAGTTTATAGCTCCAGGAATGCTTTACCCAGGTTTTTCCCATTTCGTTCAGCCGCAGCAGATGAGGAATATACATGAAGGTCCCTCATACACACAGAAATTTTTCCCTGGTCTTTGAACTCACATGATGGTAGCGCAATCGTTCTCAAACACTAATGTAGACTTCATAGGTTAGATAAGATACACAACCCAAAAAAGGCAGTATTGCTAAACCCATTATGGATACGTGGAACCCAGCGAGCTGGGGAATACCGAACTATCCCAAATGTAGCTTGGTTACAATGGCTGGTTGAGACTGCTTGCCTGTTTCATTTTAGTTTTAATTCATTCCTAGGTTTTTTCCTGTCACAGGCAAGTATTTCCTAGCTATGCCCACTCTCTCTTCTGCTTCTTTCCCTCTTCCATACTTTGGCAAGCTGATGAGCAAGTGTGCTTTCAAGCTTGCAAAGGATTAAACACCATTTTGAGTTTCAGAGCAAATTTTCAGAGAAATTTTGAAACGTTTTATGTTTTCAAATTGGAAAAGTGAAACACAAACTTGTTTTCCCTTTTTGTAAACAAATTGCCTAGAACAGTCAGCTTAGGAGAAGTTTTACTAATTAAAGAGTTAAACGGTAGTTTCCTGCACAAATATATTTAGTATTCCCTGGAAAGTTAATAGTAGAGACTGCAAGTTATATTGTGCCTGTTTCCATCCAGAGCCACTCGGTTATTTTAATGCAGCCAGAGCAGAGATTTAATTGCATCTTTCACAAAACACAATAGGCTTTATTTGAATATTATTATTGTTGTGAGAAATTGGGTAGTACTCGAGCTTTTTTCCAGCCTAGGAAAGACTTAATATTTGAGAATTTTTCCAAATTCTTTAACATCCAAGTTAAAATTAATTCAGGAGGAAAAGCTGGCAGGGCAACTTACTTGCAAGGAAGAATTTCTAACTCTAATGAACTCTGTTTGAAAATATTTCTGACTCTCAACACTGGACATTTTCAAGAGCCTTATTACATTTTGCAGACTGGCAGAAGCATAATTTCTCTGAAACAACCAATGGAATATCAAACTTAATTCACAGACAAGAAACAAAAGTATCTCAAGCGACTTCATGTGCTCTCATGGTTTGAGGTTTTCTGTTGTTGGTTTGGTTTGGGTTTTTTCCACACAGTTTCTATCCATTTGCCTGTTATTTACTGGCAGCCAAAAAAAAAAAAAATTTACAAAAAATGTTGCAGTTTTTTTCCTCGTACGCATGAAAATTTCAGTGAAATCACTTTTCTTCATATTCTAATGACTGTCTAATTTTAACCACTCAGTATTCATATGCAATTTCTAGACAACTATATTGAAAAGGCATCATATGTTTTAAAAGAATACGACAAAAGAGTTAGTTAAGTGTTGTATGAAAGATTCATTGTAAATTAAAAATTAAAAAGTATTCAACAGCTCCAAAAAGAGTTCAACCCCATCTGCTACTATAAATTACCTTTTTTTCCCTTTACCTTAATGAAACCATATGCCATGGGATAGTACCCAACATTTAAGCATTCTCTTCAAATCTCTGTTTAGGATTACAGCATCCATAGTTAACACTGAAGATTTAGCATAGTAAAGCACACGTTGCATTTTCTTAAAAGCTCTGTGACAGAAGCCTCAGGATGATTTCATGACAAGAATATAATTCAGAAGGAGTTCATAATTACTGTACAGAGGACACGTGGAAGGAGAAGTTCAACCTTCAGTCCAGCAGAAGCTGACAGTTAGGTATCACAGGGAAGGAACATGAGTCACTAGAAAGACTTCCAGGCTTCCATAGCTCAAAAGCTTAAACCCTTTAAAGGAATATCCGAAACACAACTTTGTAAGATCCGCATTATGCAAAATCTGCAAAGATTAAAAAGGGATACTCAGAGCAAAGGGAATCAGAGTCAAAACAGAAATAGAAAAAAGCTCATGAACTACCTCTTCTCAGAAAGATACTTCTCCAGTCAAGATCTTTCCTATAGAATTCTGAGTGTCCTCAATCAGTATTTCATGAAGTAAAGTAGAACTATCACCAAAGCTTGCATTAGACTACACCAAAGAAAAACAAAAGGCAAACTATGCTTACCTTGACCTATCATACAAAAACCCCCAAGCTTTTCAAAACATCACCCATCCTCAAATAATTAGTGTCTGTTAAAATCTGCATCTCTGCTTCCACACCGTCGCTGTTACTTTTTCTAACTGCTTCCAATTACTATAACTGCACTATCTCTCACTACAATTACATCTCCATTTTATTACGCAGACTTAGATTTTTATATCTTCAAAGGATGGGATGAGCACTACCTGTTAGCTTTCAAGAGGCCAGGGAAGTTAGAGATACAAACCAACCCCATGCAAAGGAAGTCCACCTGGGTATACCTTTTTATAAGCATCATGTTGTAGATTTCTGACATGATTTTAGAGAATAGGGAAAAAAAAAAAAAAGTCTGTTCTGCTACCACAATCCTATTACACTTACCACTGTTTCAAAAATGTCAACAGAAAAATAAACAAGTATTATTTTATTTCACAAGAACTCAGATTCTTTTACTATTTCACTACAATACAAGTAAAGGCACTGTCATTGTGGTGTCGAGCAGACAATCTTAATGTGTTACATTAGTTTCATATACTTATCCTCCTTGGTATGCGATAGAGAAAGAATGCACGACTGCTGACGTTCACTGTTATGACATGAGTTGAGAAAATAATTTCCATTAATCTGAAGTGATTAAAGTTCATTTTGTGTCTGTCTGCTGCACACCATAGAAGAATGTATAATATGCCTGAAGTTTCTATAACATCCTTTAAAACAACGGGAACTGAGCACAGATTTATTAATGGTGCTGTAAAAGTTCACATATACCCACGCAGTGTTTTCCCAAGTAACTGAAATTTAATAGATAAAAACTCCCTTTGGATGAATGTGGAATAGTACGTACTTGACTTATCAGGCTGCCGCTGTTAGAAATGCAGATACACAGACAGGACAATCTTCTTGCCTAGCAATAACTAGAAACAAACAGACATTGTACTAAGCAAGACAAAGTGTAGAATATGGGCACAGTCAGCGTTCCAAAAGAACGCAAACAGTGACGCATCCACCTAGGCAGTAATTCTAGCCAAGTACAAAACCACATACCATGTCTTCAACAGCACGGATTTAAGAAATAATATTTTTAAAAAAACCACACCAAGCAAACACCAAAAACACAGAAAAAAAGAAAAGCAAAACCCAGGGGTTTGACAAACTTCCTGTTCTGCTGATTTTCTAATTAAAAACCCACACAAAAGCTCTTAAACGAGAAAAAGATGAGCTTGATAAGCTAAGTACAAACTGATCTACCATTTTTCTCCTTAAGAATGCATTTGAATTCTAGTAGTGCTAAAGCCTGACAAAGAAGGATTGATAAGGACAGAAAGGAACATCTCCCTCCCTCCTTAATCCCTCCATAAAGATTTATCTTGTCATATCACAGTAAGGCTGGATGATCTCAAACGGTCGAGTTGCCAGTCACCAGCTTAGCCAGAGCAACAGCTGATGGTGCAACACACTCTGCAAACCCCTGAGACGGGGAAACACCACCGCCATTTGTGTGGTCTGTGAGCAGCTTCCGCATTTACTATGCCAGTTAGCTCTCTTGTCCTATTTTAAGTCATTATTTACCTAAAAATATTACATTATTGAGCCTTAATGACACCAAAAATACTACAGGACTAAAAAAACCTCTAATTTGTGCACACACCCCCAAACCTCCTCCTACCCCCCCAAAAAACCTCCAAACCCCTCAACCTAAACAAACCCCTCAAAAAAAATGAAAAAATTCTTCCTTTTCGTTCAGCTTGGCAATACCTGGTAACATTTTTAAGTTTACGTGTAATTGACAGAGCTGAACATCCTATATTTTACTTATAAGTATGAATGAAAAGCAACACAAGGTCATCTCCACAGAGGTCCCCATCCATTCTTGTTAGCTTAAACAACAGCAATTCCACACCTGCATACTCATGACTTCTTACTTAAAATACTAAATTAAGATTTAACACTTCTTGCCAGTGAAGATGCATATACTGGACTAAAGAGAAAATAGACACAGCCCTGCCTCCTCTGCAAGGTCAGGTCACACGGAAAAACTCCTCTTTCAGGGAACTTTTACAGCAAGTCCTTGACTGCCCTCCAAAGAAAAGGAGAAGGATTATTTGGAGGAATATGTTTACATGTTCATATACTAATCCACATTAAGGGTGATATTAAACACACAGGCTTCCGTTAGGTTCTGTTTATGCTCATCAGAATTCTTCACAAATACTAAACACACAATTTAAAAATAACCTGCCAGCTATGGGAAGGAAGCAGGCAGACAGGGGTAAAGATGAGTTGAAGACATAAATCTTCACTTCTAAGTGTTAATGCAACACATGCATTAGACACTTACATTCAGCTTGTCTTAGATAAATGTGATGCATATTTTATATTACCCAAGTTATTGTGTTTCTACTCACGAGAACATTGAAGTAAGACTTCACAGGGCAGACCCGACAACATTAAAAAAACATACTGTTTTGCAGGATGTCCAAACAAGGTTTAAAATGGCTTTACTGTACTTTTCATGCCAACAGAGCAGACAGCCGAAGACATGAGCAAACAATGTAGTCTCTTTCCAATGGAAAGAAGCAAGTTTTCCTAAAAAGGAAGATTTCAGTTGAGTATGAGGAAAAACATTCTTGACAGTGAGATCTGAGAACGTGGAAGTTCCTCTGGGGAAAAGATGTAGAAACACCACCCGAGACATTCATAACTAGTCTGGATACATTAGAAAGTGGCCTGTAGGGAACAATTCTGCACTGACAGACAGCATGAATTAAGGTGAATTACAGGTGGGGCCTACAACTACTCCTTTCCTGCTAAAAATTATGTGTATGTACACATGTAATTGCATGTCTAGAGGAAGGATCATCTAAGGCAGACAGGAAGTGATGTAAGCATTAGGAAATTCACATCTTTCATATTCATTGAAATAATAATAATGAATAATACTGAACCTGCTTCTCAAAAAAAGTCCAGTTAGAGAAGGTCAGCAATGAAAGTGAATATGCAAGTGGAACTGTGACATCATGACTACTCTAAGAGCAGAGATACAATAGAGAAAGTTGTGTGTCCACTCGCATCTGTATCATTTCTTAGTACAAAAAAAGATTGGCAGCATAATTTTTTTTAAACGTTTTACTATTAAAGTCTAAAATATATTCAAAGTATCAGATGACACCTCCACAAAATGTGCTTTTTCAGCCCCTAACACAGTTTAAAAATAAATTTTGCATCTGTTAGCATTCTATTTCTGCATAAAAGATAGCAGAAAAAATCCTTATAATTTTGAAGATAAAATATTCAATTGAAGATAATGCTATTGCATCAGTGCTAGATAACTATTCACTGAAGCTAAAGATTCAATGTTGTAAACCCCTTTATGAGACTTTAGTACTTAGAAATGAAATTGTAAATGGAGAAGTGTAGATTGCTTTGATTTAGAAAATTGTTGCCATTAAACAGTTTACGAAGAGCCTAGTGTTTCAGCATCATTATCCCCAATGTGTCAAAGTAAGCGGTTTCACAATATTTAAAGCACTCCCAACTTCCTCATAAATATCATTTATATTCCGAGGCTGCTATGCAGTGTATCAAGTAGTATCATTTACATTCCTCTGTAGTTACATAGCATGATTACCTGAACAGATATACCCTTACCTGATATAAATAATGAGAAAACAAAAGACTCTGGCTGTTTAGAAGGTTTAATAACTAAGATAGTATTAAGCATTGTACTGCAGTTTGCTTATGTTTTATAAACACAGAAAAATACCTCAATGTCTATGAACTGAAAAAATGCTGAAGTCCTTTGGTCACTGTGTTTATAACTAACTGCTAGTTGTGTACATAGGAGTATTACATACACCTCAAGGGATGGTCAATACCACGTGTTGTGTATTTTCTACCTTTCTAGAATTTCAGCTAAGATTTGCTGCATAAGAACTAAACTGACACTTCCTTTACTTAATTTTATTATAGCTGAGCAGTGTTTGCTATCCAGCCTAATATCAAAAGATGCTTTTGGTTTCTGTGCATCAAACCACTGCAACTTCACATGCCTGGATATGTACACATCTTGGAACTGTAGATTTGGATTTATCTGGATTTATCCTTCAACTTTCCTATCATCCATCTCCAATTTTATATTTTATCGTTTGGACAGCTGACATTCACATGACAACATTGGGCAATCAATAGACATACTGACAGATCATCAAAATGGCAGGTTACAGCACAGGACACACGGTGAATACATGGTTAAACTCTTGAGAACGGGGGAAGGGGAGAAGGGCAAGAGCATCATGTCAGCACACATTAGCCCACAGGCAAGGAGGAAGCTCAAATCCTTGTTCCAAGGCATCAGTGCCTGTCTGTACTAGGTCTGTAGTAAAAACTGTCACTTTACACCAGTGAACAGATGATCCAGGAGAGAGACAGGGAGAAAGACTTCAGTTATATTCCAGTTACAGAAAAAAGCTTTATTTGGAGCACACAGGTTACTGGACTCTTAGGTCAATGAACCAGACTTCACAAATCCCTGTGTGCATGGAACTACCCATTTCAATGTGTTCTTTGCCTCTAGCCTGGACAACTGGCATAGAAGCAAAGGCAGGAACAGACACCAACAGAAAAGGGCTATCTGTTAGCCCGAAATTGAGAGGCACCTTCAATTAGAGACTCATCTTCTCAATATAAGCAAATGAATACTGCAAGAAGCAAACCAGATGGTTTAAGTAAACTATTACTGCTAAGGAAATAGCTGCTTGCTGAGAAATTCTTGACATAGGTAAGCCAAATTCCTCCAGAATGTATTAAGGAATCTAAAAGCATCAAATAAGGATATATGATCTGCTATCTAAGTTGTTCTACAGGCCATTTCTCACGAGCTACATTGCTGACCTGATCATTCACTTTCAAACAGTAGGAAAAGGAAAAGTACCCTTGCAGACAGCATAGAACAGGAAAGATGAGGTTGAAAGGGAAAAACATTAGGGAATGCAGAGAGGCATAATGATAGAAATACAAGCGTAGAAGATATTTTCCAGAAAAAACAACTAGAGGAGATTGCTTCACTGAGAAAGCACAAAACCAGCCGCTGCCTTACCCACCAACATGTTAAAGAAACTAATGACGCGAAATGAGCAAAAATCATAGCTCTAGTTGCTGCACTCTGATGGTCCTCTAAGACCAAGAAACAAGACAGCATTTGTATCACAAGGTGAGGCAAACGAGACTTGTCTCGCTCAGAAAAGAAATTTTTGCACTGCTTGTTAAATCTGTTCCATTGTGCTTGCTTTAACATGAGTGCAAAGCCTCAGCCAGACGCAGGCTGACCCGTATGAAGCTTTGTTAAAAGGCTGTGCTGTGAGGTTTCTCCTGATCCTAGTAAGATTTGTGAAACATCACGTGAAACTACCATCTCACCAGGTAAGTGTTTTACCACCAACTATGGCCTAAGAGATGCCTTCTGAGCAAGAGCAGCAGCGAATAGTTGAGAATATAAATAAAACCTATTTGTTGATCTACTGCGCAGCAAAGATTTTATGTCATTCTCTCGTTTGATGTCATTCTGGAAGACTGCTCCATATCCAGCTGTTCCTACAGTCTTGTTTGCAGAACTCACTGTATCTGCACTGTTCTGAAAAGGTTTGTATGTACGGCAAAATCGAAAAAACAGATCAAGATGCCAACCACAGATTAGTTTGTACTAGATTCTTCAGTGGGTCTAACTGCAGGATTAACAAAGACTATCTAGTTTGCCTTATAACAACTTTTTAAAGTACGTATGCCTGGAAATAATTTTGTATCATTTCTAATATAAACTCTTGTTTCTTTCTAGCATGCCTGTTTATATGTTTGGCTAAAGGGAACAGAAGACTATGTTCTGCTTTAACAATGGAAAAGAAGCATGGATCTAAGAAAAAACCACAAGGAATTAAACCAATTTTTGCAAAGAATGATGAACAAACCTACAAAACACACAGGACAGTTTAACATGGTACAAGTAAGCTATAGATCATTCAGACTTTGAATTTTAAAAGGCATCATTGTTTTACAAACAATTTATCATCTTTCCACTAGCCCTGTGTTTGGCTTCTCCTTCCCTGTTTTATCACTAGAGGAATACAGAAGAGAAGCCAAATCATTTTCCTGTTTCAGATATTACTTAAAACTTCTGCAAAATTGTGGGGAAAAAAAAAAAAAACAAACAAAAAAAACCCCACAAACCAAACCCCACAACAGATTTGTGGTCTTTAAGGAACTTTTCAGCTCCTTTGCTTTTGCTTTAAAAAGTTAAATCTTACCAGCCTATGATATATTTCAATATCAAATAAAAATTATCTTCCAAATAAGGTGAGATGTATTTATTTTAAGTTAAAACTTTGGAGTCAAATGGTCCATAACATCCCATAAATGGTTATTAAATCACAGCACAATACAGAAGTCAATTTCTCCATGTTGTTTTGGGGAATAAATTCAATTATTTTGCTCTAAAATTTATGCCCATGTATTTTCATCTAAGTCTAAGGAGACAAGTGAGCCTCAGCTAGTGTGTCACACAAGGAACAATGCATGCCTGATTAGGGGTGAGCGTTAGAATTCTGGGCTGAAAATGATTCTGAAAATGGCTACCTCTGCTTCAGGGAAGCAGCACTGCTCCATCTTCTTAATATGGGTTCTTTCCCTCTCATCACCCTTAAAAGGCAAAGTCTCCCTCTTCAATTCTCCAAGTGTTGACCTGTGCATTTTACAATTGTCATGTTTTATGAAACAACATTTTAAAGCAGTACAGTCTCCTTGTGCAAATGCAATCAAACACAACAAGAAGTGCTTATGTCGATAGTTCACTCCCGCAATTATATGTACAATAGCAGACTGCAGACCATCAAAAACATCTGAATCTAAAGCAACACCTAAGTCATAAATATACAAATACTGTGTCTGCATGGGAGCGAAAAAGGACGGGATACAAACATAGATATTGCTTCATTTTCCAGCATTCATAAATTCTTTCCCCACGCTCTCCACACTGAGATAAAAATCACATGGCTAGCCCTGGGAGTGTCCAGCGCCTTCTTCCTTTCCATTTCTTTGCTACTATTCTGCTTGATTTTGCCAGGAGCAAAACCAACCTGGTAAGTAGCTACAGAAAAACAAAGATATTTATCCCATTTTATGTCTTTGCAGGAAGACATCCAAAAGAAATCCAGCAATTTTATATGTTTGAGGGGAGAAACCCATCTTTCTGCACAGATGTGCATCTTTTGTCATTTGGCAGAGCTGCGGCAATTCAAGTCCTATGATTTTGCGGAGAAACTCAATTGCTATGACATCCCAAGGCAGTTTCAATTTACAATCAAATTGTTACAATACAGAGGTTTGTTTCACTGCAGCACTGATGCAAATTGCTGCGCACTGCTTACTTTAGAGGGTGAGCCTTCTACACAATTCTTCCTGTTCTTGCCCATCTGCTTAGCCTGTTTTTCCACCTTATCACACCTGCCACTCTCAGCCCCACGGGGCTTACACAGGAATTCTTTTCCTATTTCTCTATACAGCAACAGCTTAGAAATAGCTTGTTTTGGACCCACTGCTATAATGGAAAAAAGAGCATGGCAGCTTTATGAAATCAATTAAGATTCTTAAATTTATCCATTAACAGCACAGAAACCCTAATCTCTGCTCAATGGTAGCACAGTGTTTTACTTCTAAACATTCACAGAACACTACATCTTTCTAGCCTCTGAAGGTTTCTTTGTACGACAATAACATGGTCTATTAGGTGGAAAGCATGGGGCTTGAATTCTAGAAAACTCACTATGGTCCCACAATGGTACTGGCCTATTTGGTAATCCTAAACAAATTATGCCCTTGCACTGTGCTTCAGGTTCCCCATTTTAAAGGGGGTCAAATTCTCCTGATAAAAATCTGCTGCAAAAAACCATCACGCTACACAAGCAACGCTGCATGTGTAAGTCACAAACTTGCTACCAGTGACTGTTACTGCAGTGCAAGACTTCCACCACCGAGCCCTTATCCAGCAGCAGCAGCCGCGGTATCTCAGCTTCCCAGTTGAGAACTTACCATCGTCTGGAAATCAAGTCCTTTAAGAGAGTGCTTCAGAAGGTCAGCTTCTACAGATTGTAATCAAACTCTGAAAACGTTATATTACTTTGTAGAGGCTGGACTGAAAAGAAACGCAATCAGCAGTGACATTGACCTTTCAAAAGCATACTAAACTTTACTCAGCCCTCTTAGGACAATGTTATACCCGATCTATATTCAATTTCTCTTGAAAAGCAACACTTTACACCAGTTGTATAAGCAAAGTGAAAAACAGGGCAGTTTCTTCTTTAACACAGAAGCAGTCTAAGTAAAACAAACACACAGATATGGTGCTTAGAGACATGGTTTAGTGGCGGACCTGGTAGAGTAGGGTCACTGGTTGGACTAGATGATCGCGAAGGTCTTTTCAAACCTAAATGATTCTATGATTCTAAGGCTCAGAAGAGTTGACATCATTATAGTACAGCATTGTTTTAAGAATCTGAACTTGGATATATCTATAGCTATAAATGAGTGACGTATACGGCCAATTCTGAATACATGCAACAGTTCATCAGATTTGCCTTCAGTGGCAAGAAGTTACGTATCTATCCAAGAATGTTATTTTGCTCTTCCATATACATTAAAAAAACCAACCAAACAGAGAAACAAACAAAAACCCAATGTGCTGAAGACAGAACACTTCAGTCTTACTCTCTGACAAACTAGGTGAATTCAGCCACACTGGAGGACAGAGCAGCACAGTGCTGACCACTACAGCTACCCTGTGGTAACAAGTACAAGCGACTCGTATCCTCTCACTCTTTACACCAATACAACCATTCAGCATGTAATATCCCACTCCAGAAAGAAAGTAACACCTGTGTATCACTGGACAAACCCAGATATTCATATTCTGTGAAAGATGTGGAAATTTAAAAAAAAACAAACACAAGCAGCATTATACAGGCATTAGATTTTCACAATTAACCTGCAAATCAACATTCAATGATTCTAAGAAAATCTTGGATTCCAATTAGCTATCTTAAATAAGATGGGTCACATTCTTTTCACAAACTCTCGTCTGTTCTTAACAGGAGCTGCTGGATGCCAAATAGATCTTGAAAGTCTGATTGATAGCATTTATCTTACTCAAAAGCACTTACAGTAATGCATTCATTGATTCTGTTACTTCTCACCTTCACCATTCTCAAAATCCAGGTGGAATAGGGGAAAAAAAAATAATCAGCTTTTGAAGTATCAAAAGACTTAAACAAAGTAAAAGAATAAGTATACAGAAGAAGCCAGACGAGGACCTAGATGTCCTGAAACCTACTTTTTAATCGAGTATTAGGCAATGTAGGCCACACCCTTTGGTGGTGTAAGCCTACATAATTTCATCAATTTTAGTAAACCAAGGAGACCTTACAGATGCTGAGAATCTAATTCATTAATTATTTGATCTTGCACACCTTACTGAAGGTCATGTTTCAATAAGCAGACAAAGAGGGAGCTGTCATTCACCATCCAGTAAATACGCAAAAACTAGAAAGCACAGTTGGAAGAACAGAGCATAATGAATTACCTAAAATTACAGTAAGAAGTATCCTTCATGTGAGTCTATTCTTTTACAACAGACCATATTGCAAAGACAGTATTTCTATGAAAAAACCCATTAGAATCATCCCAGTATGTTTTCTGTGATTCCTTACTTATTCATCCCACCTATGCTATATTGTCAGACCTCATACTGCGACTGTGGAATATACAAAGAGGATGCTTCATCTAAATCCACACTAGATTAGAAATGCAAACCATCAATAAGATACATTTTTATCAGCAAATTCTTTCACACAGACTGTAATTTTTTCCTATTTGATCCTTCAATATTAAAGATGCTTTGTGCTTCAAAGATGTTAAGTCAAGGACTTTGTTTCTAGGCTTCTAACAAACCTTTACTGCCAGAGTGCTATATCATAGCGCATTTCACACCAGAATGAAATCTCAATGCTTCAAGAGGGTTGTTATTTTTTTTTAATATCACCATCAGTTAATAGAGCTCTAAAATCTAAACTTGGATTAACATTGATTGACTTTTGAAATATTACTGATGAAACCACCGTTTCATGCAACTTTTTCTCACAAACATTATTTAGATTTAAATTACAAGCTTTTAACAGTAATTTAAATTGTTACCAAAAAATAACAATTTAAGAGACCAACAAGTATTCTAATTGTTTTCAAATAGTACATGCCAAATATCTTCTCAGAATAAAGAGAAGAAAACAGAGATAGGTATAGAGGTAAATTTTCAAGAATAGATGTTACCAGGTCAGGTTCTCACTATTCTGATACTGTCCAGATTCAATTTCATCATTTGTTCTTGAATTGAGTCATTGGTTCATACTACAGATAAAATGAAAGGCAGATACGGGCACTCAATTTCTAAATACTCAGCCCTTCTTTTAATCTTCTTTAAGGACAATAATTATTTTTATATTCACAGTTGTGTTTATCCTCCTCTCTGCAGCTCACAATATAACGCTATTTTGAATAGGAAGATTGAGAAACAACAACAAAAAAGAGACTTCAAGCAAACAGCAGCTGTGGAAAACAGGCACTTTCAAGGGATGGCACAACAAACACCAAGCTACGCTCTGGTCCCCCTAGGGCAAATGCTTTACTGTACGACAGTGTGCTGCACTTGTAATTTTTAAACACGTTTATCACTTCATGCCCTTCTTGTATAATACAGTGAAAAAAACCTAGAAAGCTCAAGCATCAGCATATTAAACAGGCCTGTCATGGTTCATATCAAGTTCAATTTCATAGGCTTTTACATTAGAGCCCCCAGCACTACCACTATATGCTAATCCAAAAGCTAAAACGATCCTCTCTTCTATGTATATTTCAAATCTTCAAAACACAGGTTAGAAATCTAGACATAAAATTTATTTGCGCCTTTCCCTACACAACACACAGAACTTGAAAACAATTTCAGATTAGATCTTAATGGAATTATACCGCTTTAGTTACTGTTGAAGCAATAAATGCAGTAATCCTGGGCAGCATCTCTTCACCCAGTAGTTGCTGTGCAAATGACTGACTGGGCTGTCATTTGCATACTGCCTGCTTTAAAAGCCTTAAGACTCCTTCTGAACAATTTAAGTAGAGCTCTCAAACTTCTGTGCTACATTTAGATGGTTTAAATTACTGTATATCCACCATGGGCTGCAACCGCCTTTCCTTTTCTCCTTGTAGCTCCTAAATCAGTGATAATGTAATGTATTCTCCCAGTCTGAAAAAGGACCAGCTTTCGGTATAAGGGGTTTTTACCTGAGCCAACATTCATTGCATCTGTAAGATGGAAGCTCATGTGCTCTCACACAGGAAAGCACAGCAGTTCTTGAAACAGGATTCATGATAGCCATTTGTGTAAGTGAGGCCTAGAATCAGAACTTAAATGCCTTTCTAAATCGAACAGATATGGCAATATAGAATAGGTAAGAAAAGCTTTTATTTCCTCTGATCATAAATAATTGCTAGCACATTTTAATGTGCCATCCTAACAATTACCTGGACATTATCATTGGACAGGGAGAGTCCTATTTACAGATGTTTTCTGCATACATTATGCTATCGATAATGGAAGATTTTACAGCACATTTGTACATTAATCAAAATTCTAGCAAAGGTTCTATTCATAACTCTCAAATACAAAGACTACCCTTAGCTGCTACAATATAAAACAGACAAATATTCTATACAAAGATTGCCATAAATTGCCAAATTTCCAGCTTTCTAAACATTTTGCTGCCATAGCTCTCCTGAGAAGCTGACTGTACAGATTCTTCAGGACAGCTTCCAAGAGCTTAAGCTTAAATAAGGAAGAGTAAAAAACGTCATATGCATTCGCGAGAGCTTGCAAAAATGCAGTCATCATCATCATCTATAAAACATTTTAACTGAACACTAATTTAAACAAAACCTTTGGCAACAGGCAGCTTTACACCCAACTCACTGAAATAGTGCTTTTAAAGCCAGATTTATCACTGAGTTGAGTAATGGCACATGCCAGGAAGATTTACCTATGTTAGATTAATCAAGTCACAGAACAGGAAAGCTTCTTGCCTAAGGTCATTGTTAAAAACTATATAAGCATCTCCAAACTTCCTGCATTTCAGTCCAATGTTTTAACCAAATGGCAACTGCTCCTTCTACATCTATAAGCCAAAAACTACACCGTAAAGTGGCCTTTTTGCAAAGACTGTTTTTAAGGATTATCTGAAAAGGCCACTTGCATGCCATTAAAAAGAGGAGGAAAAAAAAAAAATCCATAAGAGGGGGGAAAAACAAAATCCAGCTTTTTGAGCAAAGTGGAAAATGAAGCATTTCTATGGTTGCTATCATTTTTGTGTCTCAAAGCACTTTAAAGTAGCAGTGTTTCAGTACTAGTGGTAGGCCCAGATATAGACAGCTAGTTAAAATAGTAGAGAATCACCATTTCGACAAAGCTGGTTGGCAGTTCTGAATATCTTCCCCTCAAAGTAAGATCATACATTGTAAAGAACAGCTCCTTAATTTTAACCTGATGTGTTCCACCTAATACTTCTATTCTATGAACACTAAACTCTTCTTTAATCAAACTACCAGTTCCACACCCTTCCTCTTTAAGGTACAGCAGCAGCACTCTTGACACTACTTTCATTAGGTTGTCTTCCCGTCACTCTCCAGAGAATAGGTGTCCACACACTTAATGGGTGCAAAGGTGTGGGGCTCCTGGAAGTGCTGCGTAACGTCAATTCACACCAGCTGAGTTGCACTATTTCACTTTTAAAAACTCAAACTTAATACAAATATTAAGGGCAGAAGTCGGGAATGTCTCTTCCCTAGCCAGGATGAAAAGCACTCTGTTTTATCTAGCTACAAATACCAAAGCCACAAGAATCTATTCGGAAAGAGAAAACTTCCTACATTACCTAAAATGAGCACTGCAGCTAGACTCTAGGAAAAAGAAAAAGAAAAAAAAAAAAAAAAAAAGAACAAACTAAAAAAAGCAGGAAAAACCCCTGCGCTGCTAAGTTTAGCTACTCCTTTTCACTTGACTAGATTATCGAAAGACGACTGTCAAAGCCCTGACAGGGACTTAGGTATTTCTTAACCTGCCATTTAGAACTCTTTTGTCTCACATCAGCATTCCTGCTTTCAAAGAGAGCAATACTCAGAAAATGTAGTTTTGAGAGACAGCATTGCATGGCACAGCTGTCAACAGCGTCACATTTTCACAAATTTGGAATTGGTGTACAGACTTTCATACAGCATCCCAGACAGAGTTATACCATGTATTTTAGCACCTGGGGATGCTAGTAGCTTTGGAAGGACAAATTCTGAAAGACAAAATGTAGGTACAGGATTTCCGGAGTTGAAAGAGAGTGTCTTCTTCTGGATTTATTGCTCCCAGCAGTGCATGCAAACCTCTCATACTTGATGTTTTCCCCCTCCTGCCATAGTTTGCTTCAGGGCTCAGCCTTAGTGAGGGGAATGAAACAGCAAGACTTCAATAGCCCCAACCAAAGGAACAGGAAAATAGCACAGGAATTGTGTCATTTTCTTTTACAGTCTTTTCAAGACTTCATTAAAGGGATGTAAGCTGTAAGAACACTTTCATCCTAGTTGAATAGTAAAGACAACACTTAAAAAAACAAGATGAAAGGAAAATTTTCAGGACAAGAAAACAGGAAAAGAGGAAACATTTACTGAGTGACATGGGTAGGTAGAGGGCAGCAGAGAGGTACCAGCAATCCTGAGTTTTGGCTACTGCCAAAATAAACCTTCGAAAAGTCTCCTCATCGTTAGCTCGCAAAGATTTACTACTACTACATTCAAAATATTGTAGTTGTCATGAAACACTGAAATCTTCTTCAAGCAGATGGACTCTCAGAATTGAAGCTGTCAAGGAAAAAGTATCAAAGTACCAAGATTAATGGAGACAATGGGCTCAGAGGAGAAAAAAAAAAAAAAAAAGGGGGAAACAATAATGTTCCAAGTAGGTTTTCTCTCCTCTGAAGAACACAAGATAACACTTCCAACTATTCAAAGTGCACATTACCTCTAGCACTCACTTTCCTGCTCTATAACCCAGTAACAGAATATTCTTGGCTGGAGCTTGCAAAGCAGAAAGAAGTTACTGTGGAGGTTTGAGTTCACTAACAATTAATGGGACATGTTTAGGACATTCTAAAATGTTTCAATTTGTCTATAAGAAATGACAGTGTGTTAGCAGTGCACGTTTCCTACCTGTAATGGTAAAACCTGTTTCCAAAAAAAGGTTTTGACAGTTCTTTTTTAACAACAACAGTGACTGACTTGACCCCAGTAAACAATCTGCTGCTTATTAACATGGACACTTAAAAGAGCAATTCCAGTATCAGTTCATGACATCAGGTTAGATGCATCCATGGAGCAAACTGGTACTGGACTGTCACAATGTCTGTTGTTAACATACCATCACGATTCATATATATATATTGAGAAACTAATCAATTATTTCCAACTTCAGAGCATTCAGCAGATTTTTGTTTCCCGTTGCATACGATGACAGGTCCCATTCTGAATTCTTTTTAAAGGATTCTAAATCCAATTCCACACAATGATTCAGAGCTCTGCAAACTGATTACCTCTGTTTTTAGATGCTTTATGAAATCTAAAATGATCACTAGTCATCAGAAAGCATGCACTGGTACACACGACATTGAAGTTTTTTCATCAAGCAAAGAATATACTGCAGAAAGATATTTAAATGACTGCATAGCCTATATTAGTAGTTTCTGACATTTTCAAGTGACAGCAAGTGCTACAGGCAGTCAAAGCACAAATACATATTTGACAATTATGTCATCATGGTTAAGCAGCTCCGATAGTTTTGCAAGCCTTTGAGAGGAGGTTGCAGAGCAGAGGTCACAGTTTATGAAATTCATTGACAGCAATAATCCATCTAAAAAAACCTTAATTCACATGCAATTAAATCATTCTTTAAATGGAAAAAGCAGAACAATGCTCTTTTAGCAAATGCTTCTGCAATTCACTGCTGAGGCCAAGTGCACTCATCGTTCCTCTTTTCCTGGTCTACAGATGACCTGTAACCATTCTGCAGCGGCAGAATCTTGGGTTTTTACCTTGAAGGTCCATTGCCAAACCTTTCTACTTGCCAGTGAGGAGGCAGCTGTCACACTTCTGTACCTGACTGGACACAACAGCGATTTCAAGAGGTCAGACAGAAGCACTGTTAACGTTCTCAATGATTTCATTAAAACTACATGAAAAATCTTCGCTGTGTTCGTCAGGCTCTTTGTATTCTGAGCAACACCAACAGAGCCACCAACAAATTCAAGGTTCTGGGTTTTTTCCTGCCAACTTACCCCATTCTACAGGTACTGGAAGATATATTGCCAATCACAGGCATATACTGTGAAATACCTAGCAAGATACCATCCTAAGGCAGTACAGAAAGAGCACAAAAGCACAACTGAGTTCTCAAGTGGTGAAGCCACAGACCAGAGTCGTCCTACCCAAAAGTTTCGTCCATTATTAACAGTGCTGTAGCCAAAATACTTCACTCAAACTGCCTGAAATTTGAACAGTTCTCAGAATTAAGACAGGAGTTCACATCTTAGTGGGCACATACACGGCCTCAAATGTTCCCTCGGGACAAAACTCATCTATTTTCCTTCCTGTAGTCTTGCAGTCATGGCCTTGGGCACAGAGAGAATGAACCCCTTGGAGTACATTTGGTGTATTCACATCACTACCAAGTATGCTCACACAGGCTGTTGGGAGACAATCTAACGAACGGAAGAGGAACAGAATGCAAACTATACATTCAGCTGCTCAGAAGGCTATACGCTCTGCTCAGAATGGTATAGACATATCCAGTGACTCATTCTAAAATGATTTTGCTAAAAGCGACAAAGCTCCAGATCACTACAGCTCGTATGATGGCTTCCAACAAGGTCAGCTGTTCCCAAGGCACTAAACTAAAACTGGTAATTCCCACGAGCCATACTTTTCATGACTACAAATCCAAGCTACACTTACTCAGCTGACCTAGCAATGAAAGGAGAGATACCCAATTCCCTTAACTTCTATAATCCCATTTAAGCATGTGTTGGATACTGCAAACATACAGTCTTCTCCTGCAGTCAAGACAGAAAATTCTAATTTTATGGACTCCAGAAGAACTCTGGGAACAAGCAGATTAATTGAGAACATGGTTTGGAATGGTCTAAATAAAAAAATCCTGGAGCTCTTCCCCCATGTCACCAATGTTTTTATCTTTGACAGTAAATCTATACTGGCTGTGAATTCAAAGCATAGCATTTATGTGTTCTTACATGTTTATGTAGAAAATGAAGGGCAGTGTTTACCCAAAAGATATTCTGTTTTTTACAAAAAGCATGAAATTAGATTTGTGGGACTAATTAAGCGTAAGATGATTTCTTTTTTGGTCCCTTTACACTGTATTCTAGCCTTCAGTATGTTATTGTCAGCATTGAGACGCAACTCAGAAATCCAAAGCCATCTTGCAATCAACTACTTATGGAAGTAATATGGAATAGATTTTATTCTGAGTGTATGTAAAAAAATGCAAGATCAATCATCTTCAGGTAACATAGCACTATTGTGCCAATTATATAAAGTAGAATTAACCACAGAGGATTGCTGTCTTTGCAGCATTTTGTAAATAAAGTTTTACTTTTCATCTGTTAAACCTCTTGTGGTTAACTCAACTTTTATTACAAACCTCCTTGCAAGTACACTTAGATTATCTGATCTGTGGCATTCTGCATCACATGTGCACCAGAGTCCACAGAAACAAGAAAAATAAAGAGATGCAAAACTCTGCAAGTTCAGTGTTTGTTTGCAAATCAAGTATAAAGTTAAGAGTCTGCTGCACTATTTGTTGTGTTAATCCACCAATCCTCAAGCATCTGCTTTTGGATAATATTTTACCAAAATATTAAAATACACACTAACAGAGTAACATTAATCAGTCTTTAAAAACCACCACCACCACACAGGTATGGCACTATTCGTGCATCAGTTCTGTAATACGACATCCACACTCAGCTTTAAGAACATTTGTTCTCATAAAGAAAACAGAGTTTGGCCAAATACTTTGTTTCCTATATATCCTAAAATGTACTAAAATACCAAGTTTTCATGGGGACATGGTATTTTTATACTTCCTACTTCAGCTTTAAAAAGCTCCAGAAATCTTTGAGAAATTATAGAAAATAAAAAGAAATCTTCCATGAATGATCGATTTCATTAGTTTGCAGCACCAGTGCAAATTAAAATGTACCAAAAAAGGTAAGACAAGGAATACAGGAGAGTTGTCTACTGAAGTATATATTTTAAATATTACCTTTTTTATTAAAAAAAAGAAAAAAAAAAAAGAAGAAGGCATTCCTTCAAGTCCTGTTTATAGCGGTACAGGCTGCTTCTATGAATTCAGAACTTTAAGATAAAAAATAATGATGCCAGAATCTTTGCTCTGATACTGTACGAAGCCCATGCCTATCCCCAGTGAGCCAGATGTTACAAAAACAAACAAACCAAACCCCGCAAAACCAACTAACCAGACAGAAAAATGCAATATCAAAGCACAGAAAAGGTATAGTAAGAGGGTAAAAAACAACCGGTATGTTGTTCCAAGGGGCCGTTTCCCTAAATAAACATTCCCCTAGTAAGGCAGGGATTTTATTTTTAATATATACGCTCTGCACTCGATTCACTGCTTTCTGTACCACCTTCAGACTGCAATTCGTAACATATGAATGTGTCTTTTTAACCTTCATTCAGCCCTGCTTAACATCTACTGCCTCACCCACACAAGCCTTGGGCTGCCCTTGTCGTGGATGTTCCATCACTTTGGATCAGAGCCCTTCTTCTCAGCGCTGCTCACGCTGGTCCTGCCTCGCTCAGCCCGACACAGCCAATTTACCAGGGTGTTAACGTCTCCCGTTCCCCAGTCTCGTGAGGGGGACCTAAAGGGCACGCTCTGTGTTTATGGAGATCGGGGCAGGGGAAGAAATACAGCGCTGGAGCTTCTCAGAAACTCTGCCTTCGATGAATTGAATATATTTCTGTGGCTTCCAGAGTAGCCTGCTGCAAATGATTCTAATAACTTTCTTTTGTTCCTGACTGAGTACATCACATCAGCAGGCTTCTAGGTCCAGCACTGCAAGACTAATTGGTTTTCACCATATATATAATAGAAAAGCTTATAACATTCTCAGTCATAACTTCAGCAGGATAAAAAAAAAAAGAGTAAATAGGCCTGAGAAGTCACATGCTGCAGATGTAATTTAGGAGAAGCTATTTTTATACTTTAATTTTAATGCAATTTAACATATTAAACTAAAAATGGTTCCTTTGAGATGCACTGCAACATTCCAACTTTAACAGCTTCTCAAGTCTGAATGATAATGCATTGAAGCTTAGCTGTGTGCCAATATTTTATTATTTAAAAAGTCATTCTCATTTAGGTTTTCATCCATTTTATATTCCTTGACACAGATTAAGTTATTACAAAATTAATGAAAATTGTCTGCACGACAGCAGATTTTTTTCTTTGGGCCTGCAAATATAATTATCCACCCACAGAAGAGAAGGAAAAATGAAGAGGGTCTCCATTACTGACAGATACTGCCCTACATTTTTAACACAGGGAAAAGAACCTGCTGTCAAACATGCAAATCGTTTCTAAGTAAGCACCTTCCCCAGGGACCATGTTTACAACAGATAAAGTAGTAATTGGGAATGCAGCAACTTTTGTTTTTATATTAGCAGGAAACAAGGCAGCATCAAAGCAAATCTCTGGTGAGGCTACAGCACGCAAAGTCAAGTCTGTGGCGATTTTCCCTGCCAATCAAAGGATTTCCTCTGGATTCCACAAGCTTTGTAAGCCAGACCTCCTCATGAGTAGATCAGTGCTCCTCCCTTGAGAAGGCAAACTAACATCCTTTGGTTTTAGAGAAAGACAAAGAGAACTACGACAAGGACAGACATCACATACCATTAATAAAGTATGAAAGAGTACCGTTTCTTACAAAAAGAAGAAAAGTCATTTAGCTGACCGCTTGGCTGTCTTCTATATGTTAGCAATCGGAAACACCCAGCTTTACCTCTCAGAAAACATTATCAAAGGTGGCAACTAACAAGGCAGTCCAAAGATGACTTTGGATCCTGTAAAGGCACATAATTCACATAAAAATGTCAGTACACCGCACATCACTGTTACCAGTACACAATCCTCGATACCAGTTAGAAACATTGAACAAATGCATCCACTAAGCTATCTTCACCTTACAGGCAAAAACAAAAAGAATAAAAAAATCTGTAGTTGAGTCTTGTGCGTTTGGGTCAAAAACAAGACTTCAAGCGATTCCGTTCCCTAAAGAATTATCAAACTTCACAGCATCTTTCTGAATAGAGAGGGGCTCTCACCGAGGCGAAGTTGTAAGGGTGCTCCACAATACCCGACCTGCAACAACAACAGAAAGTCTCCAGATAAAAATAAGAGTTAAACAGACGGGTCTGTACAACGTTTTGGCATCTGGGAACAATAAAGTCATGGGGCAGTTGGAGGATCACAGTGACAGCTTCCAGAGAGAAAGCCCATAGCACATTCAGTGCCAGGATAGTTAAAGACTTCTGAAGTGAGTTGGTTTGGAAGGCAAAGTCGTTAAGGAAAATTGTAACATTCTACAAAATTTTTTAAAATTTTGTTTTGATTTTTAGCAAGTGATATCCACTTACAAATGCAAATTGTTTGGTGATGTAAGGCTATTTAATAAAATTCTGAAGTAGAATTATTATAAAAGTATGTGATCTGGACAGCTAATAAACAGCTCAAAACTTTTCACATATTGTCCTTTCTGGAATGTGTCAGGCCTAAAATTTGTACAGTCATCTGAAAATGAAACTAGTTCAGAGAAAAACCTACAAAACAAATCAATCAATGCCCATCACGGCACTGGAAAGCATACGGGCACCTGCTCCCTTCCCAGTACCTTCTTATCATGTACATATTCCTGAAGTTCACATGACAGCCAACTGCTCATTACATGTTTTATTCACAACCCCCTCCAAGTCAGATCTAAAGCCGTTGTCCAAGAGATGGAATGATTTCAATAATAACATTTTAGTGAGTTCTATGCTTTCTTTTTTTCCGCCACCTCACAAACACTGAAATCCTTCCCCAAAAGCCTAAGCTGAAAAACTAAATTAAGAGCTTGAAATGAAGAAACCAGAGGCTTATTGTGCACAGTCACAGGAATTATGCTCATCAGAAAAACATTGACTAGAAATTGAACCCATGCTTCTGGATAGTACGTTAATGCCTTAACCAAAGTATCCATGCCCTGACTTGCCAGTCTTCAGTACCATTTTCTTTCCATCTTCCTCCCTTCAGCTTCTGGCCTATAACGCTCCCGTTTACTATACTGGAGACATGACAGCTCACAGCAGACAAGATGAGTTTAGCCTTTAATCTAGCTACTTTCTAGGCAGAACGCCTACATGAACTCCAATGTCATTCAGAATTGCTCAGATGTCTCCAATGCTGGTGAAGTCCATTTGTGATGATAATACCATTAAACAGTTGTCAAGACAGATTTGAGAGAAGACAGCACTTTAAGGTTCCAAGAAGTGTTTTTCAGCCTTTTATGAAAAACTAGAGAATCCACAAGACAAAGATATTCTTTTGAAGTTTCTTTTAAAAATGCAGACATTGAGACATGACATTCATATTTCTGATAAGCAATAATTTATTAGTTCACAGCGTTACTAAGAATCTCTCAAACTTTGTAAAAGCCAGCAAGGTTCTATATTTTTTATCTCTCACAGCCAGACTGATACAAAGAACTGTCTGATAGGGATATTCATAGGTGAAAGGTATCTATTTAGGTCATCTATTCTGCTTGCCTTCAAGTGCAGAATTATTTCTGGTAAAATATTATTTATATTAGACTCTCTGGGGCTAACATAAGTCAAAAGAGGACAAAAGACGTATTAGATATGTTTACCTTGACACTTAGCAACTGCAAGGCGTCTCTCCAGACCAGACACAAAAATTACGCACGGAGAGACCCTGGAAGTGCGGCTCAGGTGGCTCTGCCGCTGAAGACGACCTTTTCAGACTCAGAGAATTCTCCAGATGTCTCAGGGCTCTCTGAGGGCGAGTATGGCTCTAGACAGAATCACACAGGGTATCAAAAAAAAAGACAGCCTGTGGCTGGCAGGCAGGAGGGACAGAGCTCAGGGCAGGTTTACAGCCTTCTTCAGAGCCTTACAAAACCAGCTCTATAGATCCGGACAGTGAACATATCTTCCCAAGCACAGCCTGACGGCTGGTAGTTTCAGCACACTGTGAGTTTAACTATCGCTAAGTTTTTGTAAACCTTTTCATAAAGGACAGTTCTAAGGAATTATTTTTAGGAAGATACAAGTAGTAATTTGGTAGATATTTATAGATAACTCCTTTCAGAACACAGCATAACATAAAAATTATTCTCACCTGCCTACTCAGCACCAGCCTGAATTCTATCTAGAACAGTGCCCTGGAATTCACAGTACCGACACACACCAAACTACACATTCATAACACAAAACAGATGAGGATATTTATATTCTGTATATGGTTTATAAACATACACACATATACATAATGTTTTATCAAAAATAGTTAGGAAGACTCATCCACAGAGCTACAGCAGAAAACAAAGTCTGATCAAAATATTGATATTGCATTAAAGGAATAAGAATTTATCATGTAGCCTCCTTATGATATCTTTGGAAATTACTCTCTCCAAAGCTCTCTTATAAAGGTGAAAACTAGGAAAACTGTTTCTGGAAGAAACACCATACATAAACACCAAATTAAAGGTAATGATGACAGACTCAAATGAACTTGCTTTGGAATTAGCACAAGAAGATTTAGTATATGCAACAAAACCAAACTCATGCTATAAACCTAGATGAAAGAATTAAAAATATGTATGCAAAAGTGCAAAATGAGGTGCAGTAAGTCAAAGAAAATATTCTATCTGCTTCAGTCTTGCTGAGTTCATGATGGAAAACAGAGGATGCAAAACTCATTGATAACTCAGCAACCCAGTAAAACAAGGAAATTACATTCAGACTCTTTGTTTTCCTGCTCCAAACTTAAAACAGTATGAATTATTTGAATAACAACTAATATAATTCTGTAATACTTATAGAGCAGTTAAGAAGCATATTAGCATATATAGAAATATGTTTGCCAAAAATCTAATATAAAGAAACTCTCTGCAATTTTGTGATAATGGTCAATACTGAAAATACTGAGGCGGCCAGTCATCTTGGTTTTTAAGTGTTTGGTTTTTTGTTGTTTTTTGTTTGTTTGTTTGTTTTAAAAAGACAACAGCCATTTCTAGACAAACAGGTAGTAATATGACAAAATCTAGGTGCACAGGTGAAAGACCTTGAGGTTTGAATTACTATTAATACAGACAGAAAATGCAACTTACCAACATAATTTACAAATGTTGTGACATTGGAACAGCAGGGAACCTTGCTCTGTGCTGTTCTAGTCACATAAAAAAGCACCGAAACACTATTTCACAGGGCATCTTAACCCCACAAATTAAAATTGGGGAAAACTATTAATAACAAGCAGTTATTATGTAATTTTAAATAAGTGAAGAAGTATTTGCAAAACATTCATGTCTCAAAGAAATCTCAGAATAATAATCAGCAGAAAACCTCTTCATGAACCGTGTGTAACAGGTTTTGCAGCACTCAAGAAACCTCCCTGAGAGAAGCCGGGAGCATAACCCAACCTCTCCTGAAAGGTTTCAGTAAACCAGGGCAACACTGGGATTTCATGGAGTAGAAGACCGAGAGGGTATTCTACAACATGAGGCAAGATTATAATCTAAGTCACATGTAAAACCATAAATAGCACCCTTTGTCTCCAGAATATAATATAAAATATTCAAAACCATCGTTGCAGGCCCTGTTGATGCATGTTATGGGGTGGTTTATTTCTTGATTACATACAGCTGAGTATATGAATTCCATCTCTTGTTTCCTTGACAGCTGGATTTCTTCTGCTGCTAATTGGAAGCCAGAGAGCTCTGCCTATGGGAAAGCCAGCAGCTATTGCAGCCTGCCTCCCCTAGAATTTGTCTTCTGGAAGTATAACAAGGTCATTTTTAAAAGATGCAAATAAATGGAGAGGGGAAAGAGGAGGAGAGTCCAACGAGCAATGAGCCAGTCCAGGTTATTAACTAGCATAAGATGAGAGAAAGGAGGTGGTACTATTCAAAATCCACACCTTTGCTCATTAGTCATTGCTGTGACACACAACTAAAACATAATACTGGCAACTGTTCTTTATTTGGCAAAGTGTGATGCAGGCTAGGAGCAATTTACAGGCTATAAGAAACTGATTCTTTTTTTATTCTCTCGTGTATTGCAAGCACAGGTCTACAAGAACACAGTGGTGTTTTTTTCCCATCTCCCCCTTTTAGAACAGATGAGCAATGTTCACAGTGTTTCCTTCCACTATAAATAAGTGACTATTGCTTTTACTTGACACTTGCTTTCCATTTTCCCATCAATGTCTAACCCTGGGAACTGACTCCCGACCCGACCCTCAGAATGCCATGTGCAACACACTGCCACGTTTCGTAAGTCTCCTTCCATAAAACAAATGCAAACAAAAAAAAACCCCTAGAATACAAGTGAATACTTCTTGAAATACCACACCCCCCACCTTCGTTTCTGCTGTGCTTGAAATGAAGGCAAAGTCAAGTAATTTACAGGCATCTACCGCAAGAGTAATGGTGCAAGAGAGAAACCAAGTAAGAGAAGAGCTACAGCACATGCACTTTCACTGTGTCATTAATTCAGTAGCTTCCTAGCTTATCCAGTGTGGAAGAAGATGTATGTGTTTATAAACGTAAGGATTTGCTGCTTAGTATTCTATGAAAATTTAGGATTGACCTAATAAGCGTGCAGCTTGCCCAAACTACTGCAGTATCAGATTCATTCTCTGTCGCCCTACCATACTAATAAATAAGGGAGAACAACAAAGGAGGAGCCAAAGCACAAATAGTTCCTTTCATTTTCTGAAGTTCAGTCCACACCATTCCAATCTATGAAGAGGAAGACAAACCACAAAGGGTGATAAAGGGTGAGCTCTGGACAACTCATTGAAGGTAGTCTAAAGTCTTACTCATTGCCTGAGCCTATCAACCAGAAAAGCCATGTCAGACCAGATCTGGATGTGCTGAGTTTCAGGTTTCAAGAGGGTAATCTGCTAAGAGCAAACTAAATGGGATTTCAGTTTAAATGCTGATTTCGTTATGCGACTAAGCAGGTTGTATATTCTCACATTAGCATCTCAGTCACTGCTTCAAGCATGGAAAGTAGACACAGAATTAGGGATAGCAAATACTGATTATAAACTCAGAGTTTCTTACTGTAGCAGACACACAATTTAACTTACATGCTCACAATGAACAGCCTATGAGAAAAACTACCAAAAGTAAGAAAAGTAAGGCTGTATTGTAAGTAACATACTGTAAATTAAACTACTTTCATTCTCACTTGTCTCAAATGTCACTAATGAAAATCAAACCTTTTTTGATGCAGCTTAGAAGTCACACACAGCAAATGGAGAATTACTGAAATATCCACATATCTGCCTCTGACTGCTAAGCTGCAGGTAGGAGACATGTAGGCAACTCATACAGCTACTTAACTACATAATCTTCTAACTGCGAATCTGGCAGATCCCTGGTGTTCTCATCAGTCCCACAAAAACCATGCACAAGCATGCAAGGATGTGTGTCTGCAGCAGCACTAACAGGGCTACCTAACTTTTTGAATTAAAGTCTTAAAGATCCTTGACATGATAAAAAGACACTCTCAATAGTCACCTTGTCATAGTCTTCTCCTTACTAAAACAATTTACTTCGTGTTGTTACTGAGAAATTTTTAGTGCCAAATCAGTGGAATAGGTTACAACAACAGTAATAGCCACAAGAGATTTGCTGATCTCCAGCAGAAATAGTTTAATGACAACCTAGAGGTCAAAATCTGTTTTCATAAATACAGGACATCATCTCAGTACTCTGTATAGGAGTCTATTCATGAAACAGTCTAAATCTTTATTAACACTTGCCAGTGACAAATCTATTTTACTGAAAAGACACTCAATAGCCAACACAATACCTTCACCAAAAAGAATAAGGCTACAATCCTTTGATCAACCCTATTTGTTCAACACTTTTGAGCAAGTTCTTCCAGACAATGCACTAAAGGAAAACAAACACCCTTGTTTTCAAAGGTATTAAAAGCTATCAAGATATATTGTCTGTGGACAGCTACATAGTAATAAATATTACAAAGTAATCTACACAAAAAGAGTTGCAAAGGTGACTGTTTGTAATCTGCTTAACAAAGCCACAGTGCTACTCCTGGGCCAGAAATCACAGATGTATTAGAAAGAGCAGCAGCAGAATGCTTAGCTGCCCTCATCAAAATCCAGCTGGCTCACCAGTATCTTATACTTCCTTCACAAAACCAACACACATGTAACACTGCAAGTATTCTGTATCAGGATTTCAAGGCCAGCTGGGGAGTGGCTCAAATACCAGATATAAATTAACCACTTTTTGCTGAATTAAAGGAGACAGAACAGGGACAAGGAATTGCAATGGAACCTTCTTCACTACCATACAAGACAGGATGCTGTAACACCCCTTTTGAGGCATACATTGGTATCAAGCCTAAAAATAATAGCTCTCTCTTATTGCTATGATACATGTGGTATCAGATGCTTGAGCAGAATTTTGTGAATTGTTTTTACTAAACCACTGAGACAGCATTTTAAATAGCCACGAAGAAGGTTTCTCCTACTGCTGTCCACAATGCTAGGAGATTTAAAATAAATAGAAGCGCAAAAAGAACAGCTTGGGCTTAAAACAAGTTCTCCGCTTGTTCCTAGGAAGGGAGATTATTTTATTTAAATAGATTTTATTTCCTCATCCTCATTCCCTATCTAACTGCTGTCTGTTTTCAAATTCAGATCCAACTTAATCTACAGAGGCAAGAGAAAAGAAAATAGTCAGCCTAAACCAAGAGAAAAGAAAATAGTCAGCCTAAACCAAGAGAAAAATCACTACAAGACAAACAAAAAAGCAGCTAACAAATCATGAAACAATGTTTCCACCTGGAGGTTTTTAGATGTCAACTACATGTTTTTCACAATATTGGAAATTTGAAAGTCACAGATGCCACTAGGAACTCCAATGAAGTAAGCATGGTGTGCGAACACGACACATGTTGCAACAGTTAATAAAATATTTCACAAGCTTGGTTAAATAAGAAAAAATCTTGATATTATAAGTTGAAGTGTTTTGAAAGATAGCATATGTTTTCAATTCATTCACAGCAAAAAATCACACTCACTAGCCCAATTTAAAGTTTTTTCAAGAATGCACTTTAGCATTACTAAGCTAAAATAATGCTATAAAAATGGAAACAAACTGTCCTCAGCTGTGGCAGATCTCATTATAACAAACTATTGCTTATAATTTATAAAAGTTATTTATTCCACATGCACTTGACTCCCCTTTATTAAGTGATCCTTTTCTCTTGCATGGTCTTATTACAGATACCTATTTTTAAGAGGTAAGAGGTTGCCTGTATCAACGTGCTAGCACAGTAACATGCCTGTGTGGCAAAGGAATTTTTTCTCCTTCTTCCCCCTCCAACATAACTGCAGAAAAGAATAATCAACTGTGGAAAGATCTGACTAGTTCAATGGGCATAAAAGAGGTACAGGACATAAATTAGAATATTGCAGCCCTCTTTATGGGTCTCA
This sequence comes from Burhinus oedicnemus, assembly GCA_008921705.1. NCBI lineage: Eukaryota > Metazoa > Chordata > Aves > Charadriiformes > Burhinidae > Burhinus > Burhinus oedicnemus. The sequence continues at coordinate 2,929,852 of VFFE01008899.1, read as the reverse complement.
GAAGTTGCTTCACAGCAGATACCATACATGAATTTTAAGCAGCCTGCTGGGTCAGGCTAGCTCTTGAGAAGCACTACAGGCCATTACCATGCATCATCATCAGCTAGGTCTTAATAGTGAGCCTTCACCACAAAAAATACAGCTTGCTTACAGGACACTGGAGTCCAAATCAGAACAAGCATCACTAAGTTACTCTAGAAATAGTAGAGCTTTTTGCTCTACCAAATTTTCAGATGTCTTTTCAGATGGAATGCCTCTTACACAAGTGTGTATGCAAAGATCAGCCCCATCTAAAGTCATCAGAAGCCAACTTAGAGCACAGGGTCCCCATTTTTCTAAAATCAAAGCTTATTCATACATGTGTCATTTGGGGCCGAGTCAAAAGTTATTCCTTCCCTTTCCGTTTTCCTTCTGCGTGACGTTGCAAAAAAATCCACAGGGCAGCAAACTGTAGTCCTGTGCACAGAAGCCAATGTTTTGGCTGGACACATGACATCATTCTGTGAGTGGCCAGCTTAAAAAAAACCCACAAGAACAAAAAAAAAAAAAAAAAAAAAAAAAAAAAAAAAAAAAAAAAAAAAAAGCAAGAATATGCAGTTGTTTATTTCCAGATGCATTGCACACTGAAAAAATGAAGCAATCACTCCCCACCTCCATAACAACTCTTGGGATTAATGAAGTTCCTTCTCGTCTACCCAGTATGAAAAATAGCTCAATCCCCTATAAAACGTTTTATACCTTTGATAAAGCATTTTAAATATAGATCTTCCCAAGGGCTTAAAAAACCCACAATCAACCAAAACTCCTTTGTGTGAGCTGTTATTTTCATTTTGTGGATTTTTACTGTGTATACTCGCAAAGAAAGCAAGGGTTAAAAATATGAACCAAAACCAGGCAAAGCCCTACTTCCCAGTAGCAGCTTTTTCTGTTTTCTCATCTAAAGCTGCCTTTAGAGGTTAATTAGGACAGTCCAGGATGAGGGAATATTGCAGGTTGCCTGACAGTGCAGCAGGTGCAGCACAGCTGAATACAATGGGACCATGGAGCGGTGGTTATTTGTTTCCATCCTGACAGGTATATCTTTGGTCCCTACAGGACAGAGGAGACTATAACTATAACTGACATTCCAAAAGCACAAAAACCTCTCAAGAATAGTTCTGCCACATTCTTAATGTCTATGATTTCATTCACGGAGGCTAACCACCACCATAGTGGGCAGCAGCAGGACTCTGAATTTAGCTCCAAAATATTTAGTCGAATTTTATCTTTTATACGAGGTGAATCTCTAAGAGAAAGAGAAACAGCAGTCTACACAATACATTTTCAGACAAATAATAACATTTGGTCAGCAGAAAGAAGGTCCTTTACCTTTCACCTCCACTACCCCTTCATTCAACCAGAAGATGCTGGAGAACATATATAGAGAGTATTTCAGTAACAGCACTTTCAAAAAATACAGAGGTAGAACAGTCAGTTTTCTGTACCCCCGCCCCCTTTCACTAACATTGCTCCTGCCCTTTGAAAAAATATGAAATCTCTTGAGTGCGTTCACATCTTCAAGGTGTAAAAGTGCTAAAGAGCATGGCTGTATTTCATACACAAACGCACAAATCAGTTCATGACTGCTGAAGCTGTTCTGCTGGAAATGGCAAAACCAGCTAGAAATGTCACTTAGTTACAGACACAAGCTTACATCAAAGCAATAGGTGATGAGAGCTAAGAATACTGTGGTCACCATTCACAATGTTTTACTAGCCTTCTCCTCTCCTGCAGTGGTATCCATCACCGCTGGAGTTGTGAAGGGGTCTTGCTCTTACGTCTGCCACCTTTTCTGTGTTTAATTTATTCATCCAAAAAAACTCCTGGTGATTAGAAACAGGAAATTAGAGAAAAGCACTAAATAATATCAGAAACTGAAAGTCCTTAAATTATTCACAGAATTCAAACACTTTTTGAAGTACACCGTGGCGTTTCAATAGCCATGTAATTCAGTCTGACACCATAAGCTACAGCACTGCAATGCTAATTTGGGAGATGATTACAGCTGTAAGAGGTCGATGCAGTCTTCATTTACATGTATATCTGGTCTGTCTTCTGAAAGGACTAAGGATCTGCTAAATTCTAAATTCAATGGGAGCATCAGTCCACCCAGATGCAGCTAAGAATGTCACTAATCAAACAGTAACAATCCCTCACTACGACTCACTGGTAGTTAGCATCACTATAAACTTCTTAATTTTCACATACAACTTAGTGAAATATCATGTATGCTGCAAAATCTTGTGATAGCCTTTTAGTGAAAAATTCGGCATGTAATGTGAGAGTGTGAATTTATTTACTGGGACTAATATTTATCACCATGCCTTCTCCCTTTACAAAGGTACTTCTAATTGTTAAACCTCAAGACCTTTATGAGGGCACTATTACAGTTACGTAAGTCAAAAGCTACAGCCCAGGCTCTGTCTAAAATTGGGAAGTTTCTCCACCTACTGTGTACTCTTCTCCCTCCTCCACAGTTTGTCTGGGGAGGTGGAAGGAAGATACAAGTGTTCCTGTTCTATTTCTATAAGGCATCAAATGAAGTTATATCTGTTTATCTCAAAAAACCACATCACCGTCCACTCCAAGACCTAGAGAAAGATAGGACGACTCAGAAGCTAACAATCCCAATCTTCAGGGCCTCTTCCTTATACTAGGGTACATCAATGGAATTTTGCTACTCATTTTATGGAGTAAGAGGATACCCATCACAAGGGTAGCCCTGATATTTGTTCTTGCTATTCCAACCTCTCACTAATTCCTCAGAAAGGCAGCAAGGAGAGTTTGGCACGTAATTTGTTAAATTACAGCTCTCAAACTTGAACTGTTAAGTCATATTTAGTACAACTCAAAACAGAAAATACTACACAATCTTTATGAAGAATTCAAGATGCAAGAATGAGAACTTGTATTCAAGTGATTGAAGCAAAGTTATCAAGCTCAACATAAGCCAGGTCCCACATTATTAACTCCCAGATTCAATCAAAATAGAGCAGGAATATTTAAATTGTAGTTTAAATTAGATCTGTAACAACCTTCATAGAAATAGGCAAGTCAAGTAGCAAAGTTATCTTTGGAAAAAATCTATTAGCCATAATGGAATGATAATCCTCTTAGATTCATTGATGCTGACAGATTAAATACTTCAAATTCATCTTTTATTTTGTTAGCTCATTTGACACAAAATAAGTCCTACATTTTTAATATTATAGTGGGAGTAGAAGGAGTTTTGCTGTTACTGTGGCAAATTCGGTATTAATGGAATGCCTCTGGGTATTCAGTAGAACTATAAACTATGTTACCAGATGACAACTGGAAAGGACTAACTTGCTTCTGCCTTTAACATACTACCACTATTTATTAGAAACTAAATTAATATTACTGAATTTGCTTTCTATTTAGAAAAAGCCTAATAAGCTGGACTGACAACAAGAAAGAATGCATGAATAAACATGTTTTGCCTATAAGAAAGCGTTAAATAATATAGGGTTACGCATACCACCAACCTTTTGCTCCTAGAGTCAGGCTGGCCTATCTCCAACAACAGAGCAGCCCAAAAGCTCCAAGCAATCCCTCCTCCTTTCTCCTTCGAGAAACCACCGTGCTCCAGTAAGAGCAAAACATTCTACAGCAATGCTTCTCAGTCCCAGGTGCAACTGCCAGAGACTCACCAAACTTGCACACACATCCTTTGTGCTCTGCGTGAATGTCCTAGCTACAAGATTACTTACTGTTCTAATAACAGGGACTTTCCCAGTATTTTATTCACAAAACCTTTCAAAAGGCTAGTTTCATAGTTCTGCTGATCAAAATTAAATGTTGAGACCTGGAAACTTTATTACTTTATTACAAAATTAAATGTTGAGACCTGGAAACTGCATTATCTCTAGCTGATTCTGAGTCCCAAAAAACCCAACCTAACAAAAAGCGGAATGGACACAGCAGGCAGAAAAATAAGACAAACCTCCAGCATCTCACCTCATGTTACTCCATCTTAGCTTAAGATACATCAAGTTACTCAATTTGGGGTCTACGGATTTGATCCATTGATTCTATCAAGATTCTATAGTTTATAACAGTAAATTAGAGTTTTTTGCACTGCTATATTTACCACTGGAATACTTGTCAGCTACTTTCGCTCTTTTTATAAAAGGGAAATTACTGTTCATTTGCCTATGAACCATATAAGGAGGCTCAAAGTCTTAAAAATGCATAATTATCCAGGAAAACTAATTACATTCCAGAATTAGAAAGCTATTTTAACGAATCTATATTTTTTCAAAATTACTAAGCTCTGAGAACCACATGACGTGAACAACAACATTCGGAACTTTATCAGGAAGCCTTCAGTTAGGACACAGTGCTAAAGAGGAATGACATGCATTAAATATATGCACCACCTAGTGTCTTCCAGTGCGTCCACTACATTCATTATTGACCTGTAGTATATAGTTTTGACAGGCAAAGTGTTGTTAACTGCTACCCAACATTACTTTTTCATTCCAAACAGTCCATGTTCTTTACAGCCAAGTTGAAAGATACAAAACAAAAGATTCCAACTGAAAACTTGCATTAGATGTGTCAGCAGCAGTAAATACCTTACAACATATCAGCGGCAGCAAACACCTCCTGAACTGGAAGTTGAAATTAATATTTCAAAGGGTAATGGCTTACCACAGATCTTTAGCGGTTTTAAATCTGGCCCAGAACACAGCTAACCTGAAGCATCTGTCACCATAAAAGTCACAGACACATCTGTTGAACTGCAAATCAGATATGTTCTATATGAAAGGTTGAATTCAATTAATACAGAAAATTTGTTTTTCTGTAATGTAATTTATTATTAGGAATGGTTTAAGTATAGAACCAATTTTGTGAATAACTGTTCACAATTTATACAAAATATCCATCTTTGCTCTTTTTATGTTCATTGTCTGCCAGGATTCAAGCAATTCAATTTCACATGCAGAAATGCTCACAGAAGAAAAGTTTTAGATCCACAAAAGCACTTTCTACTGAAAAAAAAAAAAAAAGTATATCTAAGCAGAAGACAAGTGATATAACGTTTCTTTCAACCATTTACAGATGAGCAAACTGCATGATATTTCAGTTTTCTGTGCAGTGAGTCAAAGAGCACTAAAACACACAGAACAAAATCCAAAATATTTTGGTTCATCCTTCTACAAATAAAACTTTCATTAACCAGCAACAGATTTTTTTCAAAAAGCTTTTTGACATTCAATACAAGTTAGACATCAAAGTATGTTAAATATTATTTTAATTTTCCATTCAGCATAAACACAAAAAGCAGATCTCCTGGAAAATGTCAGAAGCAATTTTTTGAAAGTTTTCCTATTGTTGTTCCCGTTGCTTCTTTAAATCAGGCATGTATATGAAGAAACAAAAAAGAGCTCAGCTACACTGTTTCCATTCATTTTGATTACACTTTTTAAGTCTAGATGCACTCAATAAGCTTTATTTACAGATTAATGATGCTCTTTCATTACAGCGTTTCAAGGGTTGAAGCATCCATTGGACCTTCAAAGCACAGAAGCCATGTACAATAACACCCAAACCCTTACTCTACAGGTACTGTACACAGGGCAAGAAGAGTTAACTGTCACCGCAAAGTCACTTTCTGCAAGGATACAGGTCAGCTTGGGAGCTGGGACTAAACTGCAGGTACATCCAAGTCCCAATCAAGCCTTCAACATCTTAAGTTCCCTAGCCGCGACGGTCACAGAACCGGGAATGACTGGAATTATGCAGTCCAGACACTACAGAAAACTGGCCTGTGGCATTCACAGGCTGGACACTACAGCTTCACGTCACCTGGACCTTGCAAAGCTGCCTGGAGTGCCTGTTGAAGGCAGGGCCTCTACTAGAAATGTTTTTATGTGAAACAGTAGACTCATAGGGCACGTATTTGGCATCTAAACCAGCCACCTCACAGGCCAGCTCCCCCTCAGTGGCAACCTAGTTGCAGCCAGCGTCAGTTGGATGCAAAGTGGGTAATTAGCACCAGGACTTCCCATTTTGCTTTGCTTTTCCATAGGAACTGTCCAGACCCAGGCTGCTTCTCCTTTCAATTGCTTGCAATGGGTTTGTGGCTTTTAAAACTATTCAGAACATTGTTATCTAGAAATTAAGGTCATTGGCTGCTTCTATTTTTCTCTTTCCGTGACACGTTAAGCAGAGGTTTCCAATGAGATGTTCACAGTAGGAATTTCAACACATGTGGTAAAATTTTATTATTTTTTTTTTTAGCAAAGTATAGAAAGACTAGGATAGCCGTCTGCTGAAATTATGTTTATGATGCATGCATGTAATCTCACATATATGTTCTTGTCTGAGAAACCATGTTAATTTGTCATTGTTCTACCTCAACACAGACACAGTATTACACAAAGAATACCTTGAATAACCGAATTAATTAGATACCACCTATTCATCCTCTTCAATAATCCAAAAGAAAGCTAATTGCTGAATAAAGTCAAACCATGCTAAGCTTCCTAAAAGGAAATATTTTTAACCTAAACAGAACTAAATGAACTCAGTGCATCAGGGCTTCACTGAGGTCTGTAACTTTTCAAAATTCAAAAAAAGAAACAGGCAAAAACTAGACAAAAGTACCTACAGCAGCAGGCAGCGGAATATTCATTAGGGAACGTCACATTTTAGTATAACTGCCCTTCAACATCCCCTGCATGGAAGCTCCTACAAAGCGTTTGGCACTAAAGAGTATTGGGCACGTAACTGGACTCCACCAAGCAAGAGCCTGCAGTAACATTTTCTTTATTAACAACATTTTTGAATGGTGTTAAAAAAGTCCACAAAAGGGTGGGTGGGGAGGGGAAGTTGGATGAAAATGACATTGATCACCATTATGCAGGCAGATTACAAGGTTCAGATTACTTAGGCTTGTACAAAGTGTTAGCATCTTCTAATACCTACTTGCAAGATGCTCTAAAATGCGGTTTATTGACCTCCAATGAGAGATGATGGAGCATAAAAAATTTCATACTTACAAATACTCATGCTCTAAGCTAAGGCCACATGATACAACCATGACTATTAAAGGTCTTTAAAAGTATAAATAGAAAGTGAAACATTTTTCTGTTTTATAGAAATGAATCTGACCATCTGCTTCACTGCAACAGCAGCAGCATCAAAAAACAACTGAAACAGCAGCCTCTGGTGTTAAAATTCTGCTCTTTTTCTCAGACTCCACCTTTCACCAGAAAGCAGGACTAAAAATACAGTAAAAGATACATCAAGTGGCCCTGAGGAATCCTTTGCACCATAAGTAATTTTCCATCTTAGCATATATCATAGTATTTGCGTTTGCCTTCTGTAATTCACCATGAAAATACCACCAGATTAGCTTCTATTCTGCCCTAGTAAAAATTCATCTTGATACAAAGTCCTCTTACTATACGAAGATGGAAAATTTTTTTCATAGCATGGAAAGCTCATTTCACCCCTGTACAGATCAAGCTTTATTCTCTACATCTGAAGAGACAGAAATTACACATCTCTTGAGCACACATACAAACAAGCACGTGTGTACAAAGGATAAACCAAGAAAAACCACCCCTGCAATATACTTACTACCTTAAAGAGCAGAATTATTCTGTCTTTCCAAACATGAAATATTTTCACAGAGATGTACGCATTCGAAAGAAAGCACATGAAGGAGGCTAGCACACCTCGCTTCCAGGACAGGATTATATGTATAGCTCTTCAGATTTTTGTCCGAGTAATACCAGGAAAACTTACTCCCATTGTGATCTGTGGCATTCCAGAAATTCATAGTATGCTCTCTGCAAAGCAGTAATATACTCCAGTACTACCAGAGTGCAAATTAAGACAATCCTCATAAGAATTAGTGTTCTATAACAGACAAAACTACAGCACATTCATGTCCAAAGCCAGTTTTATACTCAGCAGGACCATTTAGATTTTCCCACTCTTTCTCTGAATTATCACACAAATTATGTTACAACAGATTAAAAAGATGCTAATAAATGAATAAAAAATCCAGGACCAAATAGAAGCCGTAACAAAACTAGACAATGACTTGAAAAAAGATACACACATAGATGCTCTATGAGTTCCAAAACGTGACAACTTCTGCACCGTGCACCCAGTTTTTAAATATTGCTCTTTAGAGCCCCCAAATTTTCTGTGGTTTTAGAGAAATTAATTACTCTCTTTCAAAACCTTAGTTTCTCTACCCATGAAAACAAAAGCAACACTACACCACATGCAAACTAAGCCTGTATCATTGCAAAGATCTGAGAAAGATGATAAACTATTTAGTAAACAAACCCACAAGGAAAGTTTATCTTCTGAGCAGTTACAAGGTTAAATAATACAAACATTGACAGAGAAACCCACATAAAACACTACACACTACAGGGTGAAGGGAAGCATGGCTCAAAGCAGAGCATGTGGTTTGTTTTTTTAATGAATGCTTTGTCCCAACAAAACAAAAATACATTATTATCTGAATGGACTGATTTGAACAAAGTCATACAAGAGATTCCCTACAGCACCCATGTCTTGCCTTAATTTTTGTTTACTCCTATACCACTCAATAAGCATGTTTCAAGTCTACACCTAGCTGAGATATTAACAACATGCATACTTTAAGATCAACTAAATCAATATGCTGACATGGTGTGTATTCAGTTGGGGCGGGCATGTCAGGAAAGATTTCAAATAGTAAACTGTTGAATGTACTTACAAATAATCAAACAGCTTTACTCTCAGCAGGGTATCAGGAACAGAGAAAGAGAATTTGAGACAGTCTAATAAAGCAACAGAAATTGTATACTTCCTTTTGGATGTAGAATTCAGGACACCTAAAAAACCTCCCTACTCTGTTAACGCAGTGTAAACACTGAAGCAGAGCTGGCTGCAGCAAATCAACAACATTCCTCAAATAAAGCATCAGTGATAGCTCTTACACAGCTCTAAGCTGGTGACAACGAAGTACTTTGCAAATATGGACAGAATTCTCAGATACACGAATAAAATTCTAGCCCCCTTATAATGAAATAAATGGAGGCTCATGTAATTTGCACAAGGACATTATTAAATGCAAGACAAAAGGTACAATCAGGACACAAGTAACTTGCATACCAGTCCTGGCTTCACCACTAGATTTATTTCAGTATCCATAGAATTTGCTATTTTTACCTCTCTAAACCAAGCACTATTTCTCCAAGAGCTCTGCTGTCCAGAGGCTGGTTTGTCTACTAGGTTCCATGATGCAGAATAATACTTTAAATATGCAGCTCTCTAGACTGCATGTTATCAGTGCTTTTTATGTTAAAAAACAATTTAAAAAAAAAATTTCAGACTCAAAGGAGGTACGTGCTTCAACAGCTTACTGTCCACAGACCCACCCGTGTTCCATTATGTGGCTTAGCAGAGCATTTTATCATAATAAAATCAGTAGCAATATGCAGTGGCTACCAAGCCGTACAGTAAGTGCCATCCTATTGGAAAAGGAAAATCCCTATACAATGCTTATTTAGAACAAAATGTACTCAGATCTATAAACACCATGTAACACATAGCTTTAGGCTTTAATACCAAGACACAGAAGAATACTAATGTTCATGTTTTATAGACATCTTTATTCAGATACAGGCAACCCAAAATCAGTTTCAATGCATCAATGAGATAATGAATTATTAGCAACTCTCTTCTCATTTTCAAATTACCATAGTGTCTATGCAATTTTTCCTGTAAAATAAAAGCCCAAAGCTATATATGTATATTCGTTCCAATAGATTTAAAATGCTGCGTGGAGGGTATCTACAATCATTTCATTTTTCTTTAATCCTCATTCAGAATAGAATCCTGGAATACAATTTGTTTCAGAGGCAGCTTTTAGACAACTTCATAAACTAAAATCTTAAAGCTCAATGGGTTGTTAACTGAGGTTAACTGCTTAAGCCAAAGATACAAGTAAATGCTACGCAACATCACAACTGTGAGACTACAGGCACCAAACCGATGAAAAAAAATAAACTGTTCTTCCTCAGAATAATGTCCAAAACCAATTCTGCTCCAGTCTAGAACCTGAAATGTCCTGCGTGGCAAATTTTAGTTAAGCAGTTGAAATTTGTTCTTTAACAGCAAGAGAAGAGTCATCCTGCTATGCATGACCTGCAGTGTGAAATTTCAGATGTTTACAGGGCCTGATCCTGACCGTACTTCACACAGTGCAAGAACTGCCATACCAGATGTGTAAAACAAAAGGCAATAAACACCTCGCATCGCTGATTTAAATACACATGCATTCTTTTACAGTCACAGATGTTTCCTGATGAAAGTACTAAAACCCAAAAATAATATTAGACTTTATTCTGTTCTTATCATTTATTTCACTGCTCTGTGAAGTGTTACTTCTTTCAAAGAACCACCAAATGGCCACATTTTGTCCGTTACACAAAAGCCTCTCAGCCTCTCCTCTGCTGGACCAGTCATTGGATTTGAATGAGAGAACACAGCAGATGAGATGGCCAGTAAGGGTCCCAGGAACTGGGGCAAGTTGTCACAATCTGATAGCTACCTGCGGATGAGTTCCTATACAGAGACCAAAACCAATGAAGTACATACAAGAGAAAATGGAAGCACAGACACAACAGGCATGCAAAGAGAGACCTCCACAGAGGGGCTGGTGTTGAGACAGCGAGAGGAATCTTTCAGGCTCTACAAAGTCTAACTGAGAAATTACTCAGCTGTGTAAAAAAAAATAAGGCATTTGTATAGACTGTAAATACAGAAACTATGTCTTATCGACATCAGGCACCTTCCTCCAAAAAGGGTAACATAACACTAGATTGCACCCCTGCCCTGACTTCCCAGGCACTTTCAATACTTTGAGAAGTCCAGATACGCCAGCCAAGCTGTCAGGGATGCCAGGGGATGGGGAGCTGCCGACATCCTATGGCTATTTGCCCTAAAGAGATTATTTCGCTCAAGTGATTTACCAGGAAAAAGCTAAATAAAAAGGACTCTGAGCATCTCAAATATCCACCTACACACGCACTTGTGTGTATGCACATCCAACCTCAGGCACTCGCATCGTTTGACAGGTAATTAGGTTCTCACTTCCAGAAAAGGTCACTGAACCTCCCAAACCCCACCATTTTGGGATAACCCGATTAGTCTATAGGACTATTTCTTAAAGACACCGTCCAAAGGATCCATGCACACGCTGGATTCCCAAGGATGCTTCCGCATATAACAGCCTGGAGCTCTCCCTGCCTACTAAACCAGCAGCCTTGTGGCAAACGATCTCCGCTCCGAGGATCCGAACTGCCGGTGCAGCCGCAGCCCCCCCGCCCCGCGATGCTCCCCCTCTCCCTCCCAC
>VFFE01008899.1:2907718-2918401 GCA_008921705.1 Burhinus oedicnemus | reverse complement strand
CCGGCCCCCGGGTCTCTGGTTCTAGAGGTTATTCTACCCTCTGTCTTAAATTCACACATTTGGGCACAAACCTCTTAAAAAAAAAAAAAAAAGTACTACTGTTAACAAGATCATGAGGAAAATACTACACCAGCCATCCCCCACACCCAAAGCAAACACATTTTGTGCCATCTTTATTAATATTGCATCGTTTGGTGATCAAAAATTCTTTGTCTTGCCAGGAGTGTCACTGTTTCACTCTCCCTTCCCCCCACCTAATTGCATATATTTTTATTATATACCTGATAAGGAAGCATGACACACTGCCAAGCAAATCATAAGGCCAAAAAATCACCAGTTTGCTCAAGTGGAATTGCTGCTATTCTATTCTGAGAGATTTGACAATAAGAAACTGGAAAACAAAGGTACCACCTTGAAGAAAAGATAAGTTGCTAGAGGAGCAACTTTCGGCCATAAAGAACGAACTCTGTCCCTCTCTGCGGCCAGCGCACCAGGTTTCAGGAATTCGTGTCGTTTTCTTTACCACAGGGACCAGTGAAACCTGGTGTGTCTGTGCTTCTATAGTGGGACACAAAAACTGCAGTAATGGAGCAGAAAAAGGTCCAAAATGAGATTTGATCCTAATGAAGTATCGTACCATGAGATTCCCACAATACTACGGATAAGAACAAATGGATCATGTTTGTATCATTGGGACTCTAAGAGAATTATCATTGCGGAAGTCAAACATGATATATTGCTAGCCAAGATATTACAACGTTGCATCAGTGCGCAAAATACCCCTGAAATACTATATTTGTTCTCCATTTCCCTTTCTTTTGGAAATAAACTCCGTTTTCACCAGATGCCAAGACCACAGGAGTGAGAACACAAGGTTTATTCCCATCCATGCTTTACACTTGACCGAGCGCTACTCAGCTTCACAAAATCTAACGCGTGCACATATCCCAAGTTTAAGGGGACTCAGTTACTATTTACAAAATGATTTTAAATCCCTGACTGATAAATTATTGAAAAATGCAGTAGGATTAGTGACATATACTTAAGAACAAGGCTTGTCAACTGGGTCCTCCTGCAGGCTACCTTTGTACTGTTTTCAGGAGGAAACAAATAATTAAAGCAAAAGAAATTTGTAAACAGGATTTTAAGAGAAAAAAAAAAATCAATATCGGAGAACATCACATCAGAAGATCTCTTATTCCCTTCCCATCATGTGTTTGCTAGACTTCAGCTCACAATGAGGAGCAGAGCTGAAAAGCAGAGAACAAATATATGAAAAATAAATTTTCTTCAACAGCCTTTTAGGTCATTCTCCACATTCAATGGGTTCAAAGGAAAAAAAAACCAAACTAACAAAAAAACCCAAAACCACCACCAAACCACCGAGGAACAGAACACGAAGCCACACAGGAAAGTTTTTACATGTCAGAGCAGCTAGCAAACTCCCTTTAAAGTCTTAGCATGTCAGCAACATAGCCCCATTTTCTAGTACATACATACAGCCACTTTTGCTTCAAGCTCAACTAATTATCTATTTTTGCCTATGCCAATGAGTCAGCGTTTGGTGCTTTAGATAAAAATATCAAATTCACAGTTTATAATGCAATTATGATGGGGAAGAAGAGAGCAAAAGTAGAAAAAAGGGCAACAGCTGGTAACTTCAATCAGTGCACTTGGAAAAATGAATAAGCAGAATAGCCCACAAAGATAAAATCTCAGGGTGGGGGAAGTATGCAGCAGTTTCTGAGCTGGTGAAACGTAGCTACAGATGAAACAATACATTCTTCAAGCACCCATGCACACTGATAACGTACAGCACCCTACAGAAACAACGCTAAATATGCTATGGCAGTCCAATGTGCCACTATACTGCTATGAAACACAGAATCACGGGGGTTGGCAGGGACCTCTGAAGATCATCCAGTCCAACCCCCCTGCCAGAGCAGGGTCACCCAGAGCAGGTTGCACAGGACGGCGTCCAGGCAGGTTTGGAATGTCTCCAGAGTCGGAGACTCCACCGTCTCTCTGGGCAGCCCCTTCCAGTGCTCTGCCACCCTCAAAGGAAAGAAGTTCCTCCTCATGTTCAGATGGAACTTCCTATGTTCAAGTTTGTGCCTGTTACCTCTTGTCCTGTCACTGGGCACCACTGCAAAAAGACTGGTCCCATCCTCCTGGCACCCTCCCTTTACATATTTATAGGCATTGATGAGATCCCCCCTCGGTCTGCTCTTCTCCAGACTAAAAAGACCCAAGTCCCTCAGCCTTTCCTCATAAGAAAGATGTTCCAGCCCCCTGAGCATCTTCGTAGCCCTCTGCTGTCCCCTCTCCAGCAGTTCCCTGTCCCTCTTGAACTGGGGAGCCCAGAAGGCTATTTACACAGCGTTTTAACACAGGGAACGTCACAGGGAAAGCTAGAATCCACCTTTGATATCAGAGTGTGAGCAAGAATGGAAGAGAAGACAGGAATCCAGCCAAAGAGGATTAATGGCATTAATGGAGGAAAATGGAGAAAAATGAATGCAGAAGCTGAAAACGCTGCAAGGAAGACATTTGTTCTTCCCTAGCACTTCAAGGGTTAAACATTACAATAAGCAATATTAGTTTTCTGACAGAGTCCATATCCCACACCTGGGATTCTAGTTTTACTAGAAACTGGAAGTCTAAAGTTTGATGCAGCTGCTGAAAAAGAGATACTAAACAGAAAGCAAACCAAATCAAAGCAACTTTCTTGAACACCTTAATCACAGCAGCCACAGTCCCAGAGAACAGGAAAATGCCTCTGGGAGGGACAGATAGAATCTCTAACCGAAAGTCTCGACTAGAGACTGCTGCTTCAGCTCTGCCATCACCTCACTCAACACATACTCCCGGGCACGCTTTTTCCCCACATCTCTACATCTCAGGTTCCACCACGTACTGTGCCATTGAGCTGGTTGCTAAAGAGATTTCTACAGTCTTCAACCACATTAACTTATTAAACACACAGGACTATGAAGTAAATTTTTCTAGCTAAAATATGTCAATACCCTAATAATTTTCAATAAACCATACAGCTACAGCCTGAAGGAGGGAAAAAAATAAAAAATAAATCACCTCCTCCACCCTGGAAGCTCAGCAGAATGTTCCAGCTGAGTTTGCAAAGGTGCTTTCAGTCTCTATCTCTTCACAAGTGCAACACAAAAATTTGCAGCCAGGTGATTATATTCTGTTTCTTCGTTGATATATGACCTTGAGTAACCCACCTGTGGTTTGCAATAAATCAGAATTCACATCACCTGTATGTCAGATAACAGGCTGGGGGAGGGTCACTGCTGACACGCTCTCAGGAGCAGGTGAAAAGGCAGCTGCTTCATTTTGCAGCTCTTGCATATAAAAACATACCTGAGATGGCACTGGAGTCTGATAGAATGTACCATATGTAATGATAAAAGGAGAACAAATGCATCTAAACCATTGGTGTATATCACAGAGAGCATTAGACACGTACCAGTTGGCTCTAATGCAAGTATTCACATCTGTACAATAGATAAATAATTCAGAAGCAAGCAAGCAAGGATATCTGACTGTAACAAAAAAATACGTAATGAAATTATGTGAAGCACTTTGTAGTTGTAGTGACACAGAAGCCAATAAAAAAAAAAAATTCCTACTTGCTTTTAGCATATTCCCAACATTTATCCTTCCCCTTCTCTTTCTTTCTCTCACAAGAGTACCCTAAACAAAATGGGATCTGAAAAATGATCCAACCCACCTGGAAGAGTTGTAGTTCTGAGGAAGTTGTGACACTACCTGGGCTTGATTCAGCAGTACCTACAAGCCCACAATCTGACTATACACAGAAATAATGTAGGGACAAGCCTTTAACCTCAAAGCGCATTCCACTGAATTGGCCATTTCATTCTATGGCATCAGACTAAAGAAATGGCCCCTGCTGCCATAATGCCGGAAAAAGAGAAAGTCTGGGCTCAAATGATTAATTACAACTCCTCTCCATATAGCAAAGGTAGAAGTGGATTAAACTCCCCCTGTGATAGCTCTCAATACTTCCCATGTACTGAGACAGCATTCTTTGGGTCTGAAGCCCCAGGTGTGCATCCACGTGTCAGGAGAAAGAAAAACATTGCGTTTTTCTCTCCACTGCGTACCTAACACAGAATACAAGCAATGCATTCATTCTGTAGATGCTGGTATAAAGGAATTGCTGAAGCACCTGAAGGACAGCAGAGCTGCCTTACTACGCGGTCCCAGTCCAAGGCTGTCCAGGAAGCATGAGATGGTGTTAGCGTGCTTAAGAGTCCCATCTTCCACAGTGTGATCCAGGATACTACTTGCACGCAGCAGTTATGGACCAATTTTGAGTTTCCAACACATTTTGACAGCGGGGCCTGTATTTGGATTGCCCAAATGTGAAAGGAATGTTTGCTGTACCATACAGACGTGCTCTAGACCATTACTGAAGACTAACTCCAGTCTGATACACTTTCAGTTGTGGAGATCTTTATCACAGTCCTATATAAGCATATTTTATAAAGCAATCCTAGAGGTCACAAGAGCAGGACTTAAAAGGAATTAACCAAATTCATGGGCAATAAGCACATCAGTGAATACTGAAACCAATATACTGTATAAGCAACCTCCACTTCAGGAAGAGCCTACACATCAACAACTGAAAGGTGAGAGCATGAAAAGTATGTTATACTTTGTTTGCCTAAGCACCTAGTACTCCTCTCAGAGACAGGTTACAGGGCAGATGAACCATTAAGAGTCTGACCAGCAAAGCCATTCTTATGCATCAAATATACAGAGATAACACACGAGTATAGCATTCCACAAGACATCATGAATATGCAGAAACACAGCTGAAATTCAGCCTGTTCTTTTTCCTTTGCCCTCAAGTTTATGATAGTTCATACCTGCCTCTCTGCTACCCTACAGGGCTCTCTCTGAAAAAAAAATTAGAGATGGACATGTGAGTGAGGAGCTTTGGATCACCTGACATTTAAAGAACACAGTCCCTCGTCCCTTCCACTTTAATGCATACGCTCTGCCAGGACAACAATAAAAAAAAACAACAGGCAGATATTAGTTCTGTCCAACCATTTCTCCATCTCTGCAACAAGGTCTGCCTCAAAAGTTCTTCCTAACCATGGAATGCCCTAACAATGTTCCTAACAATGGAACACCCATTGTCACCACGCATACCACGCGGGCAGCTCTGTGCACTGCCAGCCTCATGATGGCTGGGATATTCTGCAGGCAGAGAGAGCAACGTCAAGATGAGGGTCTTATATTTCCACAACTTATAATGTAGAAATTTAAATAATAAATTCTACCAAGGAAAAGTCTTATCATTTTCTTCTCCTCTCGTGCAACATCCCTCACTCCTCTCCGTAAGGTCAGGGTTTCAAGGTTGCATTTCCTTTAGAACTGGGTCTGGATCTTTATAAGGCTTCGTAAAATCTTACAAAGTAGTATGACCTACTACCTCAAGTACAACAAAAATATTTAGCAGCAAGATACAATACTGGATCCAGCCACATAGTACTTTGAAACAGTCCCTAACAGACTAAGTTTCCATAGCATCTGCTACACCAGTACTAAAACATAACATATAAGTATGATGGCAATTAATCAGTCTGCCCCAGCCTGCATATAAGCCTTCCGTGAATAGTTTCATTCTCAGTTGTGTTTTACAGGCTCTTCAGCAGAATTCTAGGAATTGAGAGCACATAGGCTAAAAACTGATCATCTACGTATTTTGAGTCCCAGCCTTGTAATTTTTGTGCACCATCACTCATGCTGGATTTGCAGCTCTGCATTAGGACATCTAGTGGCTGAATAATTTACTGTATATATACACATATCTGAATATATTATTCAGATTTACTGTCAGAAAGCTCATATCTACTTTTCTAAAGCTTAGTAAGACTTATTTGAGAGCACATGAGGATTCCTGCATTATTCTGCTCTGCAGTATAACCCCAGCTCATTGCTGGACGGAGTACTTTGAAGCATGAGCATGACGAGAGTGACAGGTATATGCACCAATTTCTACTTCACCTTTCATCAGGATATCACAGTAACATATTTACCTCTGATCTATAACGTAGTCTTATGCTTTGCAATGTATATAACTTCTTCGCTTTAGTTTAGAAAGATTTTTCCTTATTCTACATTTTAGTAACTTGAGAGAGTGTTGCTCTCAAGTTTTGTGTTATTTTCTTTCCATATGAATAAAAAATTATGTAAGCCCTTTTATTCCAAAGGATAAACTTCAGCCTCCTCAGACATGGAAAAAAAAAACAACCCCAACCCACCTTAAAAAAAGCCCATTATGTTTCTTTAAACTATTCCATCCCACTTGCTTTAAAGTGAAGTCACCATTTGAGCTGTCAGAAGCCATCATTTCTGATGAGTTAAAATCTATATTATTTTAAAATTGATTAATCTAAGATGAAGTACAATACAACTATTTGCATTTTCCTGTGTTTACTCATTCCAAAAATCGACAGACACCACAGAGCAAAGTTAATCTGATAAAAAGTAAAATGCTGAAGTGGTTGGCTGTGCATCAGAATAGGAAAATGTGGATTAACATGCCAAGGGGGTGATGAACATCTGAACTTCACTAATCGATTTTAAGAATCATAAGACCCAGGCATTTAGAAAATGTCATAATCTTAATACCTAATTCACTCCTTGATTTGTAATTTGGAGAAATCAGCTGCACTTGAAATTTTACCTCCGGCATTTCCTTCAATTGGGCAAAGTAGTATTCCTACTTCAGCATTAATTATTATTTCCATCCCCTTTTAGATTTCTCCACATAAATTAATACTCTGATCCCACCTACATTCACTTCTCGCACATCCAGGCATCTTTGTTGTGGCTGCAGCTGCAGTACAGGCAAAGGGCAGCTATTCAGTATGCTCTAACCTCTGTGTTAGAGCTCAGACTGCAAATAGAAAGCACACATCACTGGTACTCCCCATCCTTTAAAGTCACTCACTAAGTATCTATTCCAGATTTAGCATCCTGGCTCAGATCTTCCTATCTGAACTTTTACTTGGAATGGGAGGTGCACGACAAGAAATAGATGATTCAAGAGTGAGATGTGCATGGATTAGAAAGTGTGCTTTGAGAGCAAACAAAGAAAATCAAAAGCAGCAGGACATTAGACAAGCAATTCAGTAGCTAAGCTATTTGTAATTTGTGGTTAAGAAAAAAAGAAAAAAGGTTACACATTCAAGCAGTAAGAGACTATCTGAGAGATTCTTCAAAACATTGCAGACATTGCTGTACAGTTCGGAGCTGGCAGGGATGCTACTGGCTGTGAGCAGGAGTATAGTTAGAGGGCAAGGGACAAGAAACACCGTGCAAGTCTGTTTCTGTTCTGCCAGCAGAGAAAAAAAGCGAGTGACACGTCTAGCTATTTCAGTCTCAGTCAGAGGTAGTGTTGTTCTCAAAAGGCTATTACTGAATAAGTTCAGAACCTTCTCATCAAGTGGGAAGTTATTGCCACCTTTTTTCATCCAAACTTACACAGCACTGGACAGCAGAATTCACTAAGACCTTCGTCAGGCAATTAGCCAGTGAAGGCTGAGAGATACTCAGCCACTAGGCATGATTACAGTCCAGTCATGAAATGCAGATGGATAGAATCACAGGTCATAAGGCAACAGAAACAGATAAAGGAACTTTATAATTGGAGACCTGAACGTCCCTCCCCCTCACGCCTCTCCTCCCAAAAGGAAAAAAAAAAAAAAAAAAATCCCCAAAAAACCAAAAACCAAACCCAACCTGAAAAGCTCAGAAAATCCTTGGATGGAGCCTGGCAAAGAAAGATCATCAGCTAACTAGCAAGATAAGAGGTTAATGCTCCAGACGAGGGTTAATGAGACAATCTGAGTTTTAGCCTGGATGTTGCCACATGCTTCCTGTGAAGCCCAAGGTGCTTGGGGAAAGATGCTGAAGCAGGCACCAGTCATTTAAATTGCAAACATGTTTGGCTTGATTAGGGACACTTCACCCTGCTTTGATTTGCTGAATGTATCAGACTAATCGCACACAGTTCCTGTCTCCCCTTTTTGCTAACCAGCGCACTGAAGCCTCACAGCGAGTCATGAGAAATGGGAGATTATTTTTACCATAATTAAGTACAATTTTGTCAGGTCTAGAAATATGCAGGTGTCATATTAATAAGTTACCTAATTGTGCCTTTGAAATGGCCACATAATAATGACTTTTCAGTAACAAGAGGAAAAGGGAGAAGTGAACTCTTTGCTTTATTATTTTCATTTTAAACTCCAGCACAAAAGCAGAGGGCATCCACATAGTAAGTACAATTCTGAATTATTCATAATTAGTCACACATCATGAAATGCAACTGTGATGATCTCAGGTGTGAAAGACAACAAGTAGTTGAGTAGTTCCTTAACTATTAAAACATTATTTCAGCTACAAGGCAGAGAAACCATAGAAGCACACTTCGGTGCAAGTGACAGCATTTTCTGAAAAGTGTCAGTTAACATGTATCAATCAAGTACCAAACAGCTAGCTAAGCTCTTCTCCCCATTTACTGTGATCAGAAGGCAAAGAACTCAATTATTGGCAGCTCCCACCATTCCCAGGAAGCGTGCTTGCTAACCTCTTGCCGCTCCCCGAATCCCGCTCTGTGAGATGACTGCGCCCGTTTCTGCTGCTCCCTCCCTGCACCTCTGGGGGCTGCAGCAGGAATGTACAACACCTGATAAAGCATTCCCAGATAGAGGTCACTGTGCCAGAGAAATGATCACTCTGTAGCACGTCCTGCCATGGAGCCAACTGGGATCTACTATGATATATAGGTCTTGCCAGGAAGATTTTGCCCTTTTCCAACTCAACAGTCACATACGTAGAGATGGAGAAGAAAGTTGTATGAATGTAACGCAGCACACATCTAGAAGGGTGGCAGATCCACTGGCCATCCACTTGCTTCTGCAATTGCTTGAGGATTTTGAAGAAAAAAAAAAAAAAAAGAGACTCAAGAATCTCAAAGGCATTAATTGAAAAAAGAACTAAGCATCTCCCAGGTGACTGTAATTTAAAGAGCACATCGAAGGACCTCTATAACTCCACCGCGAGATGAACAAGTGTTTTGTGGCAGGGATGAGGTACTGTTGCAACACTGACAAGAGACTTTAAGGAACTTACTACAGCTGAGCAAGTGACGCAATTGTGCAGAGAGAGATGGCAGCTATACAACCGTTGCAACCAGTTCCTGAATTAAGAGGAAATTCCTGTGAGAAAAGCTGTTCAGGTACTAGCTTTTCACATTTTGTGAGAAAGCACACTCTTTGATAATAGACACATACTCGTCAATCACTTATTTCTGTTTCAGCTTCAGTGCATTCTTATATATTGATATTTTTATCCAGTTTTTAAATGCACAGCAGAACAAGAAACTCTGTAATAAAATAAAATTTACTTTCAATCCTTTAGACTAAAGGCGAAGTTTGACACCGAGCAGCTGGCTGTGAATGTAAACACTTTTTGGCCCCTCTGCCCCAGCTTCTCATTCCCACTCTCACTGCAGACCACAGCCATGCCAGTACAAGTATTGGAAAAGCCATGTTAGGCAGTAGATGGAAAAACAGATCGAGATGAAATATACCACTTAGAAAGGGTTTTCTTCAAATTGCATTAATTTCCGGATGTGGTTCACCACATCACATAAAATGCACAGTGCCAGCAGTGGCACGTGGGTGGGAATGACAGGTCTAGGCCATAACGTCCTGCTTAGTGATGTTGCCTCTGAATATAACTGCAGCCTTAAAGCCTGCCACCCACAGACCTCTTCAAACCCACCTATCGCAAGTCACTGCTCTCATCTTGTTGGCTGACCTAGCTTCCTATCTCTTCCACAAAGAGGAATTGTTATCTCTGCATCAATAGTGTCAAAATTATAGGAAAAAAAAAAAACTTAACTGCAGTACCTTGCAGACAAGCAATGCACTAAGGCCATCTATTGTAATGAAGAATAAGTTGATTTACTACAAGGGAACGTGCAGTTAAAAAGCAAAATTTATACAATTCTTGTTTTCTAACTTTTTCAGTATATGAAGCCCTAAACATTTCCTTGAGGCTATGGACCCCTAAATAGCAAGTTTAAACTCATCAGTAAGTTAATGTGGTCCTTCAGCACTGCAATGACGAGATAGTCCTAGATCAGAAGCACAGCATGTGGTGTCACCAAAAAGTCCTCCAACAAAGCAGATTTTGTGATATAAGCTCTCATTTTAAAGCTGTAGTTCAGCTTCCTATTTCTATAGGTTCCCATAGAATATAAACAGGAGTTCACTGGTGGCTAGTGCCAAACGTTCTGATGTTTTGATAAGAGTTTTACAACCAGCATAGAAGGTTTGCTATATTTTGTTAAACTTACAAGTTTTCCAGCATAATTTCCAAAATGATAGATTCGGATAGCCCCACAGGTCTTTTCTCCTATTAAGTTTTACAGGGTTTTATTCCTGTTACTAATATCCAATAATAAGAATACACTGCCCTGTCAGGCACATAACATTAATGCACTGGTAGCAGTCATAGTAAGTTCTGTGGCATTTTTCTGAGCTTTGTAATTCTGGGCTAATGAGTCTGTCCAGACTCACACCTTGTTTACTTTCTGAGACACAGAACTGTCGCAAG
>VFFE01008899.1:2840227-2907698 GCA_008921705.1 Burhinus oedicnemus | reverse complement strand
AAAAAAGAAAAAAAAAAAACCCAAACAAAACAAACAAAAAAACCCAAACAAGCAAACAAAAAAGCCAACAACCAACGCCCCCCTCCAAAAAAAAAAAACCCAAGCAAAAAAACCCCCATGGTTAGTATTGTTCATGTCATGGGATGACTCCTTCTGCCTCAAAAAAGAAAATAATTTATGATACTAGACCCTCTTAAGCTGGGCATAAACATCTTTTTCTCCCCACCCTGGAACATCTTCAGCATACCATTTGATCAGGAAATCTGTCAGAAATTAAGCTAATGTATTCAAGCATTTTACAAAAAAAATTCTGCATATATGCAGAAAAAAGAAAATTACATCAATTGGTTTAATAGGCTGTGGTGATAGCGTTCACATTTTGAACTTAACCCAATGTTCCTTACCTCCTGTGTACAATGCTATCAATACTGTTAAGAATAACAGCTCTCTGACACCAAAGCTAGCAAACCTGTCACATGACTTCATCATCTAATTTGTCTTGGGTCCACTTTACTAGATTTGTGCAATTTAGCTAAAGCGAAGATGAATCCCACTGTATACCCTCCTATCAGCCTGCTATGTTTGGAGGCTGCTTACCGGAATGAACTCTTTCTCTTGTTTTCAGCAGGTGTGGACAAGTGAAAAACACTATTCTATACTTGCATTGGATAATAACTAACACAATGTTCAGTGTACATTTTGCAATATCAGAACACCAACCTATAGGTAGGGATGGAGAAAAGAGCCTGTCTGTTCAGCATTTCAATAATTCCTCTACTATCAAGAAAAACATAGCTTCTTTTTCAGATTAATTAACTTATTCCACCTATCAAGAACAGGCCATATAAACGTCTCTGGTTTGACACACACATTACAGTGAAAATTGACAAAAGCAGTTGGCTGCACAGAATTTAGTAATCCCTCCTGCAAGTGGTACCAAGCTCTAGGTGTTTTTTTCACCATCTCCAAAAGATTTCTCAAGTTAGTAATATCACAGTGACATATAGCAGACTGAAACACAAATGGGGCCCCAGGTGTGAGAAGAGCAGTCTTTATAGGCATTATATGTACAAACCCTCCCAAGTGACAGTAAAGGCCAGCAGAATTTGCCTCCATGGTGCACAGATCTAATGGTTCACAGTTCAGAGGCTAGCCTACACCAGAACGTCATCGACAAGAACACTAAATGACATAAACCACTGCATCACAAGTCAGACCTGTATCAACAGGATCTTTCCTGGGAAGTTTCCAGCTGCAGTGGAATCAAAAGATAATGAAGCACCGTTAAAAGACAGCCAAGATAGTTTCGAACCTGGTGCAGCACCCATCTTGGACTTGCCTATGTTACTGGGCTGTACAGGTACACCCTCAAATCCATCGTATTATCTGCCACTGAATGGTAGTGTCTCTGCAAGACAGGATTTATGGAAGACAGCAAGGCAATTCTAGTTCTATGCAGCAGAGGGAAGCAGTAAGCACTGTAACATTGACTAGCCACTCGACTGTCATGCACTAAAGACTTAATTATGTTCTCAAACAAAATACAATGAACTCTGTCATAAGTAATCACACAAGAGACCATGAAGTCAGTAGCTTAGCGGAAGTGGCCTTCTATGAAAGATGCAGTAGAATTTTCTCTGGCTTTAGGGAAAACTTACTGAGCTCTGAAAAGAAAGTAGTAAAGTGCAATGCAGGGTATTTTTGCTTTACTTACCAAGACATGAGTTCATGTGTTGGTGTTTTACCAGGAAAACTTACCGAAAAAATAGAAAAATTTCCTCTAATCTTGAAAGTATCTTAAGGATTTACAATTACATCTGTTTTAGTAAATGAAAATGCACCCCCATAGTCAAGAGTCGGAAGATAGATGAAGGAGGAAATATTTTGCTTACAATATATTTGTAGGATTTAAAGCATGCACATTTTATGTTTTATTTGGGTACAAATTTACCTCTGCACAGGAACTAAGCATTGCATAAAACACACCTCTGGTATGATTTGGACCCTTTTCTCCCATAGTTCAGGTGTTTGTCATTGCAAAAAAATTAGAAGAATTGAATGCATTTAATCACACACAATTCTTCTTTCACCTTTTTAGCAGGCACAGAGCCTAGAGAAGTGTTTCTTACAAGGGGATTACAACTCACAAACAGGTAATAAAGACATTATGACACTGATAATTCTATTTCAACCTAGACGAAAGAAAATTTAACTTTCCTGCTCCCACCACACTTTTTGAAGAATACTTCAAGTTCAAACGTTCCCTCAAAATTCACAGATATATTATCCAAGGTCATCACTGGTATATTTTTTTACTCTTTGTTACAATAAATTAAAGGAAGAAAGAACACTAGGACACTAGTTTGGGCTGCAGGAAACCACTAACCTGGATGAAGACTTTGGGGCAGGTCAATTCACTCCTCCACGTTACATCTCCCCTCTCATTTTTGTTATGTATTTAAAGCGCAGTGCATTTGTGTCTGGCATCATCTCTCACTTTGCATAATTCCTACAAAGCGAGGCTCCAACTTTTGCTTGGAGAATCTAAGAGTGACTGTAATATAAGTCCAGAGAATGGGATAAATGGATCATATCAATTCACATATGAATTTTCATTGCAAAAAACCATAAAAATCAGAGCACATACATAATTTTGAAAAGTATAGCGCTTACCATGGAGTTTTTGCTTCAGCCTCCAGCCAGGGCACCTCACACTTTGAGTCCTCTTTATGCCTCCATGCACAAGCAGCTGAAGTAGACAATTCCTTGATCATGCTATAAAGAAGATCTGTGAGGAAGGGAAGCAGAAAATGACAGACCAGGTAACAATAATTATGAAGTTATTAGAAGCACACATCATATGATTAAAAACTTAAAAGGAAATTGCTTTGAAATACAGATTTTTACTTTCCTCAACACAAGATAAAATGATATTAAATAACTGCTGCCTCAAGTTAGAACTAAAGGTTAAAGGATAGTAATTACTGATTATTTAAAGGGTAGTTGTAATGAACTAAAATAAAAATACGTCACATTTCTAAGCCAGATACTACATTTTTACCTGGGAATGTGACTCTAGCCAAGTATTACCAGGAGATTCCACTTTGATTAGAAGCAAAGCTGTGACTTGCAATAAAGTTCCTACAGTAACAGAAAGTCTCTGTGCTTCAGTTCACAGCACTATTTATGATCTCTGGATCAGAACATAGATGTTTTTTAATAGGAATTTTGTATTTCACATGCAGTTAAACACACACATACACACACATTTTAACAAATCCAGGAGTTTTGCAGATTAAGCCAAAGCCAGTTCTTCCAGTGTTGTGTAAGTGAAATGACCTCAATATGAAAAAATTTGAAAACCAATCAAATTATTGCGTATTACATCATATCCCCAAAGCAGAACATCACATCAGGCTTTCAAAACATGATACCCAGCAAGGGAATAAACTCTATAAATTCAGGGAAAAGAAATACATTGAGTGATTTTCTTTAACCTCTGATTTTAAATCAAATAATGACAGGATATAAAGCACTTTCATTTAGCTTTTAAAAGCTACAAAACACATACAAAGGAATAAAACAAAAAAAGCACTAAGATTAATACGAAAAATTCCTTTCCTTAGGAGGTTTCTATCAGGCAGTTCAATGATTCAAAAATACTAACTTCAGCCTTGCTTAGTAAAAGTAATTATTTTCCCCCTAAGTCAGCTGATTTCTGTTGCCTTTTCATCCATTGTCATCTCTTGTTATTTAGGACATCACATAACTAGCCTTGATTGTGTTATGGTGTTAAGAGAATGAAATTCCAATTTAGAAGATGCTTAGTACTTGAAAACCTTCAGTATGTCAACTTGCTTAAAGGTAGATGCCTGCTTTGATGTGTTGCTGTGTCACAGTTGCACCTTCAAAGACTGAAAACTTCCAGAAGTTAGAGATGACTGCACCTAGTTAGGAACTTTGAAAATTAAGTTTAACATCAAGTCCTGCATAAGCACACCGTCTTCTAGAACTTCTGGAGGCCCTCGCTCATTAGAAAGCTAGGGTCACAATGAACCAACCTTTTCTAGAGGGAAATTGTTAGTGAAAAATTTCCTCCTCTTTCATCAGCGATCAACATTATCACTATCTCAGTAAGTTCTGTAATGACCAGTACAACACGGTCTCCTATCGATCTTTGATAGAGAGGGTGAGGGAGAACAGGCTGTTGTCAATATTAAACTGAATTGGGGAGTAGGAATGAGGACTGCAGAGTTCTTGAAGTGGCAGATGGGAAGGGGAGGTGAGGCTCTGCATATTGCAGATTTTTTGATAGCCAGCCTTTTGCTTCAGATAAGGCAGGACTCACTATCCCTTGCCCGATTTCTCTAGCAGCAAGCATTAAGTAACACAAAGATAAGGAACCTTTGCCTGGCTGGGGGTTACTATTGATTTGTGAATTCTGATATGTGAACTTTAAAGTTAGAGCTTTGACTCTGTATGGGGCATAGAAGAGTATGTTCAGAGAGCTGCCAAAAGCTTCTCATCTACCTATGCACTCAGTACCAGCACAAATCTGATGTAAGGCATTGAAGAACTAGCTTCAAGTTACGTGTTTCTTTGTGCAGTATGCACTGTATAGAGCACAGAATGTGTCTCCCACCTCCTCCCCCCCGGCTGTTTTTTCAGAGCCAGGCAACTTTAGTCTTTCATGATTTCCAAATTTCAAAGTTGATGAACTGTGAGTAAAGGATACTGCTTGTGTTTTCCAAATCAGCCCACTACCTTAGAAGTGGTGCTTACAACACTTATTTCTTTTGCGATAGCATGCACAGGCTCGAACCAAACCACCTATTACATAGCCCAAACACAGAAGATACTGTACCACTACTAAGAAACAGCCATAGACTTGCAGGGAACTCCAATAATCTTGCATTCCACATCACAAGACCTGATGTTCCCATCTCTAATGACTGAAAAGTGTAAACCCTGCCATTTCAGTTTTAGCTCATTTGAGGATCCACCAGCGGAGTCTATAGTTACAGTACGCCTTCACAGACAGCTTACCTTAGAACTTTCAAGTGCAGTAACTCCAGCCAACAGATGATTAATATGTCAGCAAAATAGTTCTCTACCTTCTCTCTCATACCAGATGAAAGACATTTATTACCCTGTCCCTTTCTAGTGTGATGTTACAGAGATGCCAGACTAGGGAATCTAACCTCAGCTGTCCCATATTGTCATTTTAATTAAAGCCACATCCTGTAAAATGCTATATGCTGCTGAAGCCCTGATAAGATCCTATTATCAGAAAGGAGCAAATTTGTGATGCTATCTGGGCCAGCCCATGATTATCTGCCAGAACAAAAGGAATGTTATTAAACAAATTCTGTTATATCACTGTGGGAGGATAGAATGAAAACCACGCTCCAGTGAAATCCCTTATCTCTCTAGGGTCACACCTGCAGCATGCAGTCACTGCTCTGTGCTGAAAGCTAGAGCAAAGAGAAAGAGGAGTTGCTGGCTCCTGTTTTATTGTGGAAAGTTTTGTTCCTTTTCTGCAATTTATTAGTAGGAGAAATACCAACTTCAATATCAATTAACTCCTGGAGATGAGATTCTTAAATACATTTTCAAAAGCCTTATTAAAAAACAAAGTGACTATATTTGCTTTTCTAAATACAGCCATTACTTTTTAGGACACAAGGAAGGAAGGGTTACAATGTCTCTCTTACCTTTAAGGTTTAATGATCTCCTGTTGATCAAAAGCAGCGGGAGGGAATTGCCACACTGCGGTTTCTTTACCTTGACTTCATTCTTTCACTTCTCTGACTCAGTCAAATAACATGTCAGCCTCCTTGAGGTGGATCCTGCTCTTTGTGCAGCCAGAACAAACATTCAGCAATTCCAGATGAGGCACAGCTGTGTCACAGCCCTGGAGTCTCTCAGGTTTCTTGGTGTTAGAGGCACCAAACCTAACCTTTTATTTTTCAGATAACTAACTCCACACATGCATGGCCATATTTCTGTTCTTCCAAGCAAGCCCAGAGCTAATGAACACAGCAAGCTGGTGTGCCTGTCCCATTCCAAAAAGCCACATTTAGCTTCTCCGACTTCACAGCTACTAATAGACAAGTTCTGAAACAGAAAAAACCCAAAGTGCAGCCTCAGTATCTTTCTGATTTTTAATTGCTCTGTTACTACATGAGTAGCAAGAACAGCCCTACCACACTATTTGGCTAATTAACTATCCTCCTCTGCCGAGGAACCTAAACAAAGAGCCTAAACCACTTTGGGAGTGGTGTTATCTAGGGTCCGTACAGCTGATCACAAACAGCTGAAGCACTCTGGCTTCATTAGTTACCATTCATCAGCTGAGCTGCACTAACTCCCATCTCCAGGCTCTCCCCCACTAAAAGAATGCATTATTTTAACAGCATCAGGTGGCTTAATGCACACAGCTGCCTCTACTTCACTGCTGCAGTGGGTGGAAAGCACCCTTAACACAGCTCAGCTGGAGAACAGTAGTTCCCCATGTCTGTGGAGGTACAGCATATCTTACCTCTGCTTACCCCAAGATAAAGAAATAAAACTCCCTTTTCTAGGACTGCAGCCCCTTCTACTAAACATATGGGAACGACATGGACTAGTAATAGCAGTTCAATTAGTAATAAAAGGCTACTAAGAGGAATGAAGTCAGAACCCAAATAAGTTTTAAACTGAAGTTGTAAGAGAGAATACAGTTTCCTGGTCAAATGTTAGATTCAAGGCATCAGTAGCTTCTCCAAAATGCATTGTTTTATCTCAAAAAAATTCACGAAGAAAAAGTCACTAAAGGCAGTTGGCAGCTGATAAAAAGGATATTTGCAATAAACTAAAGAACAATGGCAGGTATATTATATCAATTCATCCGAACTTAATGAACTAGTCTTTAAAAAAATAGTTTTATCTTCCTCATGTATATGTATTTCGATAGGATAACAAATACAGGCACAAATTAAAAGGGGTGCCCGTTCTATCTGACGTGTTTTCATCTTTGGTTCCGATTGTAGGAAAAGCCCGAAGCGGAGTGAGGCCTCCCGCGAGTGGCTTCCCACGGATTCGCGCTGTAGCAGCTCCACCTACGGACGGAGAGGCGGGAGAGGCGCCCAGCCCGCCTTCAGCCCCGGGACCAGCGCGCTCCGCTCCGCGCCGCGCAGCGCCTCCCGCCGAACCGAGCGCTGGGGGTTTGTTTCAAGTCGGTGGTACTGTAACACCGCAGCCTGGCTTTGGCATCGCCTGTGCACGAGTGACAAAAAGGGGAATCCTTGCTTCTTTGCCTACCGGATCTGTGCTGGACCTCCTGCTAAGACCCTGATGTTTTCTTCACGTTTTTTGAAGTTTGTGGCACCAGGAAACAGCTTCAAACTAAGGCACCCTGAAAGTATCGCTGCTCTCTTGCAGCCGGCCTTGCCAACCCGTATAGCTGAGGCAGCAAGAGGTCCTATTTGAACCCAGATAGTTTGGATTGTGAGAAGTATTCCAAAGAAGTTTTCATGAGCCCCGATGCAAAGACTTTAGTGTTTACCTCCTGGTGGTTCCATGATGAATTGGGAAAGGCTGCTTTTGAATTTAATCCAGGAATATTTGTACAAGCAAAGATCTATTACAATGACCCAATTCTGCTCACAGAGATGCAGTCATTACTAAAATAAGCTTGTGAGGGGCTGTACAAGCCTTGCAGTTCTATTGTACTTAACTTGTTTGCCATTCTTCCTAAAATTGATTTTGATCTAAATAGATTTTTTGTTCACAGAGCCTTGGCTCTGGTATCTTTCCATTCACTGATATATGATGCTATTTGACCGATTTAACCTTTGCTTCTCTGTGATCTAAACCGTGCATGCTTTCCAATATCTCTCTTCCAGTCATGAATGTTACCCTTCCGTATGTGTATTTTTCCTACAGTATTTGGCTTCAACTCCCATACGCACAACTCTGGTTTATTCATTTTGGCATCCTAGTTCCTGTCACTAGTGTATCAGCATTTTTTTCTTAATGATCAGGTAGGGAAGATAGAAAAAAAAAAGTCTTAAGATTAACATGCAACACTTGTATTTGGCAGACACTCTTCATTTTCAAATTGTCTCAAAATATGTGTGATACAATTTGCAAGATAGGGCAGCTGAGTTCGCAGTCAGCCAGAAACGTAGCAAGTGCCTGGAAAGAACCTCCTTGGTAGCACGCTGGTTGACTGTGGCCGGTATCAGCTGCGTCAGAGAAAGGTGTGAATGCTCCAGATTCCATTTCAACTTTACATGTTAATTGTTGGTTCCAGGGATTTCTTACAGTAATACTTTGTTTCTTTTGCCCTCGCCCCTAAATTTATATTGTAGAGAAAACTTAAACAAGCCAAAGAAAGTGTATTTTCCAGTTTTCTCTTAGGCTGCCCCTAAATAATACTTGATTTTATTTAATACAAATATTGAAACTGAATTACCAATAGGGAAACATTTCTACATTTGAACCAGCTCTAAACACAAGCTTTTTGTCAAAATCTTCAACAAAAGCTTAGTATCTACCCAAGCATCAAGCATTTCTGCATATTAAACTTTAGCTGCTATGGAAAGGTGAGAATTCTGCTTGTGCTTGGCTCTAAAAACACAAGTCACCTTTAATTTAGTAGTTTTTTAAAAAAAAAAAAAATACACAGTTTCCTCAAACAAAAGAAAGGGAAAACACAGACAGATAAAACGCAATTACATACAGTATAATTAGCCAGGATATTCAGAATAATATCTCCTCTTCCAAAAAGTACCAGGGGACCTCGGCAACTTATACCATCTGCTTTTGCTGTTGCAGTTGGCATGTGTGCATCTGGTTTAGCAAGCTAAGTAAGATGAGGATTTACATGTATATCAGTAATAACACCTATGAAGAATTGTATTTTAAAAGATGGAAATAAAGAGTTAACAGAGAGAAAAAGGCAGAATGATATTTCCTCCCTCTAACTCTTTAACTAACTGACTCTAGCATGGATTTGCATGCAGGCAGTTACTCATTTCAGCCAGGATCTCATCCTGTTGAGAGAACCAATATTCTCATTGGATGGCTCATGCATGAAGCTGACATTTCCTAACCGTGGAACATTGTGTCACTAGCACAAGACAGCAGTAAAACAAGAAGCTCAGCAACAACGACAATCTGCCAGCTCTACTGCCAGCTCTGCTCCGAAAATATCAAGACTTTATCCCTTCCCCCCCTACCGAAGCTAGCAAAGCTGTTCTTAGCACATAGCGTGGATTGCCCCAGGTGAAATGCAGACGGACAGAGTACTGTACAAACCAGAGCAAGCCTAGGAGACAATTACCCACTGCACAGACCAGAAGCAGCCCAGTTAATTCAAAAGTACTTCCCAATTTCACTATCAAAAATAAATAAATAAAGCATAAGCTGCTCCAATTCATTACTGTTTATTCATCCTTTGAGTGCACTACACACAGCTGTTAAACGGCCAATAAATTCTTCCCATTGCAGCGAGCAGTCCTCAAATTCAGAAGGACTGCCTTGGCAACTTCTTTGGCAACACCTAACGTCAAGCCATTTTTGCACAGAAGACCTGCTGCTTTGGACTGAGCTCATGATACAATTCATCCCATTTCCTTTTTCCAGGAAAGGTGTGTACCAGACATTTTAAAGCATTCTGGGGAGCTACTATGGAGTAACCAGAAAACAAGGAAAACTTACTATTGCCTTGACAGTTGTTTATGCCAAGAAATGTGAAGGCCCATAGGCCTTTTAACATGGTTTTATGTGACTGTAAGTGCTCTTGTTTAAATATAATGCCTTTAATATTACCTTATCAGGATCATTTAAATAAGCATATCCAACATGTCATTACGAGACCGGTTATTGACAGAAAGCATACTTGAATGCAATTTTAAGGACATATTTGCTTTTTCTCATGAAGACACTTCAGAACTGTCAGTAGGTCTTTCAGGCGTACACAAAGCAACAAGAAGAACCTATAGAGAATCTGTCTTAAGGATAAGAAAAGCAATTAACCACCCTCATTGCATCATCAGCTGAGGTAATGTGTTTACTATAAACAGGAGCGTGGATAAACTTAAGGAGAAGTCCCTTTGATTTCTCCTTTCTTAAACCAGGAATGGAGATCCTCATACAACACAGCTTTCTTAAAGCATCCAAATTGATATTAACTGCTACAGAGCAGTAAAGAGAAAAGTCAAAGGACAAACTGCTTTTCAAAGTAGGTACAAAGTTTTTTGCTGTTTGTGCAGTGCATAGTTATGGACAGGTATTCTGATACACAGTATTCCCATCACTTACTAATAGTTTTGATGGTGAGGGCTAGAAAGGGGTAAAAGATGTTCCTCTGGTCCTGTCTCGATCACACTCAAGGCATGAACTCATGTAAGCCCCTTGATCGCTCTGTCCCTGTGCCTTTACCTATAAAATGAAGGATCACGGACTACACCCATCATCCTTTGTCTTATCTATTTTAACTATTTGGCAAACATTTTAACTGTAAGTGCACATAATGCATAGCATTGAGGGACCCCACTGAAGCTTTTTGGCATGATTTTAATACAAAGAGCTGATGAAAAACTAAGATTATTGGCAAAGCTGGAATACAGAAAAAGTTAATAAGAAAGGCATATCCATGAATATGATTTTATTGTACACCCTGTGAAAAAATCCCTCTGATAAACATGTTTGAAGAAAGAAAAGAGGTCATGAGAAAGCAAAGAATGGAGAATTTTCTTCAGCTTTTTAAAAAGACTGTCTACCAAGAGAAAGAACAATAAACATCCACAAACCAAGGGGTCTGGAATAGACAATGTTCTTTAAAAAAGGGGCTTGCTTTCCTTTTGATTTCACCTTTTGAAGACAACAATAAATAAATGAGGGGGAGAAATGTATTCCAAAACCAAAATGAAATAAGGGGATCCAAAATTAAATTTCAAGTCATAACATTTCCAAAAGTTAATGAATAACAACCCCCCCCCCATCATTTCCTGAGGGGAACACATGGCCACAATTACTGCGTCAAAGAATGTTTATGTTCCACCTGATTGCAGCAAGTCTTGTTCTTTAAATGGAAAAACTAAGGAATACCCTTTGCCGCCGATTCCCAGGAACTTCCTGTGAGTTCAAGGGACTGAACACACTTGCTGGCAGCAGCGGGTATCTACTGTGTTTATGCACAAGAATCCCACAGCAGACTTATTTACAAGCACCCTGATTTCTCTACTGAAAACACAAACTCAGACTGCAGCTGCTCCAGCATTGGAAACGCTAATCCAGATAACCTGCTGACTCCTTTCTCTCTGTCCCTATCACTCCATCAGTTCGTTCAGAGTCGAATCAACAGTATTAGAAATGCTAGAGGCCTCCTTCAGCAGGCTGTCAGAGCTGCTCGCGCTGACATTGTTGAATGTGGGGATATGACAGTAGCGCATTTTTAGAACATTTTCATGTCTTGGCTGGCTGAAAAGCCAGCTATCAAAAACCCAAGGAAAATGAATAAATTTTTTTGAAAATAAAATGCGATTGTAGTAATAACAAGGTATTTTCATTTGTGCATGCGCACACACACACAAAATTTTAAACCAATTTTTTTTTAAAGCAGTATCAATATTACAACTCTGTGCACCCTCCCTGTGAAAAACAAATTCTTAGTAATTTTGGCACTTAAATTCTAGTTGTCACCTAGCTGTATGCTTCAGAAAACTCTTTTCCACTTTGTCTTTTAATCACCTTTTGTGGTCTTACAGATCCTATGCTGAAGGATGCCAAGCTGAAGAACCAATGTCCATATGTGAATTCAGCTGACAGCGACAGGAGATGCAGCAAGATGGACAGCACTATCAAATTTCAGTATTACCTGACCTCTACTTATCTAGTATTAGACAACATTAGGTGTCAACTTAAACTGCAGAATGAGAGGGAAAATCTCCCACCATTTTTTATAAAGCTCAGATCCAATTTAATGTCAAAAAATAACATTTAAATGTAGCTTTTGAATTCTTTTAAATATAAAATTCATCGAACTATCTCTGAGGAGTCTATTCAGGAAGCTAAGAACTTAACGTGTGAGAGGCAGAGCCCTGTCATGATTAGAAGATGGCTACAGTACAGAAGACAAGGAGTAGAAATAAAAGGTCAATTTTCATCACGAACAAAGATTAGAAGTTAGATGCCATCAAGTACACATTTTGTTTAATATATTTGTAAATGAACTTTTTGGCAGCGACTCAGAAGAAATGCTTCATATCAGGCATTGGAGACTTCTAATCTGGGTTTTATCATACTTTTTGTTTACCTAGACATGGATGTGGGCTGGCTTTTAATTGCCTTTTATGCTTTTTTCCTTTGGTCTGTCTGATTTAAGATTTTAATGAACATTAGAAGCCCACCACAACACGAAGTCTTGAACTTACTAAAATGACTGACACAGCTGCTTATGAAATATCTGCATAAGCAAAGTCTAATTATGCCTAAAAAGGCAAGCCCATAAAAGGGAGAAGAAAAGCAGAGAGACCGATTAACAATGCTAAATGAGATCAACAGCCAAGATTTAGAAAACATGGGTGAGAAAAAACTGGATAGTTGCACTTGATATTATTACCACCATGATCAAGAGTCTAGAAGCAGGAACAGATGTTCTGAAAAAGAATCAATTTTACCCACTAATTTATATGAAACCCTCTCTGGAGGGAAATTCACCAGCTCACTCAGGCTCTCTGCACCAGTTGGCTATTTAGTGAAGGAGATGACATGCAATTTTCATGAAATCCATCTTGTGACTGCTAAGGCATCTCTTAATACGAATAGCTGAAAAGGGTGTGACAGTTTTAAAGACAAACCAGAGACCCTTATACTCGTCCATAGAATAAATAATATGAAAACCCTGGACTGATTTCCATCAGAGACCACATTAATTCTGTCTGTTACCTCATCCCAAAATAGCCCAGCATTCTGGCACTCTCACAGCACAGGAGATAAAGTGTGCCCTGCTCATTCACACTCCCAGCAAGCACCATGTGTTTCATTTAAGACTCTTAAATGAAACAGTAAGCCCTTCACTAAACGTAGTTATTCTGGTAAGTTAAGAGAGCACAAATATTAAGCAGGGTTAAACGCAGCCATGTGGTGAGCACAGTATTGATGTCAGTGTAAATCAGAGGAGGCTCCGCTGATTTCTATGGAACTAAACGCTCATTTCTTACTTCAGTGCAACACTAACAAGCAAAAATACCAACAAATTCAGACAATAGAAAACTGTCATCAAAGTCAGGTTAATGCAAGTCAGTAGTAACTCCTGTGATATTCATCAATTCAACTTTCCAAAGCTTTGCATTTCAGGTAGAATTAGTAGCAATTTTCTTTCCAATTGACAGTCATAGATGCAAGGGACTGGGTGAACAGGATCTCAGCTATTTCAGTATAAAATTTGAGATTAAATCAGATCACATCTTGAGTTCATTACAGTTCACATTTTTCTTGGATAAATATTGCTGCATTTACTGTAAGAACCAATACAGACAGTTTATCTCTTTAGTCACAAATGCAAATACCTAAACCCCAGTCATCATTCCAGCATAAGTGGTACGAGTCACCTGCAAATTCATCTGTTACTAGTATTGTACATGGAAGGCACGTGAATTATTTTTTTACTATTCTCTTAAGCCATACTTTTCTACTGACTCTTAAAGGAAAAAAGGTAGCAGGTAGCCATTTCTAACTGTGAGTCTCTAGAAATACAAACTGAATCTTGAGACCTTTAAGTATTCAGTAACATAGTGAATAGGCTGTCTTTAATTGCTCAGCATCTCGTTTTAATAAAGCACAATCACGAGATTATAATTATGAGAGGGGAGAATGGATGCTAATTCTTCACCTACCAAACTTTCATAGAATCATAGAATCATTTAGGTTGGAAAAGACCTTTAAGATCATCTAGTCCAACCATTGACCCTACTCTACCAGCTCCGCCACTAAACCATATCTCCAAGCACCACATCTACACAACTTTTAAATACGTCTAGGGATGGGGACTCAACCACCTCCCTGGGCAGCCTGTTCCAATGGTTGATAACTCTTTCACTGAAAAATTTTTTCCTAATGTCCAGCCTAAACCTCCCCTGGTGCAACTTGAACCCATTTCCTCTTGTCCTAGCGCTAGTTACTTGGGAGAAGAGACCAGTGCACGTCTCACTACAACCTCCTTTCAGGTAGTTGTAGAGAGCAATAAGGTCTCCCCTCAACCTTCTCTTCGCCAGACTAAACAATCCTAATTCCCTCAGCCGCTCCTCATAAAACATGTTTTCCAGCCCTCCTCTGGACACACTCCAGCACCTCAATGTCCCTCCTATACTGTGGCACCCAAAACTGAACAGAGTTCTCAAGCTGCGGCCTCATCAGTGCTGAGCACAGGGGCACGATCCCTTCCCTACTCCTGCTGGCCACACTATTCTTGAGACAGGCCAAGATGCTGTTGGCCTTCTTGGCTACCTGGGCACACTGCTGGCTCATGTTCAGCTGGCTGTCCACCAGGACCCCCAGATCCTTTTCTGCCAGGCAGCTTTCCAGCCACTCCTCCCCAAGCCTGTAGTGTTGCCTGGGGTTGTTGTGACCCAAGTGTAGGACCTGGCACTTGGCCTTGTTAAACCTCATGCAGTTGGCTTCAGCCCATCGATCCAGCCTGTCCAGATCCCTCTGCAGAGCCTTTGCATTTTGTTGTACGAGAAAGGGATGAATTGGCAAAAAACAAGTATTGCCAAGGTCTGAAAATCATGATTCCCTAATAAACTAAAACTTCAAAATTCAAGAATCCATTTATCTTGAGTTGAAGGATAAGACAAAGTGAAACAGTTGAATGTCATTAAGGAGAGGGACAGGAAATAACTACCCTAGAGATACAGCTATGAGGAATTTCAGTTTTTACTATCTGCCTATATATTAAATGTATAATGTAACATATATACAACAAAATCTTAAATCTTGATGCATCAGCACTCAGTGCTTTGCTCATCTGATATTGCCTTTTGTACCAGGGTACTTTGTGCAAGAAAGATTTTAATTTTCCATTGAACATAGATCTGATGCTACATAAAGTGATAAAGAAAGAGGCATAAAACCAAAGGAGCAAGACTGGTTCACTCTATACATGTCCCAATGCCCTCCCCTTTCATTCCCTTTCTCCCAAAAAGATTTGATTTCTGTCTGTTCCATTCCACTGAAATGAAACCAAAAGAATTAGAAATAACCAACGCTATGCGCTAGCACATTACCTCGTAGAAATAATTGAATTAAACTTTGATAATAACAGCTTGTTGGCATGCTTAGACACTCAGAGGATCAAAAACTATGCTTTGGAGTGAAGATGTGCATTTTGGGTCATTCTTGCTACAGCAAGAAACTGTTTTTTCCCTTTTACACATGAATGCATATAACCCTTTGGGGAATGTTAAACCCTGTCAAAACAAAGGCATGTAGATTTTTAAGAAACACTTGTGTGAGCAAGTAGGACAATTTATAAAGAGTAAGCATGAGATAAAAAAATTCAGTTTGTGTTATAAAATGGAGTCAGAACGAACTCATGGATTTTGCAATATTTTTGATGCATACGTATATACATAAACATGCATATTTACTTGTTTCCTATTCATGATAACATATATATGGGTGCACTCATAGGAACTGAAGTCACCGACTATGATTACTGTAATGCTGTTGCAGAAAGCCAGCAGCAAAAGATAGTCCTACTACACCACCCAAATTCCTTGAACCTAGATCTTGAATCATACCCCAGTTATACGTTCATGTTTTCCTTCCTCTTCTTACAGTACTTACTGCTTTATCTGTTTCCTTTGGCCTCTTTCCCCCTCTTTAATCTGCGTTTATGAGCGAGCAAGCTTTTCAAGGCTTTAAAAAGTTAGGCTTCCTGCTTTTTAAAGCATTTCTGTTCAGTCCCTCTGATGAAAAATCTTTTTCAAAGGGCTAGCCCTGCTTTTGCTGACTTTTTAGGTGCATGTCTAAGGCACCCTGATCTAGTGAAACAAGCACCAAGCTGGGTACCAAGAAACTCCTGTTAATAACTCAGTGCTATTGCTCAGGTAGCAGACTACATCCTCCTGCCTAGGGTCCAATTGTATTCTTGAATGCATGGATAGTGAAAGAGAACTGCAAGCCGGAAAGTTTGGGGTTGGGAGGAAAGTAAGAACGTGAAGATTTTTTCACTCTCCTGCTTGCCCTGCCTCTATTCCTGCTGCCCCCTACTTTTGCAGCACGGGTATGACACAACAGGAGATTCATCCAGCCTGCCCCTCTATTCACGATATTTTAACCCTTCCACGGTGCTACTTTTAGAATAATCTAAAGTGTTGCTCAGGTCTCCTGGACAGAATCATTCCAGTGCAGGAAGGATGCTGCAGACATGGGAAAACGCTTACGAATGGCAACCTAAATCCAACATGGGATTCTAGGGTTGATACCTGGGAAGGCTCAAAATGGAATACTTCAGGGTTTATTCACCTCTAGGCTTGGGCAATGGCTAAGGAAAAGAAATCAGAATTTCACTTCAAAATTTAGCTACATAATTTTTCCAAGTCCAATCTTAGGTCACTAAGTTCATAGTTACACAGGAATGAATCATATAGCCAGCACACTGACAATTACTAAAGGCAGTATCAACAGGGAGCATTAAAAGACAAAGAGTTTTTTCCCCTAACTACTGTTCGCAAAGGAACAAATAATTTTCCTATTCCATTCCTCTGACCACAAAACTCCCTAAGGGTGTAAATACACTGAAGAAAACAAAAAACTAGAAATAAAGTCCAAGCACTGTCCTCCACGTCCAGCCTTGCTGACCCTTCAACTGATGTCTGCATTTTCCACTCCGCTTACTTTATCTGTGATTTCTTGTATGTGCTGACTCCCACCCTATTCAATAAAACAGGCATCAGCAAATACCCCTATGTAAAATAACACAACATGATCAAGAGAGTTATAAAGTGCTTTTCTTTTACATCTTCAACTTAAATAAAGTAAAATAAAACCAGAGAGACTTCACAAACTATCCAAACATCTTTCATGAGCAAAGTGCAACTGACTTAAACAGCAGTGTGCGTTACACAAGGTGATCTGCTTAATGAAGTGCTGCTGGCCAATTTGTTTGTCAGAGTCAGTTGACTATAAAACTACTGTGCTACTTTCCACTGCCTTTTATTTTGGTACATTAGCTTCTTGTTTATAAATAACATAGTGAAAACAAATCTCTTGCCCAGCTACTCTAAGAACACCAAAGCTCTGGAACCACAGTAAAACACACTTTCATAGCCAGCCTGCTATTTGAGGTGTCTATGTTAAAAAGTTCATGCTAGAGATCCATCCCCACCTAATCTGAGGCACGTCTATGGCAGAGACCGGCACATGGGGCAGTTCCTAGAGAGCTCAGGCATTAAGAGCACTGTTTCCATACGAACTGTGTGTGTGTGTGTGTGCCATGTTCCATGTTCAGAGTCTCTGCTAGAGAGCAATATAATACCCACGGAAGCGATAGCCTCATTTCCAGTGGCTGCAAAGATCTTATCTCCTGATGACTCTGCATTCATATCAATAACAACCCTAGTAATGTTCCCCCCTGCTCAAACCTGAGATATGTTGGCAGTGTTAATATGGAATTTTGGATGGAGAGGGAAGATGGGGGATTTGTAGTACTGCTACTTGCTCTGGGTCCACAGCAGAGATAAGTACAGTCTATGCTTTTTAGAGCTGCCTTTTTAGAGTCATTAACTATGCCTGACTTCCTGCAGAAACATTCTCCAAAACTGAGATGATACTTATTTCCCTATCATGATGAAGTGTCAATATTGTAAAGTTCCATGAGGCAGCTTTTGATAGCAGACAAGCTTATTCATAAATTTTTCAGTAGCTATCATCAAAATTAAAAACAGTGTGGAATGATTTCAGAGAGGCATGAGAACTTGGGACTTTTTTCCTGGATAGTATTAAAGGAAAAGTGCCACAGGAGATGCTTCTGACATCAGCAGGCATTTTAATTGCCATGAGTGTCTGTGGCATATTAAAAATATTATATGAGAATGCTAATGCTTAAGAGCCTGCAAAAGACATCTTTCCCAGGATTTTATAACTCTGGATTGTAAATTAAAACCATCATAGGAGGCAACACGCCATAAAACCCATGATGACATTTATATATCATATGGAGTCAGTGATGGCCAAGGACTTGTTTCTCACATGTCATGAACAGTTACACCTACTGAAAAGTAAATTCTTCACAGAAAGCAGGAAAATTTTGTCTTTCTGGGACGTTCTGAATGTTTGAACTATTAGCCCTGTCAAACGAATCATTTATTGACAAAGAGACTGCTGTGATGGGGACATGGGCAGAGGATGCTCCAGCTCCATTACAGTCCCAACAGGAAGAATCCCTTCCCCTTGAAACAAGGTGCAGAGGTGGGCTGGTATATATCTAGGTTCCAGCTGGGTAGGGGTCAGGCCAAGACGCTGAGCAGCACTCCCATGTCACGCAATCTAGACACGTACTATGGTCAGACACCGATAAGCAACTGCTGAAAGTTGACAGTGAACAACAAAGCAATGGATCCTGGATAAAAGCGTTCAAGGCTAATCACCTTCCTGGCTCCTTGCATGTGGGAGCATCTCACAGCCATAAGTGCACAGGCAAGCTCTGAAGAGCAATAACGTGATATCATTGATTTAGAAATCTGTCTAATTTTAATTTAACAGGACAGAAAGGCTTGAAATTTCATAGTGAAAAACACTTGAAAAGATCAAGTGCTGAAAACCCTTTAGTGAACACAACCATTTACAAAGAAACCCAAATATTCAGAATACATAACCCAACAAAGAATCTATATCAGGTTGGACATTCTACCCATTACAGAACACAGGAATCTTATAGTTAAATTCCTTTTGGCTTGTACAGGTTTGCCTCTATAACTTTTAAACCCCTGAAAGAACATAAAGTTAAAATTTTAATGGCATTTCAGCAGAATCTCTTTGAATTTTGTATTAGATCTCAATTTAGCCTCCGGTAAAGCCTTTAGAAAAAAAAATTCTGATGCTTAAAAATGTAATAATCATACAGGAGCCTTCCAAAGTCAGCATCAAATAGAATAAAATATATTTTATTAATGATACAATTCACAAAATTACTAGTCCTGCCACTCTCTGCCCACAAGAGATACTTCCTCGGCTATATTACACTGCATACACATTAGCTACTGGTGTTTGTTCTGTATGATTTAACCTCCTGATTGCTGTGAATGCTTAATGAACTAGGGTGCTTTCACTAATGATTACAGAGGCACTGGCCATAATAAGGACATTCTAGTCAGGGGTTTCCACCGTAGAGTCAGTAAGAGATCATATTCTTCCTGAGGTCAGCTTTAGTCTAGACTAACATAGATCCAAGGGCTAAAACAGACGGAGCACTGGCAGGACATTTGATTTCAGCTGAACCTGTTGGTGTACAGAGACACCACCTGCTACTCAGCTGCAGTGCCTGTTTGGGCCCAGTCTTGTAACCATTTAACAAAAATATTTTATAAAGGCCAACTACTGCTATATGAAGTATGTTTTTCAACGGTTTAGGAAAATGTGTAAAGCAATAAATAACTACATTGCAATATATCTTCCCTAATCAACATACTCTTTTAACATGGATTCTTCTTGCAAGTAGCAACAACAATAAAGAGCCCTGTAAAAACAACTCACATTGATGATGAAGTATGAAGCCCTTTTATAAATACGTTTCATAGAAAATTGCATATTGCAGAATATGGCTGATACTCTACTTGCCAAACAGCTCTTGGGTTACTAAGTAGTGATGTCTGCCTTTTGTCTGGCCTCTGACAGGAGAACACAGCCTTCCCAAGCT
This sequence comes from Burhinus oedicnemus, assembly GCA_008921705.1. Lineage (NCBI taxonomy): Eukaryota > Metazoa > Chordata > Aves > Charadriiformes > Burhinidae > Burhinus > Burhinus oedicnemus. Next base: position 2,887,789 of record VFFE01008899.1, on the reverse strand, counting down.
GGATTGTTTTCCTAGTCAAATGTATCTTGGGTCCTACTCCACTTCAGCAGAACTAACTTACTCTATATTGGATGCTGCCCATGCTGAGATTTATCATTTAATTATAACTAGGAACACTGAGTAAATCCCACTTGCTTGGGGAAATTACTTAACAGAAATGCTGGATTCTCAATAAAACACTGGGAACTTATTCCTCAGACATCATCTCAAGGGCTCCCTCTTCCTTCCTTAGCTTTCTATTTTCCCAGCAGAAGACAGGCACTACATTATGAGGAGCATCATACATTCCAGAGGAAGTCTGAGAAACATGCTAGGAACACATGAAGGGCAAAGGCATTAGAAAACTTTCTAACATCTTCAGATTATCAGAAAGGGAGATTATTTGTTACAGTTTGCCAGCTATTCTTTCGTTACCTGTATTTGACCATAGCTAGGCAGGCCTCTGCCAACACCAGACCATTTGAAATAGCAGCCTGAAATATTTACACTAGATTTACCATTCTTCATGGCTTCTGCACCACTGAAAAATAATCATGTCTCTGTCCTGAAGAGGTAACATTTAACACATTCATTGTTGTAAGGGATGACACAGGATGCTAGAACATAAAATGCAAATCCCTTCAGATATACTCCATTCACTTTCAGGAAATCTCTTTTACCTGTGGGGAAGGACTGAGAACCTAATCGATTACTGTTTCTACCCTGAAAACCCCAATATCAAAGGAAGGCAATTATGACTTCTTCATTTAGAACTCTTGTCAAATTTTGGATAGGAACAACTAACCATGCCAAGTTCCTCAGGATTTCTAAGGGTAGAATTGAGCCATAGGCAACTTCTATCTATGAAGTTCAGAAGAACAGAAAATTGCAAATACAAAGACTGGGTTTTAAAAAACATGAGAGCAATCAACTGCCCAACAGGATGAAAGATTCTAAGTTTTCCCCAAGCTTCACCAGAAGTCAGAAAGACACAGTGTTACCATGGGAGCGATTCTGAGCAGTCTCTGACTGTTGCATATCCTGGTTATCATATGTGTAACAGCCTGCAAACATTCTCAGTGCATGATTAGGGCAAACAAACAAAAAAGAAATTAGAAAAGAAAAAGACAGATTTACAAACATTTACACATTGAATGTCAAATTTGAAAGAATAAGGAAGCCTTTTCTTTCCCCCATGAATACTTACAAAGCAGCAATTACATGCAATTGCAGTTTATAATATCTCTTCCATTGTCTTTTTTTTTCAGGCATCACATTCTATGGGTTTGCAAACAGTGCTACAAAAATTAATTTAAGGAGCTATAAAGTATGAGAATAATTTATCACAGAAAATATGCCAAAAACACAATTAAGAGAATTTGTTGTTAATTTAAAGCATGACTGCAACCAGGTCAATACAAGAGACCGCAGTTAAATATTCGCCCCTAGTTTCCGCATCTCACAGCTGCAGAGTCAAAAGACCTCCTGCAGTTTTTAAAAGCATCATCTGATAGACCAGAACTGTAGACCCTTCCAATAATTTACTTTGGGAGGGACCTCTGGAGGTTACCTTGTCCAATCCCCTGCTCAAAGCAGGACCAAAACATGAGGCTTATGGTCCTAAGTGGTGATCATATGAAAATTAGGCTGACTGCATGGTTTGACCTCAAGATACAATAGTTTGGAGCAGTTGTATGTCTCTTATTCTTGTAGCTTCCAGTATCAAAGAAGAAATTAGAGTTCATTGTTAAATGTTTGAATGACTTTCTGAGAATTGCAGTCACTGAATGTATGTAAGAAACAGCAAAAATTCTCCCTTTCTCTCTCCAGCAAATGGACAAGAATATAGGATTAAGAAAAGGAATGGAAGATAGGGATACAGGGGAGAAGGAAATAATTCCAAATTCTCCAAAGTAAGCTAGTTCTTCATGCTGCTAGAGCAAAAAGGCATCAAGACACAGAAGAGTCAGTCTCAGACTGGAAAGATCAAGCAGACTTAATGCATTCATATTCCACATGTGCTCTCTGCATGCTTTTCACTTCATCAGTAATGTTTCTGCGAAAGGCAAGGCCACATGGTGGTAAGTCTGAGAGTATCTTCTATTAGTTAGGGCTGCAGGAACGCTTCAAAGCAACTAGGGTGCTTGATGACTAAGTAGAATTGGCTGAAGAAATCATGTTCCTTTTAACTTTATTGTGATAACGTAATTTAGCTCAAGAAAGATCTTTATTGAAAACCTTACAGTAAATAGGAGGCAATTCACAAATACAATTCATTTACCATCGACCGCATGCCTCAGTGGGCAATGTTCTTGCTTGCTTAGAATCCAGCTTGTTGGAAGTACTCCCTTGTGTAGCAATACTTTTACCTGCTTTGCTAAGCCTTAAATAATGCATTTACTCTTTTGGAAAAGAGATAAAAATCGGGGTAGAACAAACAGTCCAGTCTAACAGCCAGAAATTTACCTTATTGCTTTAGTTAACCAAGAAGTGACTTTCAAACAAGACAACACATGGAGCAGGTGAACTTGCATTCCATTTCTTGTCTTGCCTTACTGCAAAATAAATCAGAAATTCAAGTCATACTTAGGAAAAACTTCATTGACTCCAATTACAAATCTGCAATGTTAAACCCTGCTTTCACAAGCTGCCTTGCATGTGGCAGACCCTAATCCTTCATTCACAGAAGGTCTGCAAAGTCAAAGGTACGGATGAGATTACAAGGTCAAGGCTTTGGCAAGCTCAGTCTGAAATACAGTCAACTTGAAGCAGATGGTTCTGTGTAAAGACCAAGTGAGATAAAGAGGATATTGGAATACAAATGCTTATTATTATTCAAGTAAACAGATGGGTAGGTCTTTGCCGGATCAGGGCCACTTGTAAAACATTTTGGAATTTTACAGTTGTAAAGCCTGAATTTTGCATGATAGAACAAAACACTAAACACCTTTTAGAGTAGTAGAGGTAAAAGGAAACGTTCTTCTTCACACAGGTTATTAAGTAACAAAGATGGTAAGACAAAAATAATACTTGTTGCACTGCAAGGAAGAGTGTTTTACAAAAAATTACAAGTTCATTTCAATTTTGGTCCTTGAATTTGACGGCCCATGCAGTTTGCCATCCAGTGCAACTTTTACATGCAAACTGCCACAATCCTCATCCAGGCACTTGTCAGAAGTGAGTTTGACAAGTTCCTTTTCTTTCCAGACTGCTATTCTGATTTTCACACTTAATTCATTGCTCATGGTGTCTACCAGAGAAGATTTAACACACACAAATGTCAAATTGTGCTGTTATTTAAATAGAAGGAAGAAACATAAATGTGGCATGTAAAGCATTGACTATTTATTAGCTGACATGATCCACCATTAATACAATGCCACTTTAATTGAGTTATTTTTTCTCCTCCTTTAAAGGAGAGGAAACGTGATCCAGATTTGGATGAATTGAAGCCATTCCATTCAGTGAGAATAACTCTACTCAAGTGTAAGCACAGTTGTAGAATTTTAAGTGGGAAATAGAGATCTCACATAAATTTTTCCCAACACAGTCAGAGCTGATCTTAGATAATTAAGACATGGGCATTACTATTTTATTCTAAAAGACAGAGAAGGCAGTGTTATACATTTTAGATGGAATTAAGTTTAAACCTAAATGTAATATAAAAATGTTTCAGACTGACAGATGTTGGCTTACATATTCTGAGCCCCATTTTTTGAAGACTGGCTACCATACATTTTAAAAGCTGGTAAATTCAATTGTTTGTAGCTGACCTGGAGAGTCTTGCACTTTCAAGCAGTTTCCCATCACATATTGATTATTAAACAGTATTACATATTATCATTCAAGAAAGTTTCCATCCAGCTAAATCATAAATCCCATCTATTGACCCCCTTTAAAGATTAAAACACTAGTATGTGTACCTACAGGCCGAGAGCAAAAATGACAAAAAACAACAAAGGGGCTTAATTAGGCACGATTGTGCCTGTAGCTCAATAAAAACACAGAAGCAAAGAGCAAATATCATTATGGGCTCTTCACAATTTCCTTTCTGTAAAAAATACTGGCCCTGTGTGGGCTTATTAGAGTAAGTGGTTGAAGTAACAAGTTACATTTATTTAGGGGACTCCTGTACCTGATTATAGAGAACTGAGTTGTTCCTAAAGATGTTCACATAGGTGGGAAGTTACAATTTTGAATTTCAAAGGAAAATATAAGAGATGGGGCACAAAAGGACTGACAGAATAAAGGATTGACCTGTGTTTAGTAAAACAACTATGTTTAACTCCTCTACCACTTTTTAATCTGTAAAACCTTTTGATCTGTTTTATGACTGTATCACTTTCTAGCCAAGGTATTTACATAGTCTCATTACCATAGTAATCTGCATAACTGGAGTTTTTAACGTCTTTATCTTCACATACTAGGAGAGAGAAGTGCTAGTATCACTCACACTCCTCACCCAGCAATTGAATGATTTCTTTCAGATAAAAGAGGGAAACTACAGCACAGTAGGATCTTGAAACCACATGTTCATAGTGCCAGGTTCCAATCCCTTTGTGGGGCTGGAAAGGAGAAATGAGAGAAGAAGAGGTCAAGCTGAAGTATTCTCAGTGTGTTCACCAACACTTGACATTGGTCGTAAAGCTGGAAAAAAAAGACTCAGATATTTGACTTTGCTTGCTGTCTATGACCACCGGACTGCACTGTCTCACACACAGTATGATTTAATCCAGTCAGCATATACCAAGTCTGCAGCCTACCTGTTCATCAGCTGTTTCATGCCATCTTCAGAAAGCAAATTTTGAGTGAAAAATATATATTCCTGGTTCATATAGTTAAGATTTTCCAGTCCTATCCCTTTTCCTTTACAAGAAATAATTTGAGAAATGTAGAAGACTTAAAAATGAATCTCTGGCTGGTTGACTAGCTTAGAAATGAATGATTAAGGGTAGAGATTTCACAGAGTTAAGTTTTTTTCCAACTCCCCTAAAGGTTAGCATCTATAGTCTCTCATCCCTAGATACATTTAGTATATTTCATTTATATATTTATAAAATTCTCATCCATTTGAGAGTGTTTGCTGCTAGAGAGAATGTAAGTGGAATGTAAATTGGATTTATACAGCTCCTTTCACATTCAAGGTACTCGTATCCACTTTATATTAATGGATTTGGTGCCATTAGCATGAGGCATATACACACAAACAAGGAAAGCACACAGTCACAGACAGCTTTGCATAAAGTCCTGAGCTTTACATAACTCCTTTAATTGGAGGCAAAATGTAAGAAAGGCCACAGTACTGTAATCTCCACAAGGACTATTACATGGTTAATTCCTTGGTGTGGTATCAACAGCAAAGGGCTTCTTCCAGTTCTTTATATTTGGGTGCACTCCTCACAAGCATCATCTTCTACTGTTGATGGAACTGGGAAATTAAGAGCTGGCGTCATGTCCTGAATCTGTCACAGATTCATGGTGTGAACTCGGGCATTTCACCTAATCTCCATTCACCATTCAGGAACTTCCTATTTCACTTCAAAAGAATCCTTTTTCTCCAGGACTCTTGAAAACAGTTAATCAATTGAATTTTTAGAGCATCATCCAGTTTTCGTCTTATCTCACGTCTGTATCCAACTGTTGTCAGCCGGCTTATACTTACTATGAGCTCTTTTGAGGTTAAAACCATGTTTTGGTTCTGAGTTTGCTGTCAGTTTGCTGAGTAAAGAAACTCTTTGGCAGTATCACAAATTGTAACACCACTGCCAAGATTTAATGAGTATCTGAAGACAACAAATCTTGGCTCCAGACCAGAGTTAAAGTAATTCATTATTAACAATATACAGTGGTGTGGCTCGACACAACAAATATTCTTATCTTCTAGTTAGCTGTTCTTCTACATTCCCTTTTCTGTCACACCTTGAGAACCACTACACTAGTTTAAGTCAGAGGAGCAATGAAAAGGTGATGTGGTCTTGCTGATAAGTAGGGGTGAACCTGAATATAACATCAACTCCTATGTCTACACCAATGCTTTCAATAAAGGATAAAGCTTTTTACCTATTATTTTCATTTCTGAGATACAAAATGAAGTCTCTTTTGCTGTTCAGCTAATCCTTACACTCTCTTGGAGAAGAGATATGTTTTTGTCACTTCCTCATGCTGATAAGACTTGTATCAAAGTTGTGGGGGAATGAATTGCAATTTTTCAATTTAAGAGACTGCTCGTATCAGCCAGAGTCTTAGTTAAACAAATCCCCTGTGAAACAAGAGATTAGATGCAACATATTTGTGTATTAAATAGAAGATTTGTTTCCTGTGCTATATGCAGCAAATAAATATATTAAAATTTCTCCCACTGTTCATTGATAATAAGTTACTAAATAGTGCAATTAATGTGATATCCAGCCAGTTAGGCTGAAACAACTATTTGCTTTGGTCTGCACTTAACATTGATGATAAGTTGACAAAGACATCTCAAGCACAATCTCTAGAGCAATTACTTGATCTCCACACTGTAACACTTTGCTGTCAGTATTTGTCAGGTTTGAGTCCTGCCTACATTAATAGAGATACACAGAACCACTATATAGTGTAGTAGTCACAGTGTCCACGCAGTTTTAAAACAGAATTCACACTGCTGACCATTTATTGGATTATACTTGTCTTAAATCTATTTTTATACCAGTGTATTATATCTTTATATGAGTTTGTCTAGCTTGCTGTAAATTACTGTAAAAAAGTAAAAATTACTTCTAATTGAGTATAGCTGAAGAACTTGGTGTTACTGTTTGCCAAAAAGATTCAGACAGAATCTGTTTTCCCTTACCAAGGTAAACAAGGTGTTTACCTGGCTATCAAGAACAGGATTCCAGGGTTCTGTTCCCAAATCGACTTCTTATTTCGTGTCTTACAGTGGAATGTCACAATTATCATCTTTTTAAAAAAGAAAAATAAAAATTGCATTAGACTTAAAGGGAAAAAAGTTTAGGGAGCACAAAGTTAACAGATGATTTTGTGTCACTACCACATGCTACTAGAATACTCCTGTTTCTTCACTGTCATCAGCAGTCAGGAGAAGTCAACTGTATGATATGACATCAAGTGGCTTACCTGCATGCTTTGTATTGCCCAGGGACAGGGAAACTATTACAGCTTCTTTGTGAAGCACCCAGCATTGTCTGCTGTCAGAGACCAGGCACAGGGGCACACAAATCATTGTTCTGTTTCATTCTATTTCCCTTTATAGCACTTGGTTTCTCAGTAATAGTCTGGCTCTTCCATTTGAGTCTGAAATGAGAGCCTTCAAAGCAGTGAAGTATGTCAGGAAATTGTTGAAGGGGATGGACAGAAACAGAGGGTAGGTGCCTTCTTAAGGTACAGCCAGGGCAAGAAGATGTGCAAATCCAGGTATCATTCCTTTTGAATGGTATGTGGACAATTTTATTTTAATCCACTGATGAAAGGGTCCATGAACATGTTAGTGGTCAGAGGTTTACGTGACCTTGAGGAGAGCAAAAGATTAGAGCACTGCAACTAGTAGTCTGCAGTGTACACATGCTGAATGAATATCCATAAAACGTACCTCTGTTGTCTCCCTAAATCAATAATCAAAGCCAGCTATTGATGTCTTTGGACCACTGAGTTCATAGGGTAGAAGGCTGTTTCCAGGATTTACCTTCTCATAATTTAGTGTTTTAAGAAAAAGAAGCGTTAAGAGAAAAAGAAGAGTTAAGCATCATTCTCTGTCATACAACAATCTCCTTGGGTGAAATAGGTAACACAGTGATAATTTTTAAGACTACCAGCAGTTTTCATTATCCAGTTGTTCTGAATACTGTTAAGTAGTTAGCTGGAGTTGTGACACTTCAGACCCCGTCACTCTTGTTATAAACTGGCTGGTCCTCATCTCAGAGGTTGGTCACATAACCTTGCGCACCCATCTGGATAAAAGGACTTTGATCCTTACGGAGCAGAACTCACAGGCATTCAATTTCACACTTGCGATACAAATACAGAAGAGCAGCAACAGCCAAACTGCTATCTTCCTTTGGAAAATGTGATTAAGTGTTTCCATCAGGGCTTTTTAGAGGAAGGAAGAGCCAAAGAAAAGAAGTTGCAATAATATTAATGCTTCAGTTGATAAGTTTGTAAACCTGCTGAATGAACCTAAGCAAGAGGGACAAAGCATTCACTGGATACTTACAGAAGACTAGCTAGAAAAACACCTGTTAAATAAGAATAAAAATTAGCTCTGTGCAGAGGACTAGCATAAGACTTAAACTCCGCTTAACACCCAGTTCAGTCTCCAGAATACAGCCAGAAAATGCGTATTGGCCTGTTGTATGCCTTGTATGGAAAACTGAAGCTTAATCTGTAGTTTCCAGCAACTCCCCCAAACACCAGCAGACAAACCACCCTACAAAAATCACACCACCTGGCAGGTCTCCCCTCTGTCGTGTCACTTATGAGGGTGACACTCAGGACTCCAGAACCATGTCTGTGGCTGTTTTTAAGCACTTATCAAGTGAGGCCATACTAAACTACACTGCTTTGTCTGCATCCATACTTCAAGTCCTTGAGGAAGTTAATAGACTGGCCCAGTACACTCTTATGATGGAGAACAAGATCTACAATAGCTGAACTTTATATTAATATAGACAACTTAGAAAAAAGTATTTAAAGGAATTGTTGACAAAAACATAGCATCTCCAGTATGAGGAAATCAAACCAGATTTTCTCTGAATTCTAGTCCTGTTCAGCCACAACAATAACAGTATCTTGTGAAATGCAGTAGCATAAGGTTTTGTTATCATTCCACGCTGCTGCTTTTTTTCAGAAAGTAAAGCTGTATTTTGAAGTATGCGTGCATCTGAACTAGGCACAAAAACACTAATGGGAGTGATGTGATACTAAGAGTTCATCCCGTCACTGGGAGCTGAAGGAGGAAACTTTAGAGTTGTTTCTCTAAACATAATTATGACGCTCATTAGAGAGAAGTAAGTAGTAGTGGTAGTAGATGAAAAGCGAAATAATAAAGGCAATGTTTTTCATTATGCTGTTGGCTTCCAAATACAGGAATTTCAGCAGGTATAACCTTAATTTCTAGTGAAATAGAACTGCTTTATCCATATTATCTCATTGCATTAAATCTCCTGCAGATATCCATTGTGACCTTTAACAGTCTGATAATCCATGCCAGTGAATGACACATCATCCATCAGTTTCCTGGTAAATGCTGATCGAGCAAATGGGAACAGGCAGATGCTGCCTCTGGCCTGAACCTTTTTTCACTTCACAAAAAGAAAAAAAGAAACAAAGAAACCCCACAGCAACACCCAGGCAGCAACGGTGAAATGGCTTAACATGCTGGGAAGTATTTTTGGTATCAAGTTGTTCAAAATGTCTCCAATATCGGTGGCAGGGACAATGAGTTCATAGAATAAATGAATGCTGTCCCAAATTGATCTGAAGATCAAAAAAATCTTCTGGGCTGGGACTGCATGGATGTTCAAACCTAGCTGCAAATAGTATCACATGCTGACCCTGCACAAGAGACCTTGCACAGCCTTTTGCACCATTTAGTTGCGGAGTGCAAAGATGATGTATAGCGAGTTCTGGTATCAGGGTCGCTTCCAGCTTTTATCTCCTCACATTCACATGCACATTCACCTTTTAAGTACAAATCTGACTCTTTATATTCTTATTAATGCCCAGCCTGTAATTTACTCCCTTATTACCTCTTAAGTTCAGTGGCAATTCTTTTGTGAATATTTTTCAGTTGTTCTAGCACAAAGCTGTTCAGAACTGAATGTAATATTTCAGGTTTCATGAATACAGGGACTCCTGTATTACAAACAACTGCAAGGGCTTTGCTATTATTTTTTTTTAAGTTATTTTGGTGTGGCTAGATTTATATTTGAATGACTGCTGTATTCTTGAAGGGCTTGATTTTTTTTTTTTTTGAGACTTCCACTTTATGTTTTTTACAAATTAAATCTTTCACAGTTACCACACTGTTATTTTTATTTATTTACATTTTCTTCTCTTTTCTTGGCTATTTAGAATAAACTACTTACCACAATCCCAGGAGAAAATCCTTCAAAACTAATGACCTTGTTAAAGGTTCACTCATCACAGTAAAATGTCAAACAAGGTACTTTAAGGTAGTAGAATTGGACGGCAAATGTATCTTTACATTGTTATTTAGAAAAAAAATCCAACAAACCCACACCTAGAGGTAGGGTCTGTCGATTCCATGCATTTAAATGTCATTCTTGCCCATTTCTTGGCATTTTATGTCAGGTTGAATATAACAGGGACTCTACCAACGTAAGTTAATGGAGCTGCTTCTGGAACTAAATGTTGTTTTTCCCTGGAATAGTGTACAAATACAGACATTTTTCCTGAAAAATCCTCAGGATTAAGGTTTTATTTTATTTTTATACAACTGCTCATATCTCAGGGGATACATCTCAGCTAGCTAGTATAATTATTAGTTTTCCCACCTAATGACCCAATGAGAACTAGACATACAAACATCTATTCCAACACCAATATATGCTTGACAACTAACTTCCTGGTGTGCAAGCACTCACCCCTATCTGTCTCCAGGCACACGCTCATATAGGCACACACTCATATAGGCACACAATACTGTCTTTAAAATGGGGTGAAAAACCAAAGTCCTTACGGATCTCTAAGGCTTCTATGGCATTCTTTGTAAGAGTTTAATTTTAATCCTAATAAGATGTTATATACATATCTGTTTATGTTTTAATTATAATGTAGAACACCCAAGAAAGGGCTTTGAGGACACATAAGAGAGAGAAGTTTGAGGGCACCTCTGCTTGGAGGAGATAGGAAAAAACTCGTTTTTTATTTGGCCTGACAAAACTACAAAATGTTGTTGTCACGATGATAATAAATTTCTTTCTATGGTGATGGCACTCAAATGATTTACACCAGTTTTCAGGCTGACTCATGAGAGTTGCCTCAAACCAGCTGAGTCTTATACACAACTTACATTCTACCTTGTGGCCTAAATCCACACCAGAGCTCTAGTCTGGTACAGCTTTCTAACAGCAGTGACATACAGAAATTGTCTCCCATCTTCTCCCTTTCCAGATTTATCACCAGTTACAGGCTATGGAGACAGGAAGTCAGGAACCTCAGAGCCCAATATAACACAGCGTGTCTAAACTCAGATGGAATTGTGACCAGGCAGTGTTAGACTAAGACGTTTTCAGTGGCCATGGTTTAGGAGAAAGAAAAAAATGAAGGATGGAAAAGCAGGGCTTTACAAATCCTCTTTTCTACGGTGACAGTATTGTAACTGTTAAGGGTACAGCTATTCATGCAATTTAGATGGCAAGCAACTATGGATCCAAACACCTTTACACTTTGCAGATCCTCAGATTCAGAACTTTGTTACCTGAACCATCTCCAGAGCTGAACGTAATTGAAGTTAGGTAGTAATTAAATTCCTCAGCATTGCATCTGAGTGTAATGTATTAATAAAAAAGTAATTGCACCTTCATTGTTTCAGCAGGTTTGCCTTAATTACATGGCAGTTATATTTCTCTCTACTTATTCACTCTCAGTGAGGGCTCTCCTTACCATCTGCTGATATTTAATTAATATATGCTAAATGTCCTACTATATTATTAAATCTCATTTAGAAGTGTCCTTAGTATCTCAGTATAGGACTGCCTATATTGCAGGAGAATGAGCAGGGACCTTGCCTTGTATTTAAATAATTCAGATAAAAGAAGGCTCATTAATGAAAGAGAGGTGTTATCTTTCCCTCTAGAAATGAGCAAAAGGGGAGGACAATTATTCCTGAAATGTAATGAAAACCTGGAGATTTCCCAGAGGTAAAATTTGTCTAAAAATCCTTATACACTACCAGATCTGACAGTCCTTCTGGCTGATGCAAGGCAACCCCACTAATAGTAATATTTGTGTTGCTCTACATCACAGGAGAAAACAACAGATTCAATTTTGGATTTGTGACTAAAACAGAGATAAGTCTTCTTCCTCTCAAGGAACAAAAGATTTGCACTGGGACATAATGTAAAATAAGTTGGCCAGGATAAAGCTTGTATTTCGGAAGATCACTTCCCTGACAGCAAAATATTACCAAGGAGATTTTACATATATTCTTGCATAACTCAGCACGTCAGTTAAAATATCACTCCAAATGAAAAATGGATAAAAAATAGGGAGGTATAAACGTGACAGAATCGGGATAAAATCTTATGCTTCAGAAATAAACACAATGGCCAAGATTTTTAAAATTGTCCATGGGTGAGAGGAAGAAAAGGAACTGAGCATCTAATCATATCCAAAAAGAAACAGGAATCTGAAGTCAATTAATTTCACTGCTTTCACTGCTTCCTCACAAGCTCATATATTTCTGAGGCAGAGGTCCAGCTGTCTCCAGCAGAACCAGGATTTTACATATCAAAAACCTCTGCAATAATGTCTCGGTTTATCATCCAAGCAAGTAGGTTAATTATTTGTCATTACCAGCTAAGATCATGACACAGTTCTAGCGTACAAATTGTTTCTTTGCTCGACAAACTGTCTAAGCAGAACAGTGGTGGAAGGAAAATGAATGGAGGATATGGGGACAAGACAATAATTTAAACTTCCTCAGAAAATAGTAAGAATGAACTTTTGCAAAAACAGAATTTAAGTCAGAAACCGTATCAAAGTCAAAACCAACTCCAATAACCTACCTATTTCACAGTTTCCCTTTGGGACAGTGTTTAACAAAAGATATTAAAACCTGGAAGAGTTATGAATGCAAATACATTAACTAACAAAATTATCTGTATTCCAAAGTTCCTTTTCCATCTTTAAAAATACTAACTCTAGCCTTTTTTTTTTTTAGTAACTGTAGGTTTGTCTCATATTATTTTGCCAAAGCTGTTGCATAGCATATTTCATGCTGAATAAAAAAGAGGGCAAGTACTCCTAATCAGTAAATATCGTCTTGTACATGAAAACAATTAAGAGGATTTGAAGTTGCCTCTATTTGTATCTTACAGGTCTGATGCAAAAGTCATTGAGATGAATAGAAAAATTTCCACTAACTTCAGAAGGCTTCAGTTATCTCTGTATAAATAAATATAATTCCCAATGCTTCATTTCCCCTTGAACGATTACACTTTTAATAAGTCATGCATTTAAAAAAGGAAGGACATAGAATTTTAATAAGTAACTTTTCTCAGTGCACCTTATGAAGAATGTAATTAGATAAACCTATTAATAGCTAAACTACAAAGTAGTGACAAACTAAGTGTCCATTCAGACCACAATAGTTCCATACTTAAAGACTACAGAAAGTTAGTGGTCTTCCATAATCACAACAGAAGTGAATTCCATTTTGTTTGCATTTTAGCCAAACAGCAGTGGCTCTAGCAGCTCACCAGTGCTAATGCTGCTTAACCTGAGATGGATATTTATAGTCTTACCTCTGTAGAATTCTCTCTAAACAGGTTTTGAAGCAGCTTCCACACTCCTGAGGCAAATTACAAATTAAATCCATGAAGAATTGGCAAGCAGCTTCCTATAACTCAGAACAACTAATTATGTTACAATACCTTTCAGATGGCTTACACAAAATAATCCCTCTGATATTCAAGGAGTTGAGGCTTGGTAGAATTTCCCTGATGAGCTTCACTTGATACGCTTTGGGAGTCTCCTACATTGCACATTAATGCCAGAAACAGTTGTTGTTTTTTGTACTGCTTAATTCATTACTTTGTTTTACTTATGCACCTCCTACTCTCTAGTAGTACAAAAATGTTTCATTTACAGATTTAAACCCTGGATATTGGTGGCTGCTACAGTCAGTAAGCGGGCATTAATGCTAGCAGGAGAGTGACAGTGTACAGAAATATTGGCGTATTTAATTAAAACCTAACTCCTGCTGATATCACAAAGTTCTCTTAAGAAACAGTGGACAAATAATTGAGAAATAGTAGGATGGTACTGTATATAAATCACTGAAGAGGGATTCAGACTTTGATTCTAGTCCTGGTGTTGTTACAGAGTAAATAGCCCAGAACCACATAGTTAAAAAAGAAGAAATTTAAAAGTACCTAAATGATGCAAGGGCCTTATTCCAATGCTAACAGTGACTCAGAGATTTCAGAGACTATGCGTTTTTGCTATTTACTGACTTAGTCCACCAAATGCAGAACAAGGTATCAGAGTTCAGTAGCCTTTAACACCTTGTCACATTACAGCCAAAGACAACTTGGATTGCATGCCAATGTCACCTGAAGGTTAAGGATGTGCAAAAATGAAAGTTTAATTTGCTTTTATCGGCACTGTGCAGTGCATGTATGTCCACAGGTCCAAGGTTTTCTAATATATCTCAACTGTGATCAGGGCAAACACCACAAACAGGTTTTGGCGACTGCAGAAGCCGTAAGGCAGATTAATCATACAAGCAAAGATGATTTTATTGGTATTACCTACAGTAACAAAACCAGGGGCAAGAAAAAGCGGAACATAAACACAATTATATATAAAAAGGTCTTTCAGATATGTCTATGAGGATTCAATGCATATTTAATTCCGGTTGCTTAATTTGTTTATTACTATTTTTGACAAGTATCTTCATTTACCAAAAATCTACTTAAAAGCTGTTGGGGGTGATCTACTACTACTAAAATGATAAAAGCTGAAAACGGCCTACCAGAAGCCTGGCATTTTCCATTCCTTCAGAAAATAGCTAACAATGCATTTCAGTCAAGACCTATACAACACCACATGTTCATCCATATAAACAAACTTAAAACACAAATTTCCCTAATGTATCTTACAGTCCTCTGCAACACCTATGAATCATTGTTTCAGATGTGTTACTCTGCTGATGTCTCTTAAGCAGCTTTCCATGTTTTTGTTTAGATAAGACTACTCTAATATTCCTCTCAATTCTTCCTGCCTTCCTATGTTTTTTGCTGAATGGCTTCATTCAGCAGACATACCTACAGCCTTTCTAGGCTATCCCTCTTAGAACTGCCATGTGTTTTTGGCAGTCTACGGATATGAAGGATTTTTGGCTTTTTCCTTTTATAGAGCAGTTCCAGCCAAAATATTCTGGATCTCTAGATGGCTGCAACAATCCTCTTGTTCTGAGTTGCCTGGAAAAGTACTGACAGAACAATTTCAAGAGACTATTAATCTTTTTAGTAAGTTGCTTTCATCCTGGAGCTTTGCCAGTTTTCAGCAGTCCCTTTCAGAAGGATAAGACTAATACATGTACTTCGCTTTTGATGATCTTTGGTTGTGCTATGCTTACTAAAACAACTGGGGTATTTCCATTCACTGTTTTGCCTTGGTAACACCCTGTCACATAGACCCAATGCTTTTAGAAATGGGCTGTTTCCTCCTTTCCACCTACTCCTTCATCTCCTCCTTAAAAGGTTCACAACAACTCCATATTGTTCCACAGTTCATCCAAAAAGTGATTTCCTAGCAAGGCAGTTTCAAAACTGGCCCATTGTACACAATGAAGAAAGAAGATATGTCATAAATAGCCTGTCGTAGTAATGTTAAATAAAAGACAGAACAGTTCCCAAAAGAAAAAGATCCCATTTATGACATTTCACAGACGTTCTTACCTATTTTCATAAGGATCACTGGTTTTGAGGGAACACTTAAAAATAATCATCTTGATTTAATTTCCTAATGTGAATGAAGAGATGAGGATTACCAGCTGATCAAAATGCTTGCAGAAAATAGTTATGATTAAGTGAATAAATCCTTCAAGAAACCTAAGGCTGCAGCAGATAAATTTTGCTATGGAGATTGCATCCAAGCATTCCGCAAGGCTTCTCGTACCATTTTGTCAAGAGCCCAGATTTATTTAGGAATCCAACAGGATCTGACCTGCACTCACGCAAAATGATCGTCTAGAGGACAAAATAAGATCTATTCCTCAGTTCTTTCCTCCAATATTTAATAACAGTCTGTAGACATTTAAGAGCTTTTGCAGCTGCAAATGCAATGCAGAATTTTCCATAAGATATTTTATTAATTAATCTTATTTACTGACTCACTGAGCAGCTGCCCTCTAGCTTGCCCTATTCCAGCTTTAAGAGCAGCTTCACAAAGTTATTAGAAATTATACATTTTCTATTGCCCTTTCCCTGTATTTCCTTCATTAGTCTGAGCAGACAGAGAGAGACTCTGTAGGGTGCTCCATGATGGGAATATTTCCCTGGTGCACAGACACTTTCCTAATTGGGATATTATTTCAGGAAAGTAAGCTATGAAAGGCTATATTCTGAATGCAAGAAAGGCAGCCTTATTCCTGTTTGAACCTTGGTTACAAAATGACCAGCAGATTTTACTGTCTGGCACCTCTTCAGAATTCTGTGGCATTTTTCTGGTTCCCAGGTCACAGAGGTGTTTATTTTGCAAACACTTAGGATGGCTTAAGGCACTGCTTGTTCTTATCTTCATACCTGAAGTGACAGAACAAAATGCATAAGCCCTCTTCACCTACTTCAGGGTCACACAAATTAACATGAAATGCTGATGAAAGTGGGCTTATCTCTATCGGATGATTTTGTGCACTAGCAGTTTAGTGGGTACTGTTCTGCTGGCTCTTCTATGGAAGGGAGTCAGAAACCCTCAGCTGACAGCCAGCAATAAGCTGCTGGGCACTTTAATACCTTAGCTCTGGAAAAGAACATGTCCACTCAACTCAGAAAACAACCGCTACAAAATCCCTTACTTGGATAGAAGGAAATTTATTTTGAAGCCCCAAACTGGACCAAATCCCACGATGCTGCACACCAAATAGTATATGAACACCTAATATGGTACAATATCTGGCTTCAAGGAGTTTGCAATCTGAGCAGACGTGACAGACAACCAATTAGAGAAAAAAATTACATGTTCATATACATCTAAAGAAGAAATCCTTAAAGAACATAACCGACTTTACCCAGTGTCACAATGACCTAAGAAGTCAGGTTGGACGTTTAGCTTGCATTTTCCAATTGCCAACCTACTGGACAGAAAATATGAACATCAGGTACAAAATACTGCCATTCTAATTTGATAAGGGTTTTCAGGGAATGATTTCAGGGCAAGGGATATTTAGACGTACTTTGCACTGGTGAAGATAAAACCAGAAGATATAAGGCAATGAACAGTCAGATTCTTACTTTTAGTATCATGTTGCTGTTGTAACTTGCAGAGAGAGGCAAATGAGAAAAACGAAACAACTCTCATGGTAAAAGTCCTATATAACTTGGTAGGATTGAAGCTGACATGTGACAATGGAAACTAGTCACAGAAAAAATTGCTTTCTTCTAAGACTAAAGAAACTGTATTATGATAAGGAAACCAGTATTCCTCCATGAAACAACATTTCCATTTCACTGTAGTATTTTAGCCTTCAAAATTCCCCAGCCTGAACTAAGCAATTTTTTTTGTCTGAACAAACTGATTTTGTTTAGAAAAAGGAGGAAATTCAATAGTATTTCTGCCATCTTTTCATGCTTTTTCCAGTCATTACAGTTCTTCTCGTCCCTCATTTCTCCTGCCTCACTTCCTATTGCAATCATGTTTTCACAAAAATTCATAATGAGGTTTTCACTTGAAGAAACCTGGGACTTTTGTAGATTTCTTCCTTCTGAAGAATCTTGTAAAACATATTATAAATGCAGGTAGAAAATTTTATTCCTAATAAAGAACTCTCTAGTCCTTCCTATTTCCTTATAAAATATTTGTTCTCACTTAAGTTTATATGACTCCTGCACAGGAGAAGGGTTTAGTTTTAATTTGGCATCTACAACACCAGCCTCACTGTGTAATATGCCAGTTCAAATCTATCGTCTTTTATTAAGCCTAGCCAAAGCCCTAAAGAGCTTGTAAGTGCACCAATGAGTCCCTTGAGAAATGGGACGATGTTATTTGAATATAATTCAGAGAGTCAGACAATCAGCCTCTCTGTCACTAGGCAAACAGTTTAGCTGTGAGTGATGCTCATGAACAGCAATAATTTAATTGCACGCTGAAATCCATGCTTTCAATGTTCCAGTCCTCCTGATTTGAACTACTATGAAGCAGGGCTGCAGCCAACGTGAGAACCATGCTTGGGCTTCTTTGTATGGTTGAACGTCAGAATCACTCAAAACAAAGATGCTGCTGCAGGCAATGCTCAGGGTAGAAAGTTCAGTCTAAACAGAGAATTAGTTTCTATAGGAATGTCTTGCAGCTCTTGCAGTAAGTGGTCAACCTAATGCAGGATTCTCCTGGCAACATTCCCTTCACATTCAGCAGCAGAACTGACCAAAGCAAACCCTGAGGAGTCCCACAACAGTGGAATTCTAACTGTTTTTTAAACAATGAGCCTTCCCAGTCGGGGACAAGTGGGAGCGTAGCAAGGTTTTTTGAACTACCTCACCTTAATGATTGAAGCTTGTGTACTGCAAGAAGATACAGGATGATTTATTTCTTTTTTACAATATAAAATAACCTTCAAAGAAATTTCATGATGGGCTTATCAGCAAAAAAGAACATTTTGCTTGTATAGGGTATTTGGAAATTAGTGCAATATCTAAAAAAGTAGTATCTAAACTAAATTATTGTAGTTCTAGAAGACAATTTCTGAAGTAAAGAGAATTACAGTTTGGTACTGTATTTCAGAGTGATCACAGTACTTCAGGAAAAAAAAGCACTTCCCAACATGATTGTTCAGTGTTTCTAGCTAAACGGTTATTTCTCATGGAGTCACAGAAGCTTTCGGGCAGATTATTAAATCACAACTAGAACAACGATATTGCCCTGATACGTGTACTTTCAACATTTGCAAAGTGAAAACATCAATGTTTCTCAATGAAAAAATTTTCAATGAGTAGTATAAACTGTAACCTTTAATAGGGAATTCCCACATCAGGAAGAAGTGTTCTGGAGAGAAATGTACAGCACTGTACAATTATTCAAATGCATTTCCAAAACATTTAATCACCTGCTGTCCATAGACAGGAACACAGATACCTACTGTACACTTACTTACCTAATCATCCAATTACTTGATGCTCTGTGTAAAGTTTTCTGCGCCTTGAAAACCTTACCTAATTTCTAGGCTTTTAAGGCTTTTACAAGACTTCTACTTACTACAAACTACTTGTGGAATAGAGAATTTTCAACCTAAGCAGTTAACTGCCATTTTATTTGTAGGGAAGTCAGAAATTAAATGTATTAATTGCAGAGATGAGTTATGCTAAATATTTCACAGCAAAACACATTATACAGTTGTTTGGGGTTTTTTTTTAGAATCTTCACTTTATTCTGAATTATTGGGGGTTTTTTCCCCTTGGTTTGGTTACAAAGTCCAATCACAGAACATCTTAAGCCCCAAATTGAAAGGTGACAGGCAATTTAAAAAAACATATAAAAAAATTGACCACCACCTCCTCTGTTTTTATAAGCAGTAAATAAATTGTTTATCTTGTCAAAACCCAACAGGATAAAGAACAATGACGTGAAGAAACATCACTAACTGATTCTGTAAGGACACATACTGAAAGCAAAACTCTGGGAAAGGATCTACATACTTATGACCGGAATGCAGTCACACAAAGAAATATAAAGAGTTTTAATAAACAGACTTAAGCTTCAGAAGAACATTGGGAGTTGAGATTAGTTTGCACTGATGGTTACAGTCACAGTAACACAGAAGAGATTGACTAATCTGCATAAGACAGATTTAATTCTGCGTGCCTGCTCCTTGTTTGAAAAAAGATCTACTGGACAGACAGTGATAGCAGATCTTCTGGTTAAGCAAGCCTTTTTTACCCACCCTCAAAAAGACAATCTGGTCACAGGTACCTGATTCATTCTGCTTGGTATTAGACACTCAAAAGTGCCCAAGCTGACACCACAATGACCTGGGCGGTCCACATAGTCCATGGAGAGTGAAAGCAGTCCTCAGCTCTTAGCCAACAGGGTAAAACAGGAACTTCTAGAGGATGATTCTGATGTTAAATGGTCTGAGTTGTTCCCTCCATTGACTACACTTTAAAACTACATCACTAACTAAAGCACTTCAGTAGGTGCCAGAAGAGGGATGAATCATGGCCAATTGTGCTTTTCTTATTTTTTCTACTAGCAACTTTCCTTGCTATGGGAAGGTACTATATTGATTATGAGAGTCCTGCAGACAGGAGTTTGGTAGGACAGCCGAAGCAATGTGAAACAAAAAATAGGAACCAGGGGAAAAGCAGTGCAGGAGTTCTGCAGCTTAGGGGCTCACAGGAGAATAATCTAACTCAAAAGTCCTTCAAGTTTTAGGGACACAGTGAGGTGTTTTGCCATTCTGACAGATATCATGCCGAAATAATGGGATCTGCCTAGATAAATGTGGTATGTCTTGACAAAAGTAATCAGAAAGGAAGGACTGAAGTTTCTGATTAAACATGAAGAAATTATGAAAGCTTGTTGTTGAACTGTGAGAGCAACAGCTGCAACTATGCAAGCTACACAAATGATGAAAAGTTTTGGGTAGATATTATGAAATACTTTAAATGTGCACTTGCAGGTAGCCAGGAATGGATGAAACAGTATTGGGAGGGGAGCAATAGTATTTTCAGAGATGTAAGTTCCTTACCACTGAAAGGGCAAAGTATTAATTAAGGAGTTCAAAACAGGACTAAAATATCACTCGTAGTCTGGAAGTCTATTCACAGCCAATTTCTCCAAGCAAGGTTTTAAATATCGTATGATGATGCTTATCGCTAGCGGACAACTACATTGATGAGATCAAAGATCAGTTCTATAAAAGCCTACAAACACTGATTGATAGCATACAAATATGCCATATGTTATACAATAGTGGTTACTGTTTCCAATATTAGCGCTTATAGCACTCAGAAGAGAAAGGAATGCATCTCAAAATCCAAATGATGAAAATAATATTAGAACTGCTCCTGGAATCACAGCTTATAACTGATGGTACAGCATTCCAGGAGAAGCCAGACACAAAAGAATCTGGGATTCCCCAGATGGAGTCACCTGAAGCCAGCGTGACCATACTTATTTCAGAAGAACATTTAGACCATCCCTTCCAAATGTCAGAACACAGAAAATAACTTGTATTGGAAGTGATCATCTGTGTGGTGACACTAAGTGTCAAACTCCAGAAAAACAAAACTGCTGAGAGCTTTACAAAAACAGACATTATAAGACCTACAGTCATCATTCCAAACTGAATTTGAAGAGCAGGTATCAGGGAATTTAAGACTTCCAACTACACATTACAACACAGTAGTCAACATTAATATGACGTGGTCATTCATGTTTGACACTGTAACAGATGTCACAATAACAGATGTACAAGGTAAGGAAATAAAATTTCAAGATAACTGAGAATACGTGGAATCATATCAAAGAAACAAAACAGGTCAAAAAAAGGAATTCCTCAAAACAAAGAAAGCAGCATGAGAAAATGGAAGAGGAAGTACTTCATCACAAGAAGCTGATGAGGTGCTGTAAGAGATAAGAATAAACACTCTGATCTCAATGCCACTTTAACTGGTAAGCTGAAATGAATAAAAGGTGCTGGCAAATATAAGTAAGGAAAGACGTCAATAGAAAGAATACAGAACTGGGCAGAAGAACTTAAAGGCTTCTTAAATAGACTCCACTTGGTTGCCTGTGTTATAACACCTTTAGTTGGGCACTGCACTTATGTTGCAAAGACATGGAAGATGTAATTAGAGGGTTAAAAGGCGAGAAAGCTACGAGCAAAGAAAGCTGTTGAGAAATGCTAAGCTATGCAATAAAAAGGCTGTTGATATTTTGAAATTTTTCAAGGTGCAAGAGGAGAAAAAGGCTACAGAAAAGCGGGAAAGTGCACAGCACAAGATACATACTTAATTAAGTAAATTCAGATCTTAGCACAAGCATTGGTGTCAAAGAAGCGGGGGAAGGGGTCAGGGGGACCAAACAGGGATGGGAAGAAACATCACTGGGAATGTCTGAGTTGCAGAGCTATGCCAGTAAGGCAAGTTTACTTCAACTCAAGCATAGTTTTAGGAGACAAGAAGAAGGAAAATGAGTATATTTAGTTCTACATAGTTTTAAAATTACAAGAATGCACGAGAAGCAAATAGCGTTATAAGACTTAGTCATCAAAAATCTACAGATTATAGCATCACGTCAAATACTGCTTGCAGCTTAGCACCAGGATATGCAGAAGCTCGAAAAGAATACGAGGAGACAACTGTTTTTTAAAAGTAAGTTAAAATAATGCTAAGTAATAAATGGAATGTATTTATGATACGTAAAAAGTTTGCGAAAGAAAAGTTTGACTACATCTTTATCACATTATCTAAAAAAACCCGTAAACAATCTCAAAAATATACCCAGCACCTTAGCCTTGGAAGGCACATCATCATGGAAAGACAGATAGTTCAGATAATCCTTTCATTGAACACTATCTTCTGACATGCATTTTGAAAAACACCTGTTTTCTGCCTACCTTGTATCATATCTGCATGTGCAGGTGAAGGGGCTGCATAGTTGGGATTACTGAGTCCAGTCTGGAGACTGAACGTGCCCTTACAGACCTTACCTGAAGTGTACTGGTACTAACTGAACCGTTTTCCAGCCTGCATATCCCCAGCCTTAATTTACTTTAATGCAATTTGGAAGATGCTTTTAACTTTAAACGTATTGAACTTGTGCTTAATGTCTTCACTCAATTGCATTAGAAGGTAGCAGTGTACTCATCTGTGCAGAATCCCAGGATCAAGGCCCCAGTTTATACGACACCTCTAGTCCTTGCTACCCATGTAGAACCAACAGCATTCACAAAGCTGGCAATGGCACTCATCCTTTTTTATGTTGCAAATTAAATAGACATGCTTCACTGATGTAGCTCAGCAAACTGGAGTGAAAATTCACCCTTGAATGTACAAATCAATTTTGGTTTATATTTTGCTCTGGATGCTGGGCTATGACACTGATAAACACAGAGTTGTCTGACAAATATCTTTTAGAAGGGGGAAGGATAAAATAGGGTGGGGGGGGAGAGGCAATTCCTCTGTGTTCTCATTTACAAGCTGTTTACTAAAACATCTAACATCTCCAGCATGCTCTGGTGATTGGCATTATCTGCAATATGCGCATAGCAGCTGGGCAGAGATGGTGCCTTCCCTTTACCCCCTCCTCATTTCTATTTTCTTGTAGATGGCAAGCAAATGTCTTCCCTTTCAAAGAGTATTAAAAATCAGTAATGTAAAGGAGCAGAAAGACTAGCAGGCTGGCCATTCATTCACTATGAATCATCCTGCAATTTCTTAGTTTGACAATTGTGCCTCATATATTTTAATATCGGTTTTGAAAGAAGAAAGCAAGTCAATTCATTCCTTAACAGCTCTGTGTAATTTCAGCTCGCTCTTTACTTATGTATGAAACTGACTTGGGTGAAAAAGGTTAGAGGCAGATGAATTTCCAGTTTCAGAGCTTAGGAAAGGACAATAAAATGTGCAATAATCTTAATGTTTGGGTTTCACTGAGCTGCAAACACCTTTTATATTAACTGATAAAACACCACTAATGTTGCAACAGATGCTTTGAGTTTTAAGGAGATTTCCTGAACTCTTTTGCAAACTTTGAGTTACCCAGCTACAAAACCTTCAATAAGCTCTTGGAAACTACCAGCACTGGAAGGCATAGCTGCAGACGCTGTACCTGTCAAGCACAGGATGCCTCTTGGTCCTCCAGCCATAAAAGAAAAAATGAATTACAAAAAATGATAAGAAGAGTGAAAAAACTTTCTGCAGGTTTTCTCGTTTCAGACCAGTTCCTGACCATGATAGGTTCTCATTCTTACGAAATGGCTGTTTTCCTCTTCCAGAAAAAAAAAATAATTTAATTACACTGGAGAATGAAAGAGTGACTTGCCTGGACTGAGCATGCTGGCATTTCTGTAGCATCTAGGATTCTTCAGTACTCTTACACTAAGCACTCAAATGCACGAATCCCCTGAAAGGCCCAGAATAAAAAGCCTGCTCCAAACAAGTCTAATGCCCTGTTGTAACACTGAGTTCAGTACCAAGTACAGTAAAATTTGGTATTAAAGACTGAGGATTAATTACTTTGAGATTTTTCCATGAGATAGTTGGATAAGTATTTCAGACCAGATCTCCTGCTCGTAAGTCAGCATATCTGAGCTAAAGTCAATACAATTACATCTGTTTACTCTTGGAGAATACCTGAGGCTATCTATCACAGGCATTGAGCTAACAATATTTGCATTTGCCTAGTTATGGCATAGTTTCTCCTGATTATAATTTGTGAAATTTATTTAAGCCATAATGAATTTGGCACAGTATTTTGTTATTTTTCTCTCCTAAAGTTAAAACAAAAGCTCTTAGCCACTATATGGCTGAGCACAAAATTGTTGTGAGGAATAAAGGAAGAGGTTTTGCTGATTTCACTGCTCTCCAAAGCAGACTAATGTCATTTGGATTAAATGAACCAGAAGCTTTGTTTCTCCTACTTGCCTGCACTTATGCCATCATCCTGTGTTTTTCATGTTCCCACACCATTCTGAGTATCCCAGTCTCAATGTACCAGCATAAGTAATATTTATCATCTGCAAAGTCATTCCTTGGGTTTGAATTTTTATGCAAATGCACAGATAAAAGTATCTAATACAGGGTTAAGATGTACCCCTCCTTTCCTCTCCTTCCCACCTATCACCTCCCACAGCTACTTTACATGCTACATTCAGCAGCAATGGATCTGAAGAGCAACACTGCCAATCCTGGCACCATGAGGCTTTTCAATGGATCATAAAGAATGCTATAACAACAAGAAAAACAGCTTCCAGGAAGAGAGGGGGAGCATTATGGAGGTGGTGGAGATAGAGATTTTCGCTCCTGTAAACTGCCAGCCACGCTGCCCTGCACATAAAGCAGGACATAAGAATATCAAATATACCTGAAAGAATGGACAGTCTCTTTTCATTCCTTAGTTATACAATCAATTCAGAGATTAGAAAACAGGTATGAATTGTTTTTCACACTGCAGGATTTCTGCAAACAGATCAGAAGAGGAAAATTAGCAATATTAAATGCTACCTCTTAAGTAGGCTGAGCTCATTCATTGCCAAGCTACTAGCAATTCAGCTCAATGCCTGCAAGAGAGCTATCAATCACTAAACCACTTGCTTTTGTATCTGTGCTAAAATCCATATACTTCCACTCTATTTTCTGTTTTATTATATTTGAAGCCATAGTTCCATAGATCATCTGGATGTCTTTAGTGCAGTCATCATCATTTCATGAGATGAAATTACTTATATAAAATCTCTACTCAGACTGCACATCTACTGTCATTATCTTACACACAGATTTACCTGGTAGGACAAACCTACGGAGTCCTACCAGGCTGAAACTTTCTCCCTTTCTCTCTCTCTTGTTGGTCCCCATTAGCACCACCTGGCACTCTATGCTTGCTGTCACATCATGTGGTCTAACGGTGGCAGCACACATTATCACATTATCCCTTCCCAGTTTAAACCTGAGACGCAGCCATTCACAACCAACTGCTGCTCTTTGGTTGTGTCTGGCAATATCTGACGGAGGTATTTGGAGTCCTCAGTTCCTGGACAGAATATGCACCCCAGGTTTTCTTCAACAAGGAGTGTATTTCTAATCCTTATGACTTCATGGAAGTATTTAAACCACTGGCTGAGCACAACCAAACAGTGTACAATCTAAGAAAGCAAGTAAGAACTTAGCACTTGAAACAAATATATATCAAGTTCATAACCCACGACTTTAAAATGTCAGAGCTCAGTTAATAGTGCAGCCCTTACCAATTCAAACTTAGGGCTACTACTCAAATGAAATGTAGGGCGGATCAGCCAATTTAATAACTAACAACAGATAATTGCAACAATCACTCCCTCTCCCGTGTCTTTTGAGCTGAATTTGCATTGGAAAGTTTCATATCACAGGTGGTTGGGTTTTCATTCTTCCTGGAGCATACTCATGAGTGGGGAGGAGCTCAGAAGGATGATGTGGTGCCTGAAGAGATGGCTAATACCTGTATTTTAGGAAACTGGAACCTTCAAACAATACATCAATTTGGAACTGTCCACAGACAGCCACAAGTTTAATTCATCATTTACTTTCTCAGGAGGAAAGACTTTTCAAGACAGACAATTATGGATGAGCACAAGTAGTTGGTAATTGGGGTTAAAGATTGTGCAGGTAATTTGTTACCTACAAGACTCTCTCCAGAGCTGATTATAATTGGAACTGTGTGAAATATTCTTGTCTCCTGAATTTATTGGATCTTTATATTGGATTCAGAGGAGAAGGTTTCATCTTGGATGTACGTATAGGCAAGAAAGTGTAGTTGGACTCTAGAACAACTCTGCATTTTGAGAACTGTACCTTGTCAAACTAAGATTCACAACAAACCACAGAAAACAAATATTCTAAAACAACCTCCAAATAAGTTTGCACCCTCTCTGCTATGAAAGTCTCAAAAGCCAACAGCGTTTCTGTAACCCACCTCTTCTCAATTACTGAAAAATGAAAGGTCACTGTAATTATTCCCATTTCTGAGGAAAGCAAGCTTACACAGAGATATTACCTGAGATTGCACACTACTTTGGGACAGAAACAGAACTTGTGACTCTCAGTATGGGAATTCCATCAAGAAGGCACAGTGCCCTTCTTAAATTTGATCTACTGAGTAAGGCTACACTGATTGCTCACGTTAATTTTATAATCCTTCCTGTGCTACATTTTGCATGAAAGTGCATTTTATGGATTTAATGCATTTTGGCAGAGCTCATGTCTCCCAGTGATGACAACACTGAGCATCAGGAATGAGCACCGCTGATAAAACACTCTTTCTGCCCTAGCATATTGTTGGGATGCTGCATCTGGCCTATGTGAATGGCATTCATTATAGCTGGTACACCAAGATAATGATATGCTGCAGCCAATTATGTCATTCACTTGCTTTCTTGCCAATTAGCTCTGCCTGCCTGTCTAGCTGGTTCCAGTAAGGACTGTTGCCAAGACAGAGAAAAGAAAAATTCTTTAGCCTTTGGGAATATGCATAATGCAGTTTTAGTCAGTTTTCAGCCACCTTCAGGAATCTAAGGGCATAGACAGATGATCACAATCAACAAAACCAAACTTTTTTGGAAAGCACCAACTGAAGTGCATTTTATTTAAAGTAAGTTGGTGCTTTAAAAGTAATTTGGTGCTATACTGCAAAGCGACAAATTCTTATTTAAATCGAGACTCCTTCATTTTCTCATGGCTGTATTCTAAAATGGACGTAGATTTCTTTTGCAGTCAAAGCATGTTCTAGATACATTGTTAACAAAAAATCCTTGGTACTACGATCATTTATATCTCCTCCAAAGGCAGTTGCCAGCCAAGGCTCTGTCCCAATGTTGCTTAAACCATCTGCACTGTACACAGAAATTCAGAAAATATCTCATATAAATCTACAACTGTACCACCACAGGGATACACAATATACATTTCTTCCATAATAAACTGACAGAATGAGTTTGGAGATACATAATTCAACCACTATACAGCAAGAGTTATCTTATTACATAACTATACCATAATGCACTATTCAAAAACATATATACGCTTGTACACACACAGATGTATATATTTGAAAGAAAGAAGAGCAATAGATATAATTAGTGTACTTCATCACTTAATGACCATTAATTGCTTTTATAGCTGTGTGAGATAAATTAATACCACAGGCAGCCATAATCAGATGTCAAGCTTTGCAAGCAAACAACCAACTGTGGGTGCTGAAAGGGAATCTCACTCACTGCTCCCCCAGTTACAGTTGTACACAACTCATGGCGGGGACAACAGGAACAGATTCTGTGGCTATAGCTTTACATGGAAGTTACGTATATATTCAAGATTAAACAGGCATTCATGTATTCAAGACAGATCAGAACACTTCTGTAAATACATCTTCCTGATGTGAAATCTTTGCATCTTGGTTATGCCCATCTGTAAAATGGGAATTAAAATACATTTCTTCTTTCTACTCTTTCTTCTCTCCTCTTCCTCTAATTCCTTCTGTAACCTCCCACTAGAGAATTCATTGCTCTTGCAAACTCTTTAGCATGAGAACTTTTTCTTAATGTATACTTGAATGTATTAAAAGAACAGAGCTGCAAGGCTCACAGGAATACAAATAATAAAATTATGGTACAGAAAGTAGAGACTTCCTGGTTTGAATCATTCTTAGAGACTAGATAAAACAGTGACATAACAATTCAGATATCCCTCTTACGACAGCAAAAAACTGGTTGTAGACATACTCTAAAGGCTCAGCTGTGGTCAAATAATAATTTCCAGATCAATAAGCCTAATGCAATATTTATGCAGGCTCTATACTTTAATTATGCCAAGATTGTAAGTTTAATTTAATATTATTCCTGCTGTGGGTGTTCAGAGGTAGGCAGTTAAAAGAATGCATGTCCCTTTCAATCAGAGCTTGCAGGAAAAGGACTCAATTTACTGCTGCACAGCAGACTGACTGGAACGTGAAAGGAGTATGACTTAAGATTATTCTAAAGGCTCAGTAAAATTTCAGAAGGGTGGCCAGGAATATCTATATTTCAGTAGCATTTTTCAAAATCTAACTTTGCTTCTAACGTACCTGCTTTTCTGCCTGTCGTTTTCCTCCTGCAGAAAATGTTATGGTTACATAAGCTTGTTTCTATTTTTCTTTACATAGATACATACAGAACACCCTTCTCTTCCATTGACATTTTGTGAAATCTACCCACATCCTTGAGAACTGTACAAAACCTAAGCAGCACTTGACATCCTCTAGACAGCTGTTGAGTAGAATGTTAATAGTTCACAGCATTACATTTCACGAACTTGAATTTCTACCAGTTTTCATGCAGGCAGCTGTTTCCTAATACTGTTTTTTTGGATGGCAGTGTTACAATTCCTTCCCTGACAGTTTTGATGAAACTCTGTGACAGTTCTAGATGTACTGATGAAAGGTATCTGTGGAATGATGGATGAAGACTAAGGAAGACGAAGAAGAGAAGGGGAAAGGGTATAAGGCAAAGGTGGCTAAAGATGAGGCTTACCCTACCCTAAAGATAACTCTGCAGTGAAGATGTATCTTAAGAGGTATAACATAACTATAATAAACACCTCAAATTCCATTAACAGCAGAGCAGTAGTGAATATACAAGACACACTTCTTTGCATATTAAACTGAAAACACGTCACGTATGTCTGTCACAGATGGACTGAAAACCTTTTACCAGATTTAACCTTAGTTTGACAGACCGGGGAAGAGTATGAGGGACAGGTTATATGAGATACCATGTTCTTTGTGATCATTTATGAAGGAAAAGAGAGAGATAGAGAGACAAAGAAGTGCTGTAGACAGAGAGATGTGATAGGAATCATGAATAGAGAAAGAGACAACATGGACAGATAGAAAAATAAACCCAATACTTACAATGAGAACAGTATGAAAAATAGAAATGACACTATGCAAAATTCCAAATCAGTTCTTCACAACCTTAACCTCAGCATATCAGTGCACATATTTACTGAACTGAACTCCCATTGTCATGAAAAGCCTTACTCCCCAGAAGCAAAACCCAGGTAGGCATCTCTTCACAGTACTGTCTCATCTGCTACAGTACAAAAGTAGCAATAACAATGTACGTACGGGGGGGAAAAGAGAGATGAGTAATTGTGGTGGATGGAAAATTACAGACAAATTAGCAAGATCACAGCAAGAGCAATCATTTCTGTCACCAACAGAGCAAATTTTTTCAGGCAAAAGGATAACAGGAGTTACTAGCTCTGTCACTGTTATCTTCAGCAGGATACTGGTACCTGTCTTAAGGCACCAAAAGAGTCTACCAGCATTTGAAAGTTATGTGCAATACATCTTTTTAAACTAATCAAGCTTCACTGCTCTAGCAATACGTTAAAGCATTTAAAATCTGCCCAGAGTCAATAGTAATTACAGAAATTCATCATGGTTGCCAATCATGCAGTTCCAACCCAGGGTGCTTGTTATTGCTAAACTACAGTTTGTCAGCCTTGATTTATTTCTATAGGACACCAGCCCCTTGACAGCTGGAAGTGGGACTGCTTACAAGATTGGACAATAGGCGTTCCATGTGCTAGGAAATGTTTCAGTCAGGTTTGGCTTTCTAAACAGGCACTGGGACCATTTTCAGATTCTGATTTCCTGCTACACTGGGGAGGATGCTAACAGGCCCTCTTAACCAAATACACTGCACAGAATAACCTTCAATGCATCTTCACTACATAGCAGATGTTAAATGAATGCCTCAGGTTACAGGAATTTCATTAAACGTGAGAATCGCACCTCTCTCTTATCAATATGAGCTCTGCCAATAAAAAGACAAGTCTTCCTCAGGGAAAATACAGCCACTGCTTGGCCAGGACTTCATTCTTCTCTTGACTCTACCCTCAAGCATTCAGACCAAATGCAGCAAGAATGATACAAAGAAAGAGATACAAATCTCTGAGCATCCATAAGGAAGGAAGGAAGAATGGAAATGAGGGATACAGATGTGGGCAAAGGCACTTAAAACAAATTAGAGCACTTCCCTAGAATCTTTTCTTCCATATTTCACAAGGCAATGCCCTTGAGCTTAGGTTTTTGTAGCACCTGCATTTTCACACAGGGCTCAGTAACCTTAAGGTTATCTACCGATTTATAAACCACATGCCTAATTCTGACCCTATGCCAGCTTTACGCTTCTGTATGCTGACATGCGGTGTGAGTGTCCTGTGCTCAGCGCTGACAGAAGAAACACAGGGGCATGAGAACTGAAAAGCCAGAAGAAAGGGAGCTGAAGGTTACTGGATATTTTGAAACTCTGGCTCATATTAAAGTGAAAAATAAGATGAACCAGGCAATTCAAAAGGAGTAACACTGCCTCTTTCAACTCTTATGTCAATAGCCGGAAAGCAAGACAAATATTTCAAAACAGATCTTCTGTACAAATATTTCCACTGAAATAGCGTAAACATAAAAACATTTTTCAGCAGACAATCATTTAGCTGCTTAGCGTATTTCATTGGGATATTTTTGATGTAAAAGCAGCTTTTTAACCAAGCAACATTTTTCAATTTTTTTCAGAAACAAAATTGTGAAATTGTTCATCCTTTGAACAAGTAGGAATCAAAGTTTCCTGTACTGCTGAAAATACATTTTTCATTACATTAAGATTCATAGATTCTTAAACTCTAAAGTTGAAATCCAGCTGCATAATCATCTGGACAGATGTGTGGAATTAACAAAGGTCATGAAAGCTTCATTCATTAATTTTTGTTTCTAGCTCAAAACTGCAGTATGAGCTAAGCTTTTTCTTAGAAAGATACAAAGTCTTAATTTAAAAACTAAAAATTATGGATAATTGACCTTGGCTCTATATAAAACTTTACCTCTGGGGATCAAACTTCCATTCTTATTTCTTTTATTTTAATAAATGTAAGGCACATTTTAAGTAGTTGTTGATCATTTACCCTCCTTTGTAATTAGATGCAATTAGGAATTACCCTCCTTTGTAATGAGATGTAATTATGGTTTCTGTGATAGTATAACACCCAAGGCAATCTACCTCTCACCCCTCTGTGTTTACAAGGGAATTTTTTTCTGACTATTCCAGCTAAGGGCTGTGGACCTTCTAGGGTCCTGCTGCAATTAGCTGTAAATGGCTGTGAATGAGACACACTGAGGAACACGCATAATGACTAACCTTCCAAAGGCTCATAAAATATTCAGCAACTCAGTATTGCTTGCTTCAGGTAGTTATATTAATCTAAGTGTGCATCTGTTTGTGTGTGTTTGCATGCGTATACAAGTACACAAATAGGAATGATGTGGAAAGGAACTCAGCTAAAAGCCTATTTTTAAGAAATTATGCAACTACTTCTTTCCAAACTTCAAAATGTCTTTGAAGAGAGTGTGATGTACAGTGTAGACTTCCATTGACATTTTTAATCTCAGCTTGCTGAAGCCTATGTGTGTTTTGCAATTAATGCAGGTAAAGTAAGATTGGGTCTGAGAAAGCCTGTAAAGAACCCAATTGTTTCCACGTGGCAACTCCATGCTTTAGGATATTCTCTTCAAGTATGTACTAGCAATTTTACACCAATGAAGACTGGTCAATTCCTACAAAATATGTACAGAATGATACAAATAGCAGAAATCATACCTTTTTATAGAAGAACCAGAACACAGAAAAAAACCCGCTCATCTAGTGGTATTTTGTGTTGTCTTATTCTGTCCTTATTTTTGTGGTATCCGAATACGTTTCATGAAGTCAGAAGATGCATTAACAAATGAGGTAACAGAGCAATTAGGATTTATCATGGAAGGGTCATTCTTTGTTTCATTCTCTGTTACATGTAGGAAAAGAGACTAGCATGAAGAAAGTTGAAAAAACAGTTACGGGAAAAGTACAAAGGAAGTAGTAAACATGGAAGGTCTGCAGGCCTCAAGCTGTAAGCAGGGGTGTTGCATAAAGCCTTGCTGAATTAGGGGTGATAATTTGAGAGTACAATACCTAGTATATCTCAGAGTTTACAAGATTATTGTATATGATTTATTTTAATCAATGTATGATAGAGATTGAACATGAATAGGAGAGGGTTTTTTATTTAATTGTGAGTATTATTGAACGAATTCAGGATACTGATTTAGTCCAAAGTTCTCTTCTGAGTGAAATTCCTCCTCAGAGGCATTTCTTCTGGTTGCTGTTTCTTCTATAGAACAGACTGGCATGATTAATCCAAACAAGAGGGATTAATTGGACAACCTTCTGTGTCCTGCAAGCAGCTCAGGGAATTGGCAAACTATTATCTGCTCAGATCCTCTGTTTCATCACATGAATCACCCTGCCTTGAGCATCACTCTATATAAAGCAAAAATGGAGAGGCTGCAAAGTGTCTCTCCTTTTTATTTATTGTGAGCACTTCTCAAAATACGTATCCACTTTATTATTTTTCCCCTTCCAGTCCAATTAGTCGGTGTTCTCACAGCTGATTTTTCTGTGTAATTCACTTCTTTTTAATTGGTGTGGAGTTCTGATCTGCACCAGTTTTGCAGAAATGAAATATCTGAAGAGCAGTTGAACTGTGTCTCTTTACGCCTGTATAATTTCTCTCACTTCAGAAAAAAAATAGTGCTTACTGCCACAGATCAGTGGATGTGGAATGCCTTGAAATTGCTGGGACAAAAACAAATGCCATTTCTTATTGATGCATTTGAGCCAAGGGGTTAAATTCTGATTTATATCATCTAAATTTGGAGCAATGCCAGTTCCAACATTCTGACTGTAAAGTTATCAAACTGTGCAGGTGTAGGCAAATATTTGTGTACAGTCACAGAAGGACAACAGCTTTCTAATGTTAAAGTTGTTCAATTTTTTTGTTTGTTGTTTATCATGCCTTGATATGGATTCAGTGTTCAAACTCTATTAATGACTGCTGCTAGAAAGACCTTGTATAATATTTCAGCTTTACTCTGATGTAACCAGTATGTGACGTTTACCCCTTTCATCTCTTCAGTTCTGCTGTTACTAAAATTTAATGTCTGAGTTTTTGAGGTCTAGTCCAAAAAGGTTTGCTCTAGCGTCCAACGGAATTAGCTGGAACCATTCTGCTTCCTTTAGTGGGCATTACATCAGGCAGTTAATCACATTCCTCCTAGTCATCAGAAATCCCATTTACCCTTCTGGATTCCTTTTCCTCAGTAGGTGAAGATACAGTCAATAGCATTATCTGCAAAGTGCATATTGTGTACATTAATCCAACTGCCAATGTTGCAAAAGGGTCAACTGCTTCGGAGAGAGCAAAGAATAAAGTAGTACACCATGGGCACAATTCTTTGGATTGCCAGCTCTATGCAATAGATCACAGGGGATTTTCTGTAACTAGCTTGAAAAAGATACTGAACAGGAGGCAGAGTCCATTACTGACAGAAGAAAAGGCCTGTCAGAAAACCCCAGGCAGCAAGGATGTAGCTAAGATCAGTACAAGAGAAAGTTTCTGCAATCCATCAAGAGAACGGTGTGCAGGTGACCCACGAATCACCTCACACCATTGTACTTTGCAGCAGGCAGTCCTTGTTGGAATTGCCCCTCTGGGCGATGAAAGCACTCTATGTGACACCTGCGAATTTGCCCTTTACTGCTGCAAACCCAAGCTGTTAAATATCACGCTCTTTTGGCTGTGATTTACTCTATTTATGGCCCTCCTTCCACCCAACCTTTCCTTATCACAAGGGATCAATTCTGGACATACAACAAAAGGCAACAGTGGTTTTAATAAAAAACAGAAGGACAGGAAAGATTGATTTTGCCAATGAAGACAGGCTGTAGCAATGGAAAAAAGAAAGGAGGCAAACAAGAAAGAATAATATCAATAAAAGAGCACATTGGTGGTTATACCAACCCATAGGTACATTTATAGTAGATGAAACCAGTTGTGTTTTCTTAATATTCCTTGTTTCTTCTGTATTCAACAACTCTTCTAATTTAAAGGTGGGTATGTAAAAACGTTCCTGAGGTTCTTCTGTTTGACAAGAAATGACTTCAAGGAAGAAGTATAGTTCTGTAAGAACTATAAGTCCTGATGCAGAAGAGCTAATTTCTCTTGCGACCTTGTGAAAGTCTTATTAAACTTATGTTACTCTACTTTAGATAAAATTCCAGATTTGGCAAAGTGCTATCAAAATAAGGTCCACTCAGGACCCTAATTTTTTTTTTATTTAGACCACCCATTAACAAAAAGCATTCAAGTACAGCATGTAAGTAGTCTGAAAAAAGAGTATTTTGCATTAGAATTCATAAGTTATCTGATACTTTTCTTTGGCTTTTCATATACAATATCATTTTCGTGTAAACAGAAATATGTTTAACAGTTTCAGGTATTTAATGTCTTCTCTGGACCATATGTAATCAGAAAAGGAATTTTGTTCTGGTGAAAATATTCTCCGTGAAGTATTTTGCAACATCGGTGAAAGAGATGTATTACATGTAATGAGAAGTGCCAAATACGGAAAAGAAATCTGTTTATAACATGACTTTAAGGTGATTGAACTTCATGTTGACCTTTCATTTCAAAAAGTGGGAATATCACAAGTCTTAAGTTACCACAAATAAACTGATAAGAATTACCTGTGAAATGCAGTCTTCTTTCAGTTGCTAGTTGCTCAGAAGGCCTGCAATAGCATGCAAGCGGAAATCAAGGTTGTTTTTAGTTTGTCATGTCTATAAGGTAGCTCATCAGGCTCACACTGTACTGTCTCTGGTGCTGGTATTCAGCCTCCTTGCCATTTGTAATCATCTGCAAAAACAAAACATGTTCTCAAGCCAAATAAATCTTTAATAGCTGGAGTCAGAGATGTCATCTCAATGTGCACATAACTATGTCTGGCGCTCTCAGAAACCAGTGCTAGAAAACCGTAGAGAAGTGTGTAAGTCACTCTTGGAATTTGCCACCATTCATGTGAAACAAATGTGTTGCTCTGCAACCTCAACATCAATGTACTTTTCAAAATAGCCCATGGCAAAATTTTCAAGAAAAATTAAACCAACTACCATACAAAGCTGCCTTTGGCAGGAGGCTTTTGATTTCATGTGTTTGAAAGAGCATTATACTCCATGGAAGAGAAAGATGTAATACCTGCCAAAAGAAAGTATCCCTGTTCCTTCCTCACAAATTCTATACATATGCACAAATTCATCAAAGGATGCATCTTAATAAAACAATTTCATCAGCTCTAAAGAGGCTGTGTTTGAATAATAAAAATAGGTTTATTTGAATTTTCTTTGCACAGAAGCAGAAGGGTCTAAAGATTTCAGCGAGAAAATCTTAAATGTTTTTTATGCTGTGTATATTCTTGCAGACTTGAATTTCTTCTGAAAAAGAGGGTGGAGTACTGATTTGTCAGGCAGTATAGATGACATTCAGTTTTGTTGCAGAGGGGAAGTAAAGCTATGACCCTTAAGATGGTACATACAAATGGTGTTTGCTCTCTTTAATGAAGATAGATTTCAATCAATTGGAGCGCAGGTTCTTAAAAGCAAGGATATAGGATGTATATTTGTGCATAAAACATCAACATTACCAGTTTTACAGTTCTGTAAAAACACTAATTAGCATCATTTAAAGGGCAAAAAATAACCCTAGCGTGGCTTGGAAAGGAAAAATTTTAAAGAAGCTACATTGACTTGCACCAAGATTTGGCTAATATTTTTCTATACAAAGCCAATAGTTTATCCTGAATTAAATGCCAACTCGGAAAAGAATGTATTTTTTCAGTTTCATGACAAAATTGCATCCTTCCTTTCAGTTATTGACTGACAACTTTTATACAAAAAATGAACCTAACGTGAAGCATGACAGTTTATTTATCGGAGTGGTGTCTAGTACTGCAAACAGTGACACAATATTTTTCCTGCCCATCTTTATGGTGAGGGTCAAGTCCTCCTCTTATTTGTACCACTAAAATCCACATTAGTTCCAGTGGTTTTCAAAAGAATATTCCAGATTCTATCACTGAGTTCAAAAGTTAGTGTGGCCTCTTCTCACTTGAGTATACATCAGTGATTTAGAAATTAATTTTCTATGAAATACAATCCATTGTAACGTCATGTTGTACAATACAGAACACCAGGATGGGAAAGCAGTTTTAACAAGTGAAATTTAGAATTAATGTTATAATTGGGGAATATAAATGAAGTGTGATTCAGTCACTAGGGAACCATTACTTTGGTAGGTACCATATAACTATCTACATTTCTCTGTTACCCAGTTACAAAGTACAAACTCTGAAGGACTCAAAGCCTTTTTAGAAAACCAATTTGTGTAAAAGCAAGGTAGAAAAGCTTAAAAACCCCTTTGCTATTCAAAGCATGAATGCCCCCTCAACCTAGTACTTCTATTGAATTTATAGACTGTTCTTATGAATACATGTCGGTCACTCTGGCACGCTGCTAGGTTAAGGGTTCTCCCATCTATTGATCTCAGCACAATAAGGAGTAATCAGAGCCACTGAAATTTGATTTTTATGTGATGGAAATGTGCTGAATCATAGCTTATTGTTACACCCCTGTGTTCCAGAAACATTTATAAAACAGAGGTGGGGGGAGGGCTAAATCAAATCACATTCAATGCATGTAGGATAAACGTCTTTCGAAGACATTGAAGGGTTATCAAAAAAAACCCTCTGTGGAGAAAGGAGCCTTAAAATAAAAACCAAAAACAGTGGGAGTAGCAGAAAGACAGTCAAAATCATGGAAATGAAAGCCTAATTTTTAATTCAAGTTTCTAAGAACACTCACATAGCTATAAATGTATATGTGAATGATGTTATCTCAAGAAGACATAATTACCTGGTTAAGAGTTGCAGTTGTTTACATTGATGAATATGGTTTATTTTAAGTCCCATTCTAGAAAGGGGTTGTGAGCACAGGCTCTCATCGCTGCAAAAAAAAGAGCTGAAGGTGTTTGACAATTTGCAAAGTCAGGCCAAAGAGAGAGAATAATTGATGCTTGATACAAAGAACTTCCTAGTGTAAGATTGGCATAGCAACTTATGGAGTGAATGCCACTGCATAAACAAGGAAGACAAATTTCAACCCAAATTAACATAATGAAGCTATTAGGACACTTCATATCTGTTCCTACCATGATAAATGCTACATATATGCCAGTAAATCGTCACATAATAGATTAGATACAATTCAAACAACAGAGGATTTTCATTGATAATGGGACTACATAAAATCTGTCCAAAGCCATCTGCACAAAGGTTTCAGAAGCTGAATACACATCATTGAAAGAGCAGAGGACAGGTGACATCATCAGAGAGGACGTGACGAATTTCTAAGGCACACTATGTATTTCATGACAGAGAGAAATTAGCAAGTGGCTAACCAGCCAGACATACGGGTGTGTGTTTATAAGCACACATACAGACCTGTATGTATATATGAGATAAGCACCTACACAGAAGAGAGGTAGGTGATGGTTTGTCTATGTATGCAGAGCTAGTTACAGGCATAAATCAAATATAACTCACTTTGACAAAACCGGATCGCTGTGAAAAAAAGTTAGCAAACACAGAATCTCACCAAGACTGAACGAGTCTTGGTTTTATGTGACAACTTAGTTTTTCTTTTCCTTTAAGAACTTAAAAATTCACATAGTTTTTAAAACAAGTTCTCTGTTTTTAAAATGTAAAAGTGCAAATCGTATCTGATTCTTCATTACTTACCCATTGCTTCTGTTTCTTTCCCTGAGCTGGGTTAGGGTGTATAAATACTTCATGAGAACTTTATTTATATAGTCTCAAATAAAGTGAAGCTTCAAAACCGAAAATATTAACTCAGGGATCCTCTGGTATAATAATTGGTTGCCTGTAAGTATAAAAGTTAGTAGAAAAGTACAAAAATATATCATAAAATACAATTCAAATTAAAATGAAAAATTTAGATTTTAAAAGTTGAAGGCAAGCATACTAAAAAAAAGCAATAAGCTCAGTCGCATCTAAGAATAACAAAAATAATGCTGGCTTTGCTTTGTGCCAGAAAGGCTGACAAATGTGATCAGCCATAGCAGGATTTGAAAACCATTCTGGGTGACAGAGAAGATTAATATTATTGTTAATATTGTTGTTGTTGTGATTATGTATTAGTGGAGGTATCACAATGACACTGTGTAAATTAAGTACTATTAATTAGCTGCTATATTTCACTCTCAAGAGGGCATCATTTCAGAAATTGCTGACAAGAAAACTAATTAATGTCAACTTAGCTTAGATGACAGCTTCTGTGGTCTGGATATCTCCCCAACAGGGGCTAGATCCTCCAAGCCATTTCACAGAGGTCACACACTCACTTAGGTCTCAGTACTCAAGGTGTAAAGGAAAACGCACCAAGGTCAGCTTGTCACACAGATCTCCACCCCCGTTACTTACCTCGGACTAAAAAACAGCCTTGAACTTCTAGCACAGTTAGAAGTGCCGTACATTTTGCAGTCTGATGAGTGCTGCTCTTTGTCAGGCTGCTCCTTGCATCAAACCACGCAAGGAAAGTGTGAAAGTCAGTCGGGGAAGCCACCACAGCGAGCGGGCGGGCTGAGGCGCTGGGAAGGGAAGAGAAGGGAAGGAAATTCAGAGGACTGCCATTTGGCCAGGAACACAGAACCACAGTCTTCCAACAGTGACCCCTTTTAATGCTGATGATTAGCGTAAGAACTCATTTCTCTGAGCTCGTTATTAACTCTGAGGAAGACAAGTAAAGCATGCTATCAGCACGCTGCCTTGGCTTTGGCTGCATTTCTAGCGAGTTATAAAATGGCAGAGAGGGTGAGATAAACATGACAGACACCCCGAGCTCACCAGCAGGAATCCAAACCTGCAGCTCGTACTGGCAGCGTACCCAGGTGCTCTCTTGTATCCCTAATCCAAACCGCACTCCAGGCAGGTCAGCTACACCGGTTCCTGTGGAACAGAGTGGCCAAAGTCTGCAAGCCAGCTGGAACATGACCTTTAGTTAACTCTGTGTACCTTTTCTTCTATAGAAAAGTACTCCCTACTATTTCTTGAGAGTATTTACTATACATTTTGTGAGATTACAACCCCAAAACAGAAACATCAGTCTATTTCATTTCTTGGAGCAAAATAATGAACACAGATCTATTATCTGCAAAAATAGCTTAAAGTTAAAAGAGGTGGGTGTTGACATTTTTGTCTCTTACAAAATGATTATGAAATTAAGCCTTTTATTTGGTAACACAGAGACAATACCTTGGAAGATGAATGTGAATATGACTTGGAGTAACGACAGACTACGGATTAGACTATGAAACTACTAAATGTAACATGGAGTAGACTGCTGTGGAGATCAACCCTCTCCTGTTCACTGCAGGGAGGGAGCAGCCTGAGGGGAAATCCATGCAACAGCTCAAGGGATGAATGCAGCCTGGAGAATCACTTCTAAGCCAGCCTTAAACTACTACATTCTGTTAGCAATAATGATGTAAGCTCAGCGTAAATCATTGCATTCCTCCCTCTTTTATCCCCCAAACACAAAACCATTGCCACAGCATTCTCCTTCTCTCAGCCTGGTGAGCTCTGAACCTGCTGTTGCTGTCTGAGACCCGCACTTCCCAGTCAGCAGAGCCCGAGGGGCACTGAAAATCGTTGAAGTCTGGAGCACCCAACTAACTCTGAGGGGAAAAATAAAATAAAAAAGGTATTTCTGCCCTAGAGGGCTCCTTGGGGACTCCCCTTGCTGGGGGGAGGTGAAGACAGCTCAGGACAGTGACCCCGGGCTTGCCTGGGCAGCCGAAAGACAGCGGTGGCCATGGCAGAAGCTTCTGGAACCAGAGGTGTGAAGACAGCCTCAGGTGAGGCCAGCCCCACCCGCCCTGAGGGCAGGAAGGGCTCCATCACCATTGGCTGGGAGAAGGCGGGGTTCACCCCCATTGGCTGGGGCAGGCTGGGGAGGTGGGCTCAAACTGTAGCTCCTCTCCCCGAGCACTGAGGGCTCCCGGCAGCCTCTGCCTTCCACTTCCGTCCCTCAACCCTCTAACAGCAATATCTTCGTGCCTAATGCACAGTACAGCCTGTTTAACCATCCTCGTGTTTAACGTGCTGCTCCCTTCGAAAGCCCACCGTTAACTTTTAAAAACAGGCTGAGATTTTTATAATGACACTTTTATTTTCCAGCCGTACTTGGTGCGAGGTGTTAACGCCAGCGCCAGCGATGGCACCGAGTACAGTCCCACTCGCTCACTCCTGTACTTTGTTTTCATGAGATTAGATAATTGATTGTGCTCTTCCTGGGAGTGAGTCAGAGCCCATCAAGACAATTGCTCGAGCTTCAAAGGGCTTTGTAGAAAGAAATCCCATGTATTGATTTGTTCAGCAAAACAGGGCTTTTGGCATCGAGAGCTGCAGATTTCCTCAACAATTGTCAAAGGGACAAGAGAACAGACCAACTTTGAAGGCATTTGTGGAAAGGCTGCTACTCCAGTACTCCAGTTTTCAGCCACTTCTGCAAAATTTCCTTTTGACTCTATTCTTTAGGAGAAGCAAGAAACGCTCCTCCCCTCCTTTTGGAAATAGCAGTTATTAAATAGGGTAAAAATGTATTAATAGCTCACTAATGAAAATATAAATGGCAAGTGTTTGTTATTTTGTTGCCTTCTAGAAAACAAACGCAGAAAAAGTACTTATTCTTGCCTGTTTATCTGGGGGACACATAGGACTAGACTCCGGTAAATATGTCAGCATTTACTTAAGCCTCAATTTTGCCAGTAGATCTATTCATACAGCTGTACCATTAGAAAAGCAACAGAAGTTTCTCAAATAAATATGGGTGTGAAAGACAGACATTGCATTAGATACCTTCTCCTTTTTTAGGCATTAAAATTCATACCCATTTAGAGGCCAGAACACATCTCCTATTGCATCGTTATTACCAAAATCATGTGAACTTTATTCTTTGGACCAACCCCTTTGCAAAACATTGAATTCCACTTCAGGCTGCCAAACAGGGTTAACTACATTCTTATAGAATCATAGAATGGTTTAGGTTGGAAGAGACCTTAAAGATCATCTATTTTATTTTCAAACAGCCTTGTGTGTATTTCTCGCTCTTGAGAGCATACAAGCTGATCTCTGGCACACTGCGTGCATCAGGAGAGAACGTAGGTGTTCTGTATTCATTGGAAACAACTGGAAACACTTAGTCCAATTGTCTCTAGTATAACTGTTTTCCTCTAAAAATTAAGTTGACTGGAATCATGCAGTAAGTGGATGTAAATTATTTAATTCCTATTTTAATCTCTGTTTTCTTAAATTTGTAGCGTTCTCTTCCCCCTTCAACACCTCCTTAAAAAAAAAAAAAAAGCACATAACAAAAAAACCCCAAGTAGGTATCAAGACTGTTAATAATTGATGAAGCATTTGTAAACCCTTAGCAAATGAACAGTCAAGTGACACATGAATAAAACATTTGGAAAAAAATCTCTGTCTGACAGCTAACAGCATTCTGAAGCCAAACGTAAAATATACAGGTGTTATTTTAAAGCAGCCTGTGTGCAATGTGAAAAACAAGGTTGGGGAAAGCTCTGGACAGCTGCGTTGCTGGTATGTGTTGCGTAGGGAAGGCTGCGTGGAAGGGGACTTCACTAGTTGCTCACTCAAACATCCTTTCCACAGGTTTCAGCACAGTGGTTATTGGTATCTCATCCCCTCAGTAACAGCCCCCTGGTACGAGGTTTCTGCACTGCTCTGTTTCTTAGTAGTTGCTGTATGATTAATACACTCCCGAGCACTGATGTTATACTGATACAAAGGCTCTTTCATTGACATTATTTACTAATCACAATTTACTGAAGTAATATTATGATGCTAGTACTATTACAGAATCACAGAATGGTAGAGGTTATTTCATCAAATTATTATTTCATCATAATACTTTTGCATTACCACATGGGCACAAAGCTCTACGTCTGCTTCTTCCTACTGTGCCACAGTAAGTGTAAAAGACACAATGAAAATAATGCATGCACGGAATACAGAATGCAGTGATGAGTAACAAGGTCTGGAATTGACATGACCCGGACTGCACTTAAGTGTTATCCTACAAAATACTGACCTTGCTCGTTCCTTCCATCAAAAAAATGGGACATTTTGCTACGTCAGATTCTAAGTAAAAAGATAAGAGGATGCATCAGCTCTCAAACAATGGCATTAAGATTTCGTCATACTGTCAATGAAAGAAGATTTAATTAATTTGTTTTACCTGTCTCAGCTCATATTAGACAAACATAAGAGGGATTTTAGTGAAGAAAATTAAATATGGAGTTTTAAGAAGAAATTACTGCATAATGTCAACCATGCTAGTTGCAACAGATAGGAGTCAATCAAAAATCCAACTTCTAAACTCCTCCATTCCTGAGTTCAGAGAACCGATGGATGTTGAAATGCATGTTTAAGGCAGAAAACCAGTGGCTTTATAATGGGAAGATGCATCAGACCGGAATTATGATGCTACACTACTAAATATAAAAGCATCTTTTGGTTACTTTTTTAAAAAGGATAATAATGATATTTAGATGTAGCCTGCAGAATATGAAAAGTGTTGAGATCCACACACACACATTTCTGTTGAGAATCTCTGCAGCCTTGCAGCACATGATTATCACTGCTGTTCCCTCTAAAAGGTCATCAGAAGCTCACAAGGTGGTGCTTCCATTACACACCAGTTATACTCCTTCCTTTTTGCATTTCCATTTGCAAGTTATAGATTTCCTATACATTTCAATTACAGTCCTCCCCCCACCTCAGTTAAATACATTGCTGGGGTAACCAAGGTTTAACAGAGCGACAGCAGAAATAATTGCTTATTTGATAAGTAGTGTCTTTC
Source organism: Burhinus oedicnemus (assembly GCA_008921705.1). NCBI lineage: Eukaryota > Metazoa > Chordata > Aves > Charadriiformes > Burhinidae > Burhinus > Burhinus oedicnemus. Next base: position 2,844,294 of record VFFE01008899.1, on the reverse strand, counting down.
AGTGGGGGCATTAGATTTGATTTTTATAGGGCAGGCTTTGCAAAGGAAAGGGAGATGTGGGGAGGGAAAAGGGGAAGAACTGACTGAGCTGGCGTGCAGTTTTGATCACAAGTCAGAAACCATGTTCAGCTGTCAAAGGTGCTGTTAGGGAAAGTTATCACAAAGGAATAATAGGACGGAAGAAGAAAAGAATCTCCCTTGCTCAGGAATGTTTGTACATTTTAAATGGCAGTTTGACATGTTATGCAGAAAACGCTTGACTGAATCTTGCATTATTATTTTTTTACTTCAGTTCTCATACAAAAAGGCTGGTGAAGAGAATGTCCTGATGATCCTGTCATTAGAGTCACTGGATCACACACTTAAAGACTTGTCATTCTAATAAGGAACAGCTAGAGAGAGAAGATAATAAATATATAACACTCAGTTCTGCTTTTTAAAGCACTCAAATACATTTTTCATGTAGATTTTATTGTTTAATATGAAGTTGGGGGAAGGGTTTATGCACCGTTAAACAAGCAGATCATGACAATTTTTTAAGTTGGTAGACTGAAGACAGATTCCCAGTTCTGATAAACTGATTTAAGTAGATAGCTAACAGCAGGTCTGTGTTAATATGAAGTAACTGAAATTCCACAAACTAATTGGGAGCAAACTTTTTTCCCCACTTTCTTTATTGTAGTTACAGATCTTGTGTGCCTTTGTTATATCGCATAGCATCTCACAGCACACAGACAGAATGAGAGGCAGTGTTAATATGTAATATTACGATATTTTTCTAGTTGTATGATGGCAGCACATGGAGATGTCCTCCTATGATAAATCCTAGAAGTTATTGTAATACAAACGAATGCCATAATATTCCCAAGGGACTTCTTTACAAAAGGATCCTATTATGGGTTAAATTAATGTATGACAGTAGCATAATCTCCTGAAGAAACCTTTAAAAACTTCATGGTTAGTTTTTTTACTCTGATTAGGAATTTCAGGATTTTAGCCACTGTACATAGCAGTGAGCCTTTCAACACACAGCTGACATGGGAGTGCTTGCAGACCTTTGCAGGAAAGTGAATTTCACTCTATGTCTACTTTATCACCCCAAGCACACCATATTACTCTCTGTTCTTGATTTCATTTTTTTCACTCCCCCTTCACAGGTATTGAATGCTACGGGGTTTTGGATTAGCATTTTAGTTCAGATAAAGAGCGTGCTTTTGAAGTAAACTGTCTGATCATCCCTATTTCCTGTGCTGTGGTTGACACGCAGAGTGGTCTCAGAGTGTCTAAACTAGATGGGTTACAAAAGCCTTCCTCTTCCATCGGGGAAGACTGGAGATAAGATGCAGTTTATAGATTTAGAAAGGCTAGAGTAGACCAATATGATCCAGACAGCCTGACTGCTATAAAATAGGCCAGTGAATGTCATGAGACACTTTCCCTGTAAACCAGTTAACTTTTTGATGAACTGCCTCTGAGAAAGACATATCCTTTCTATTTAAAGAATGCAGGTACCAATTAACCACATCATCTCTACATAAATTATTCAAGTCACTCATTATCCTCACTGTTGAGGGGGGGGGGAAGAAAAAAAAAAAAAAAGACCATTGATCCCACAAATTATTTCTGCAGGATTGGAAGTAATGGCAGTTCCACTATCCCTGTACCTTGGCCCTATAAGCAATGTTTGTTGCTATTTCCAGCTGGATACATCCAGCGTAGTCCCACTGATGTCCCTGAAGTTCATCACATTTACCCACCGTGTAACTGAGCAAACTACAGCCCCAAACCTCATTTTGTCTCCAGCACCACTGAAAGTGCGATTCCCTCTCCAGGCAGCTTCTCAGTGAACATTTACTAACACAATATTTTACAATTAGCAGTTGTCCCGTTACATATTCAGAAAAGATAGTGAGCAGGTGTAAATCTCTGGTTTCATCTCCATCAATATTTCTGTCCCTGTCTGTCTCTTTAATTGCTATTGACTGCAGAAGGTATTTTTTCTTTGAGGCATGAGGTAAAGTGATATTGATTACAGTAAATGAACTTTTCTGTAGTCTGAGTCAATTGGGAAGGTGCAGAAAGGAAACTGCAAGAATGTTTACCTTGCACATGAGTAAAATTCCTCTTTGGAAACTCTCTGCTTGACTAAAGGACTGCGTGAAGTAAACCCACATTTCCACTGTTTAATGCAAAAAAAAGTCAAGCTGCTGTGACTTTGGACAGAATGAAAATCAGCTTCATTTGCTCAATGTATTGAAATAGAAGAGAAGGAAATTAGAACAAAGACAGATTTAACTTTTAATCCCTCATGTAAGGAGCTTTTGCCATGTAATTTTTTATCACAACTGCATATTTCATTCTGGGGAAATAATGGTAAGAAAACAAAGAAATCCCTATCAGCAACACGCTTGATTTCATACATCTGTTGGGACCTAGTGCCACATTCAACTTTGTTTGTGACTGACGAAGTGCAAGGATGCAGGCACCTGCCACAATTCACCAGTGTGTTTGAAACATTCAGGATGCAGAGAATGTCGCTTCCCATTTCAACGCACTCAAGATGTATGGCCACATCACTCCCCTCACAGTTGAACATAAGCCTCATTAATTTAAGCTTTTCGTAAACTGAAAAACAGCATTCCTTGGATCAAAAGTAACATGAAATAGTAATTTACTTAGCAGTACCATCTACACCTCGTAGGTGAGGGCTTTATTCTGCTGTGTACTGTACAAATTCATAATAAAATCTTGCAGGCAAACAGGCAGCAGAAAGAAAAGCATCTTCTCTCTTTTCCACATTAGCTAAATTAAATAGGAAAAATTATGTAATTCAGCATGCATGAAATGATGTACTTTGTCCTGATCGTGCACCTCAATCTGTGTGTGTGGCTGTCGATCTGTATCTAGAATTGGCCATGCCCTCCCAAGTTCTGTGGCTATGGCAGAGGTTTCTGGGAACATACGATCCGTCTTACCTTCCAAGGCTTAATTCAGGCATTGAAGTTCACTCTTTACACATTTAATTAAGTCTCATCTTTTTAGAATTGTGCCAATACACTCAATAAACACTCCTCACAGTTTTACCTTAATCACTATGAAGCTATTTGCTAAAATGGTGACTTAATTCATGGTTTTAAGTGCCCTCTATTTTATTTTTCTCAGAGACTGTTTTTAATAGCACCTATTTGCTTACTGATTAATCATTGCATTTCATTGCAGAATCCATAGTATAGATGTAGGAATGGGAAAAAACCCATTTTCATTACAAAACCTACTTGCTATATTAATTTACTCTAAAACAATAATTCAGGCAACGAGATTACTCCATATAATTAATCAAATCCTTATAATCCTGTTGCATTGTTAGACAGCACGTGCTGACATACGTCAAGACAGTAACAACTGACACACTGTGTATCTCATTTAAATTCTAAGTTCTTCAGTTCAGGCAGTATCTCTTTTGTGTATCTCCCACAGTGCCTTAATAGATAAAAATATAACAATAATCAACACAAATAACAATCAGTCAAAACTTGAATAATGATTTTCAGGTAAACCAAGTACTAATCAGAACAGCTGCCCTCAGGTTTTTCCAGAGCTCTCCTTCAAAACTATAATGCATTAAGTTCTGGAAGAGAGACTTACTTGAATCTCTTCTCAATTTTCTAAGGAATACTTAACTAGTGTATAAATATAATATTAGAAGAGCAGATCTATTTGTTATCATTCTTTTCAGTTCAATTTTAACTTTTACAGGCACGAGACAGCCAGTTCTACAGCAGAAGAACCAGAGAGTCTAAGAAGCCATCTAGTTCTGTCTACCCGGTAATATAAATAAGGAAAGCTAAGATCATATGTACATTCTAATTCTTATAAAGCGCACGTGGCTAATACACTTCTAAAAAGGAATCAGTACTTCTTAAGGCTTTCCAGCTTCCCCTTCCATCTGCCATTCTGTTGACATCGGATTGGGACATTCACGTAAGTGGAAGTCTTCACACCGTGTAACTGCTCATTTCCTCAAATTTGTGGGGAGCAAAACCAGGGAGAAAAAAAGCTTCCCCCCC
>VFFE01008899.1:2769498-2840207 GCA_008921705.1 Burhinus oedicnemus | reverse complement strand
TTTTTTTTTGTGGGGGGGGGGTGGGGGGGGGTGGGGTGAGGGGTGGTATCAGACTAGAAGAGGAAGAATGAAATCTTTTATTGTTACCTTCTTGTAATGCAACTTTAATGAGCTTTTTTTTGCAGAACAGTGTAATAACAAAGCCAGGCTGTGGACTGTGCAGCTCCTGATCTCGCTGTGAGAGCTTTTTCCTTTGATGTGACTGTTAGAAACACCTTGAGTTGGTAGTGACAGTTTTAATGTTAAAGCTCTGTAGTGCTCTGTTTGTACACATCTGATGAAAGTTAGTCATCTTGCAGCAACAGAGGCAAACCACTATATTTAGGGCACTCTAATTACTCATCTGTATGCCGGATATGGCCTTGTAAACTAAGGTCCCCTCCCCTTCTTCTTTGAATTATTATTTTGTTCTTAACAAGATAGAGATTAAATTGAATGCTCCAGATCAAGGCAGAGAAAATGACTGTTTTAGTATACCTTGAGCCATGGCTTTAGTAAAACATGATTATGGGAGTGTTTTATCTGCTGCAGTGTGGGTAAATGGTTTCACTTTGCTTAGGGAATCGGATGTCCATTTCATGGCTTTTGGATCCCTTTCGCAATAATCACTTCCTAAATAGCAAACAAAGGACGATAATATGATGAACAATAATAAAAATTACCTCCTCTCCTTTCAGTTTGTTTATGCTACCCACTAGTCTGAATCTCTCCTGTGTGAACTTGGATTTCCATACTATGCTGCCACCTTTTCCCTCCATGCAGATTTTCACCTGGTAACTGTGGCCTCATGTGAATACTGTGTTAGGCACTGTATAAACCTGAGGTGAAAAAATTATCTTTGAGCTGAAGAGCTGGCAGACTAAATATAGGATAAAAGACCCTAGCTGGATGCAGCACATAATTGAGGGTAACAAAGATCAGAATCAGAGAGCTGTGTTTATAAGCAACAGTCTTAACATCCAGGTAATCTAAATTGCAATGAAAGTATTTTGAAGGTATTACAAGAGAGGGAATTCTTATGTGGGATGCGAAGGTGAGAATGTGATCTGAAAGTATATTGGCTTTGCAGACTTTTATAGAGAGCTCTCTTCATACAGAAATGTTACGGGAAGAAAAAGAAGAGAAGGTATTCCTAAGAAAACGTGGCCACGTTACGGCATGAATTTGGAAAATAATAATAAATGATATGCATTACATGCATTTGCTAATGGCCCAACAAATCATATGCATTCATTTGATTCCAGTCTCATTTCTCCTTTTCACCCGTAACAACATTGATGTGACTCTTGCTTTGCTAGGTCTTCCCATATCCTCCTTTTCTTTTCACCTCACTTGAAGAAATCTTTTGTTTTCTTTGATTTTTTTCTGTTAATGAATCCGTAGTGTCTAAGATTTGTTAAGATTGTGAGTGATCTCTGATAATTCATCTAGTCCAGTAATCTCAATCATGGCTGGACTGGTTTTACTCTCCCAGGAGTATTCTGGTACAAAGCCCTTCCTAAAAGCCAAGGAAGAATTTGGGGTAGGAGATCATAGTTCTTTAAATCTCTGTATGGTGTCCCACTTCTTTCCCTTCACTCCTGCCTTGGATCAGTTCAAGGTAAATACAACCTACTTCAGCTACTAAAGGAGGATTATTTACTGCTCAGATATCATAAAAGTGTGCCCGGACACCATGGTGATGAATATAATAGAAACAAGAAAATATTGTTCTTATTATATTCCCTCAGCTATTAAGCATGCTATTCTTTTTCAACATCTGCACCAGAGAATAAACAAAGTTTTGGATATCGTAAGTATTGTATGCTTTTGCTATTACACACAGTGCAAGTCTTGACAATCTGTTTTCTGGATCATAATTTTACCATGCATTTAAAACTTATTTAAGAGGTACCAGAAACGCTTTAGAAATCAGCTCAAAAGAATTCTTGAGAGTCTGAATTATGTACACAGCATGTGTCTGTTTGGACTAACATTTGCCAGAAAATAGAAGCTAAAGATGCACTGAAAGGTTTTCCTTCCTTTGAACCATCCTGAATACAGAGCTTTTTTTCTTTTGCAAGAGATGACTGCACTAAACAGAAGAGGCCAGGAAGACTTTTCTTTAACTTTGGTTTAAAGTGGAGTCACCAGGTGTTGTTGGAGAACTGTAAATCACTCATGGATTCAGCTGCTTTAGTTCAAAGGCTCAGATAATTTACTTAAATAATTATCTTCCCCAGGACATGCGAGTTTGGATTTTTTTTATAAGCAGTATTTTAACATACTTTGTAAAGACTTCGATTCTGTTATAATAGCCTACCCTGTGAATCTCTATTTTATAGGGCATCGTATAAATGCTACACAACAGGGATATTTTGGCCGCCATTCCCCAGGGGCCTTTTATGCCAAGCTTCATTTTCCACTTGTTACCCTGGCTATAGATCTATTCCATACCGCTAATGGTTTTAGAAGAGACGGAAATGTCTACTAATGGCCACACCCTTGATTTTGAGAAGAAAAGGAAAAAAGCAAGCAGGGGATGTGTCATGACCTCAGTAAAGGCAAATGTGGGTTCTTTCCCAGCCCGCTGCTCTTCCAATTTCATTCCCGACCCGACCTGTCACCCACTCTCACACAGAGAACAGCAATCCAGCACATATCATCGCCCCTCTGAACTCTCACTGCTCCATTTTCCACTTAACTTCAAAAGCCTTTCCCTGAAATAACTGTGTACCTTTCTCACCACTGTTTCCAGCCCCAAATACCTGTGCACATGTATATGAACGACACAAAATGCCAGTGAGCTCCTGCTCTGGCAGGAGAATACATTTAGTAGAAATACGCTGCCTGAGATTCATCCAATTTCTGCTTTCTGTTACTGAATTGCTGTCCATCCAGCTTACTCAATGTTAATTATTAAATAAACATTATTGTAGAGACGATACCCTGAATGTCATTTGAAGATTGTGCTGGAGTGGGACCCTTAGCAACACGAGTATGTGAATACAAGGTGATAATTTCAGAGCTAAGCAATGGCACCTATTCCTGGGTTCCGTTACACTACAAAACCAAAGTCACGTAAGGGATTTGGAGCCTGAAGCTCTAGACATGAGCCTTCTCTCACTTGTTTTAGTGTACCCTAGATTTCAGACAAGCGCTTTGGATTTACTGTTTATTACTGATGTGAAAACTGCCTTTTCTTTATCCACAGGTGAGGTAAAAAACCGACAGCCACCCTGCAAACCTCCCTTCCACCCCGTTACAGTTCGGGATCACAGAAAAGCACACGCCATGCACAGAAAGCAAAGCTGCCGCTGTTACTTTCCACTCCTCAAGAGGAGACGCTTTATCTGAAATTGAATCCATGATGCTGGATTATTGGCAGACACTACACAACTTTTGCACAAAAATATATCCATGTCTGTTAACTGCAAATAAGCGTGTGTACTTTAGACACACGGAACAAGTAGATAGCTAGGAAGAAAGACAAAATCGGGCAAAGGTCGGCCATATGATTGATATAGAAAATAAAATAAAAAATTTAAAAAAGACGTAGGAAATTAGAAAAAAAGCCCATATGCTATTTAAATAAAAGGTAAAAGGACAAAGCTAGGATACAAAAGGTCAAAATTTTAGTTTCTCTACAGTTTACAAGAATTTACACAGATGATACTTAGGACTTGTAAGCATATTTATGTAAGAAATGTCTAAATTTGTATATAATTTATAAATGACTATTGCAAAATGTGTCTGTATCCAAGCCTTCTGGGCCATGCGGCAAAAATTAATGTTAAGGTTTCTTCCCCCCACAGGTATAAGGAAACGCCTGTGCTCTGTTGGCAAAACTCCTTCACATTAAATGAGACAGATGCGAGTGATACATCAAAAGCATATGATTTATAATGCCAGTGTTGTTTAAAATCTGCATGAGGATGCTGATTTATAATCTCTGAACTGCGAGGAGAGGCTCATGGTGAGTAAGTAGGCTTTCATTCAGGCCCTTTCAAAATGTTTGCTTAGTAGAACCTGAGGGTCAGCGCAGGAGCTACTCCCCACTTAACACCCGCAGAACAGAGAGGCTTACTTGATGCAAAGTCCATTTGCTGCCCTTCTGTGCACACGTGGCTTCAGGACTGGAACCAGCTAATCCATTAGTTTACCAAAACTTTAGAATCTCATCAGTTTCTATCCCACCCGCTTCTTACAGACTGAATCTGAAATACAAGGGAGATGTTATTATCAGGTGAGATTTCATCTGGCTGTTTGGAGAAAGGTGTGCATTGGGTTTTGTTACTTAAGCCTGTTGTTCGGAATTGTTATTTCTGTGGAACTTGCAGGTTGTTACATTAATCTTAATGAAAATATTCAGAGGAAATCACCTCTGTCTTTCTCTTCTGGGAGAGACTGTATTTGGTTTCCCATCCCTTTATTCCTGCATACACTGAAGGCATGAATGAGACACAATGTTTGACAATATCCCTCCGACCACACCACGTCATTTTCAAATGAAATACACCTCAGCTGAAGCAAGGCACACAAAATCCTACAGCTTGCTCTTTCATTCTAATAAGATCCTTTGTTCCTCGCGCTGGAAATCTCCCTGACTTACTGGTGGTGTCTTGCATGTTTTTCAGACACAGGCAGGAAGGTCTGAAAGAACACAGCTGAGGAGGAACTGAGTACTACATGTATTTCCCTTTTGACCAGAGGATTTCTGTATAAGCCCACAGAGGGATTTGCTGTAACATACTTTATTTCTTGGCAAGATCATTTATATAGAAAAATATTCTGAAAGATGCAGTAAACAGCTCAGAATGTGCTAGGCTGAGGTAACCTGAGAAATACCTGTGCATCTGGTAAGCCAAAGGAAATCAAATGAGATCAAGGACATGGAGAGACAAACTAAGAACTATGCTGTTGAAAAAAATTACAATTAGAAGCAATCCACTTTCACTGGTAGATTTGAAGAACTTTTCACACTCTCAGCTTGCTGTATTCTTTTCTTTGCCAACATTAACTGAAACCTGGTGTGTTTTGTGGATGATGGATAAAACTTTTTTAATACCCACATAACATAGGAACCTAAAATCCCCAGAGCGTCAGTGAGAGTTACACCCTGCTGTCATCTGAACTATTTTGTTATACCCTAAACAGAATATACAGAGCTGATGTAACTGGCTCTGTTCTTTCTTTCTTCTGTTATTTCAGCTTGTGGATAGTTTTAATAGTTTCTTTCCATCAGCTTTAACTGATGTTTTAATGGCTAAGGTACTATTCCGTTTTTTAACCTCAGGCTTTTCCTATTTCTGTCAATGATTTCCATTAATAGTCTTCCAAGTGAGTTTTGCTAGCATCCCACCCCACTGCTGTTGTACTGAGAATTATGCTTTTTGACTTTTCAGACATGCTGTAATTTTGCTTCTTTAAAAATGCTTCACTTTATCCTAATCATCTTTATAAAATGGCACTTTTAATCTTCAGACTGACGTTCACTGGCCATTGATCAGAAAGTACCTGGGTCCTTATATTGTGATGGGCAACAGGTAATCTGATATTAAGACAGAGACCTACCTCATATCCGTGCACAGAGTTAAAAACAAAGCACAAAACCCAAAACCCCAGCAGCCCCCAACCCAAGCCACCTAAAAGATGGTACATTGCCTGAGGCACAGAGAAGCTGTGCTCTTCTCTCGGTCCTTGTCCTACAGTGACTGTGCCCGAGCTGAGTACAGCGCACGGAATGGTGAGTTGCCATAACCAGCCACGAAGTCTCAGTTTTGTTTCTCAGTGAAGAAATGGCAAAGCCTTCAGAGCAGTGACCCTAAACTAAAACTGCACCCTAATACAAGATTGTCAGTCCTAGAGATTATATTTTGAATCTCCAAATGTTTCCAGCAAAGGCATCCCCCCCCTCTGTTTTTCATAAAAAATTGTTCTTGTTATCATGAAATTGTGTGAAATGTTCTATTTTCATTCTGAAAGGAAAGAGCATCTCATGTCCCCACAGTGGCAAAGATCCTGAAAACCGGGCCCAAGTGTAACACTCCAAGCTCAGAGGGAGAAGATCACACAAAATGAAAAAGTTGTTGTTATATTCTCATGGCATTTGTGAGACCTGACTCAGGATTTTCAGTTTGTGGTTAGGAAACCAAGAGCCCTGAATGCCACAGCACGGATTTCACATCGACTCAAAGGAAAAAAGAGGGCTTGCCCTCACAGCATCGTCAACCGTCATCATCCAAACCCTTCCTCACTAAAGCTACTTAAAAAAGCCCCAACCCAACCAACCTAAAACTACCAGGTTTTCCAATATTCCCTCTTGCAGACACTGGTAAATGAAACCAGAACCAGTCATAGCTCAAAATGAGAGAGGCAATGTGATTTTTATAATTTTTTTTTTTAGGGTGGGGTGGGGCTTTTTGCATAGCCTCTCTAAATTGGCTCCTCATCACGTTTTCTTTCTGGATTCTGCTGCCCTGAAAACCTCAATGATAAGCAATATACTGTTGCTAAACTCTCTCGAGGAGAGAGGGGGATAGAATTTTCTTTTCTTGTTATGTTGTACTATAAGAACAATAATATTCATTCCTTTGTAGCATAATTAAAATAAACTGCTGTGCTGTGGCATTTAGTCAATTGCAGCAGTCGTTTATTGCCTCATATGCAACAAATCCTCAGAGATTACAACTTAAAGCACACATGAATTTTCACTTTCACACTCTTACACAGAAGGAAAATACAAAGGTGCAGCAGCAACTGATCCATAACCCGCTACACTCCCGGAGATAAATTACATACACCGGACAGGCATTACAAATGCTAGTTTCAGTGCAATGAAAGGAGTAACCTAATTAATTCAGTGGAGTTACACATACTTAAAATTTATAGAAAGAAAGATAATGCTTTTGATCTTAAAGTACCAGGGCAAATCGAATTTGCTGGTCACATGTGCACGCTACGTGCTAAACTCTGGGGTGCAGCTTTTCATTTGCATAACAGCAACGTCACCGCGCTTCCAGGCAATGACCGTGGCATAACAGCGATGAGTGAGGAATAAAACCAAACCATACGTGACAACGTCTGTCCTAGTGATAAATATATCATGATGAAGCACTTGTACTCGGTCCAAATTATAATTCTACATGGGATACACTGATGCTAACAATAGGGTAGCAAGGCCTTCCTTAGGAATAGGCAGTGGGATTCTAATTCTGGCTTTAACATCAACTTCTCACCTAAAAACATTAATGTACTTAAAAATGTCGCTTGAGATCTTGTGAGTTTTTTCGAAGTCACCTGAGAAGGTTAGGGTCTGTATTACCATGATGAGTTTGAGAAATCCATTTATCTACCTGCCTATTAAGCACATAAAGCATTTTTGAAAATCTGACCTCCTTTATAAGGAGTCCTGCCATGCAGACTGAAAAGAAGCCTGATTCCTTACACCTTAGCCCCTGTAGGGATTTTGTGAGAATAATCATAATTACACAAGAACTGCTCAAATCCTGCAGTCATAGATGTGCCATTAGTACTGGATGGAGTCCAAACATCAAACGGCTATAAGCAGATAAAATATGTAGATGATGACTCGGAAGAAAGTATATAATTATATTGTCTGATTAAGAAGCAAAATAAAGCCAACTGCACGCTATTAAATCCACCAGGTGTAAAGAGTCTGTGAGCCACAAGCTCAGCGCATGAGAACCCACCTGAGCTCTGCAGCAAACGGACATGTACACCCAGTGTGGCACGTAGCACCATCACGCCTTCAAACTCCAGCCCCGACTGCTGTGAGGCTGAGGAACAGGAGCCAAGGTGAGGTCAGTGAAGGCGCTTTTTCCCCTACCAGATCCCACACTGTCCCTTTACTGATGTACAGTAACCACAGATTTTATAGCAATTCTCTCTTGGCAGAACACAGGACACCCTGCACATAAGATATGGAAAGCTGGTCACTACCAAAGAAAAAAAGACGATAAATCCATAAATTTATAGTGTAATTTTGCCCTAGTTACAACAGTGTACAACTATGACAAGCAAGGCTGCTTTCCACAAACAAATTTATCACTACTAGTTGCTCTTCTATTGCTTTCAATAAGAAATGCCAAAATAAGCATGATTTAAAAATGCTATCAGCTACCTGGAATACTCAATAGATTTGGTGCATTACAATAAACTTGGTCTCTAAGTGTTGTATTAAAAATAAATAAATAAAAAGGAATGAATATGGACCTAAATCTGCCACTTAATGCTCCACAGTTCTGCCTCAATATTTACTGTAAACTAGTAGAAGATTGTCTTTGGATCCTAATTTGCATATTCATAAGGCTGTCATACAGCTTGAAAGTGGTTTTTTTCTGCTTTGTTATAACACTTTAAATATTAGGGTTTTTTAGTGCACAGTTTATGTAAATCCCACTCTGAGCAATATGGCTTTCACTGATGCTGAGTTTATAATTCTGTTGCAGTCTGGCCTGTTGATTTAGGGGAAGACACAGTGCCTTGGGTAAAATCACTCCGTAGGAAAATTCAAGGGCAAGTGCATAGATGGAGCTATGTAAGGAGGATGTGAACAAGGCAGGACAGACAGAAGAACCAGGTCCACGCAGAAGTTCCAGACTCCTTGACATAGTACCTGTTTCCCAAAGTCATCTCAATATGGTGACAGTTCTTCGAGCCTTCTCCACCCCATCGACAGTTTGTGGTGTTAGTACCTTGCATGATTATGGTGAAAGACTTGCATCTGGTCTCTGAACCTCAAATTGTGGACTAGATAACGCTTCTTGGAGGAAAAGCAAAGCTAAGTGAAGTAGGTGAACACAAGTTAATTGAGTAACACCATCCTTTGTGTTCCACGTCCAGAGAAACATCAAAAAGAGATAACAATGGTATTATGTTACCAGCTATACCAGTCTTCATCAGAACATCCTTAAACATGCTACATTTATCTTTTGCTTTTTTTATTTCTGGGAAGGATTGAGTTATTTATGGAGATTTAACAATGTGAAGTAGAATGCGTCTGGGGGTCAGGACTGTGAAACAACAAACCTTCACTCACCGAGACGCAGGGTATCTTCAAGCATACTGTACCCCACACCTCTCTGCTCCTGATCTCTGTCACTACTGTTTATTTGAACAGAAAGCTCTCTGGAGCACATGCTGGTTTTTACCATTTGTCTGTACAGTGAATAGCATAATCCTAATAATTCATCATATCAACAACAATGATTTCCTTTTACTAAAAGCAAAACCTGAATTCTTGAAGAATGTGACAGCTGGAGTGTAGAAAGCAGAGGGGGGGCAAGGTTAACACAGCAGTCCCCTGCCAGGGCTGCTTGCGGGCTTTCATTTGGGATGTTCAGTACTTCTGAGCAACCGGGTCTAATGGGAGGTGTCCTTGCCCACGGCAGGGGGGTGGGAACTAGATGATCATTAAGGTCCCTTCCAACATAAACCATTCTATGATCCTATGAATGTCACGGGCTCCTACACCTCCAGTTATTCCATGCTGCAGCAGTAAATTCTTATTCTATTTATTTCACGACATACATCCATGCTTACCATAACGTCCCAGTGTTACACCTTAATTAATCACCTTTTTTGTTACAGATCCCGTATACAGTAGTAAAGTAATGCTCCCAAGTTTACACAAAGAGAAATTCTTGTTGGCTCATGCTTCCTAACTAGCAGTGTCCTTGTCCCAAAAAGGGGAGACATGACATATGTGAGGAAAAGAGTGGCAGAGACCCCATACAATATCACATCTTTCCAAGAAACAGGACAGAAGACAGTGCTTGAATTTTAGTATCTGTAAACATTTTGGGCAAATGCTGTCTTATGCAACTGCACATCGTCCAATGAGACTGATGCTGCAATCCAGCTGTCTCTGCTTCCTTATTTGTGGGAACTGAGAGATAACCAGACATCTGGACACATCTCCATTTTCCAGATCATATTCAAGAGCATACAACAGATAATATCTTTCCTCCAGTGCAATGAGAAACCAGATGGCTTCAAAAGGCCCACTTTGCCTCCAAGGCGGCATATGGAATATTAATTAATAATAGATTAATAGACCTTTCCCCACTTAAAAATTTAATCTGTTTGTTAGCTGAGCTGTTTGTGCCAGGGAAGCGCTACAAAACAATGGTTGCATTCAAAGAGCCATGTCATCTCTTTGGAGACATCCTTCACAGGCCCTTGAGGAAATCACTTCAGAAGGAGCCTGGAGACAGAAGAAGAATCACAAAGGCTGTTTTTTTGTTTTTAAAAGCAGTGGCCATTTGGAAACTTCAGAGAAGCGGAGTGCAGAGAGGAGGGGTGGATATTATAAAACAGGAAAAGCTGTTAGCCTTCAACTTAACTGCAAGCAACAAGGTACAACAAGGAAAATAATTTGTCTGAGGAGTGTGGAGTCATGGCAGGCCCATGGGCATAATGGTTTAGAGTTTGCCTACCGTCACCTCAGTGATCCAGAGCCAGTAGTGGCTAACGAAGTTGGCACCAGAGCCAACACCACAGCATGTCTCAGGGCTCCAAGTTCTTGCACTGAAACTTTGGATACTGAGGGAGAACAAATGAAGTTGAATAATTTGAACTGGATTTTTCAAGTCTTATTAAATGGTATTTTTTCCTCCACTGGGATTTCTAATCCTCTGTTTTTGTCAATTGATGCGCTATTGGATATGCGTTTCCCTCACCCTCTTTCTCTCCCCTGGGATCTCACCTCCTTATTATGAGCCTGGATAAGCAGCTTTAATTCAGTGTCAACCTCATCTACTGAATTAAACTGGGCCCAGAAGAAACCTATTACTGTTGTGAGGGAAGGTGAATAAATGTGTATCTTGACTGATCGTGTATTAATCCTGGTATCCACTTAGGGCCTGAAAGGAAATGTCTGTTCAGTTGCCTAGCAATATCATTGAATGTAAGTCTTAGCATTTTGAAAAAAGGGTCAATTGCTAAATAAGCCCCCCAGAACCTTATTTTCATGCTTTTTTCCCCAAGCTTTATATTTTCTAAATACAAAACAAATAACTACCAGATATGAGATTATGAAATAAGACAATGGTGAGACCTCATATTTCATAGGCTGAGTGTCTCACTCATCAGATGCAGAGCTCACACCGACTAAGACAGATTTCACATAAAAGAAAAATAAGAAAAGAAAGAGGAAAGGTTGCCAAGGTGCAGTAAAGAATAGGATACTATTCCATAATCTGTCAGACGCTGGTATTCACTGGTTTGCATCCATTTTCTATAGCAGATCTGTGCCTATCTGCAACCAGCCGAGGAGTTGGCCCAGGTAATCTGGATACCAGACCCAATTCCTGGCTTTTTGCTAAATTATCATGGTGACATTGCACAAATTGCTTAAAGGCAACTGAGTCTTTTCCACAAAAACATTCTCCTTCCTGAAAAATTGCAGGTAAAGAGATAACAATTACAAGGGTTTCTTAATATGTATTTGCAATCATATAAAATTGTTTGTTCAGAGAACTTCCCCCAGGAGAGGATTTGACTTTGGCCTAGAGAGCACATCTGGCAAGAGAACACTGAGTGAAAGGTGCCTTGTGGGCAGTCGCTAGGAAGAAGCAATAATTCCATTTTCTGTCGAGAATCGAGTGTGTGCTGCTAAATGTCAAGTGTTTTCGTTAACAGCTGGAGAGATGAAGCCACAGAAATTCTTGTTTATAACCCTGCAGTCTTTTATCCTGTATTGGGATGTAATTTGGTTCAACCATGTGGCTCAGCATATTAATCACATTTTTAGATTGGTTTAGGCCATTTTACAATACCCTTTTTGTGTCGCAAATACGGGAGACAAAACTCTTGAGGATCTATTCTTTAAGTTTTTTCGACTTGATATGTGTCATTGCTTCCCGAGAGCTTCTGAGGGGTTCACCCAAAACATGATAAATATCAGAATGTATAAGACAGACATTCAATCTCCTCATCCTGTGGCTTTTGGAAAAACAAACAGCCCTCTAAGCAGAGATTTCTATAGCCAGTAACACCATGAAATCTTTCAGGATACAGGCTATCACCAACCTAATTGCTATCAAACGTATTCATCTTTTTTGATCATGGGTTGTAGTAGAAAAAGGACTGACAGGCTGATAGGCTATTACCTTTCAGATACAATCTCTTTCACATTGCAACCATTTCCCCCTTCATTAGTACCTGGAGATAGTCTGAAAGAATCTGAGAAAGAAATTAAAGGAAAAGTGTATAATAAGATGTTATTGGATGCTGCATTCCTGTACCCGCTTTTGGGTTCAGGCTTCTAGCTCATTAGAGACCAGTTGAATTTTTAAGACGACGAGATCTGTTTCATTTGGATAACCCTGTCACTGGAGAACATTATCTTTCTCCTAATTACCATCTTGCTCAGTGTACCGTCCGTCCCACCTCTGACTCTTCCCTTCCAGAGCTTTCCTGATCCAGCTAGTAGTGTCTGCTCTCTTCTGGAACAAAGGCTTATGATACTCTAGAAAATCTGGTGTCCAGAAATGTGAAGAACTGCCAATATTTCCAAGTCAAGGAATCATGAAAACTGCAGGGAGCTTTAATACCACCTGAAAACATCTTTAAATTTGGAAAATCTTGAATGTTTATTTCCCTTACTAAAAAAGAAATACTTGGAAAGAGTTTTCAAATCACAGGGTAGGAGTACACATGTGCAATAATACTAGGAAGCCTCTTCTCTCTAAGGCACACCTACTCTTGGCTAATACAGCTGAAAAACATTCAAATGGGAAATAAGGTGCCGCTTCTTTAACTGAGGACAACTTAATACTGAAAGAGTTGGTGCATCTGTCATCACTATGTATCTCACAACTGAGATGAGATACCTTCTTAAATGGTCGGTTGAACCCAGAAATAACTAGGTGAAATTCTCTACCTTGCCTTATACAGAACAGCTAATAAGATGTTCATAATAAGCTATCGTAAAAAAACGTGAATCTAAAAAGTACACCTTCAAAATCGAGACCTTCAGTCTCTCACACTTCCAAAGGGTGCTGTACGCCAGTTTGCCTTGCTGATGGATTAGCAGAGTTCCAAGAAAAAAACCTCAGCAATCACTTCTTCTCTTAAGATTTCAGATTAGTCAAAGAAATGTTATGGATTTTTATAAAGGTTTGCCAGTTTTACAGAAGCAAATACCTTACCAGCCCTGCCAATATTTCTGACAGTTAAAGTAATTGCAATACTTTGTGGATCTCGATTTCTAATCTGCTTTTTATTACAGTAAAGATCACATCTGATTATGTCTTTGTATATGCTACATGCTGTTATTTTAAACACATTTTTTCTTCATAACTGGCATTTTTCTAGATAACTATTGAATTAGAGTTGTATCTTATCCAAAATGGTGCCCTCTGTTATGCCAGGTGTTGTACCTCTACCTAGTAATAGAGATAATCTCAAAGGATTTACAGTCAAAATAAATAAAGACAGTAGCTTCACTGTTACTGAACAAATAAGAATGTATGCATCCTGACACTAAGAAATACACAAAGAGCAAACTGGGAGCTGCAGGGACCCGGAGAAACCTGGAAAATGAAATCCTAGGCTTTAAGCACAAACCCAGCTGCCTTTTTTTTTTTTTTTAATGTCTTTTGCATGAAATAATATAAATCTCCAATTCCTCGAAATAGACCTCTGGACACCTCTGATACCAGTAATAACTTTGGGTAAAGCACAGCACTAATTCTAAACGTACACACTGTTTATCAAGTATTAGTGACCCCAGATAGTGCAGAATAACACTGCTACGTCCTGTGTTTCATTATGATTAAATATTTCATGTTTGCTTTTGATTTTGCATATATATGCACAAAAAGCAGCTTAACACCAACATTTAAGAATGGATTGTGCACAGATTCTGGAACCTAGCCAGCAAATTGCTGATTGATCTGTGCTGGAAATGCTTTGTTACCTAAACCAAAATGAGGAACAAAATGTTAAATCCTGACACTTAGATTACTTTTCTTTCTTTTATGCCTTGAGACAATCACGCAAAAGGCCTGCCTGCAGGGGAAGGGAAGAAGGGGGGAAATATAGCTTTATTTTATCCAGAGACTTTAATCACTGACATCTTTCTTCTTCCCTTTTATTTTTCCATGATCAGATATTCATGAGAAAGAAACAATGGCCGAGGTTTCAATATTTCTGTAAAGAGTGAAAGCATTGTATAATCCCTCAGCTCTACAGCACAGTGAATAAACAGACCTTAATCTCAGTGCAAATTCAGTAACGTTCTCATGCCCTCTTTTGGGGGGAGGGAGTTATTCTCTATGTAGTCTTCAAACGGCAAGTGACAAGTCTCAGTATTGAAATATTGCAATTTGCTAATGTGAACTCTCATTGGAGAAGATGAGCTAAGCCTCGATTTTTCCTCCACCCACTCTTTCTTTCCCTTAGATACACTCAGTGTGCAATTTCCAAGTGATTGTAGTGAAAGACTGTCATCTTTATTCCCAGCTGAATAATTTCTTCTGCATCTTACAGTCATCATTAGTTAGCACTGCTCGCATTGCAATGAAACTAAAAGCAGACGTAAGGTAGGTAGTATCATTTGTATTACACCAGCACATACGAACTTTGACTAAGATTGAGCAAATACTCCAGGCTTGAAATAGCACCGGTAGTAGGTGTTGTGCGCATCTGTAGTTCAACAAAAGGGGTTTACAAAACAAACAGCAGGAGAAAGAAGTATTATTATCTCTGTTTTATGGATGCAGAATTGATGCACGTAACTCATCCCTTTTGCAACCCTTCAGAGCTCGTGTAATTGTTCCCTGCAGCTAGATATCTCCAATGGCTTGGTACACTTAGAGTAAAATCCATCCATGTTCATATTGCTTTCACGAAGTATTGCAGTCCTGAGAGAGATGTGAGTGATGTAAAGCAGCAGCATACTGGCTGGCTGCACAGGGGTAAAACTCACCTTTGAAGGACATACTCCCCAGGTACAGACCCAGTAGAATTTGTGGGTGGAATTTTCTGAATGGCTTTCTAGACATTACCATTCTTGGCAGTGCTTCTAAAATTCAAAAAAGAAGATAAACTAAGTTCTCCAGCTCTTGGAAATGCTGCTAATGAATGTAGTGCATCAAGAATGTCTCACTAATACCTTATGATTTCCCTAAATACGATATGAAAGGTGCATATGCATTGAGAATTCTTAGCGCAATTTGCATCTATTAAGCCATATTAGCAGTTTTTTGCAAATGAAAGTTTCAGTCACCCAAATGTAACTCTCCTTTTTAATTAAAAAAAGTGACTAATAACTTTGGACAGAAGACTGGAACCCTATTTCACTGCAAACGCTACAAAGCGGATCCATTAAGGGCTGTAGTTTAACCACCAAGTAACCATATTCTAGTAATGGGAGGACCCTTGGATGGGGTACACAAAGATGTACATCCCAAGGCAGCACAGCCTTTAGAGAGGCGGCAGAGAGTGGAGAGGTTTACAGGCTTGTATTAATGCATGCACATATCCATAATTAATGCACGCACATATCCATACATCTCCAGGTATACAGAGGGGAAAAGAGGAATGATTGCCTTTCTGCTGCAGGAAGAGAGACAAACTGAATCCCAAAGCTCTTGAACATGGATCTCTGCAGGTAAAGAACCACTGGACTCAGTCAACATACCACAGATCATAGAAGGACTGCCAATTGTTTTCCTCTTTCAGTGTCTTGATCATCTAACTAAATAAGGAGGATAATGGTATTGCCCTACCACCTATCTTGACCCCAGTAAACCCTATGGAAAGGCACCCACAACCTCACGTAAAGCATTTCGTTAATACCAAGCTCTGCAAAGTTGAATTTGTTCACCTTCCAGAAAGTGCTTTGAGATCCTTGTGTGAATGTTGCTAAAGCGGAAATGTCCTGTGCAGGTGTACTCAGGAACCTCTTTCTCACCCCACCTCACCTTCTTCTCCCCACAGATATCCATGGATCTATATTTAGATTTAATTTAAAATAAGTCCAGAAGAAAAAGGCATCAGTAGGGTTGTCCTAGCAGGAAGCACAATTAGCTAAACATAAAATCTCAAACACTGAAGCAGTGTGGGCAATAGCCCTCCTACAAATGTTGTAATCAACCTGCAGCATTAGTAGGAGTTTAAGCAATCTTTTACCTTCCAATATGCTATTGTCCTTATTGTACAAACCTTAGAGAAAAAAAATCCTAAAACATAATGAGGGATTCAGGTTTTTTTCTTCTCCTTTGCTATTGCTTGGAGTTACCTGGGCAGGAAACATCTGCTTTTTTCTCCATTAAAGAGCAAAGATTACCAGGTTTTAGTTAAAACTGGCATTCTATAGTTATTTACTGGGACTTGAGGAGAAGAGAGGAAAAAAAAAAAAAAAAGAAGTTGGAAACTAATTACATAGCAGATGCTGAGAGTGGTATTTATTCACCAAAACCACACAGGTCATTCATTAAAATCTCAGTTTTAATTAGCAAACACCTGTTTTGTGTTTGATTTTACACTGATACGTACTGTCTGCAATTTGCTTTCTTCAGTACAAGCAATTAGATAGCCCTGACAGTAACAGTTAATCTAATTATAACAGGGGTGCCTTGGGAGTCCGGCCCTGACTTCGAGAAATTGCACACACGTGATCACAGCTCCATCCCGTCATGGCTGGGGTGGTTGGTTGGGTTGGGGGGACAGTATTTTTTTTCCCCCCCTTCTGAATGACACAAAGACATTGCTTTTATTTCTAGCATTTTCTGTTTTAAAGAAAAAATTTCTTTGTAGAAAATAAAGAATCTGAGCTACAGAAGGACACGTGATGCTACTGCTGCTTTCAAACATGACCTCTCGTCCAGAATTCACATTAAGAGTGATGCATTGCAACAGGCTCATTCAATACAGCCCATTCACACTCCTCTTGTTGCCCTGAATCATTCTTCATTGGCTTCCCACAACCCTTTCAAGTCCTTAAAAGCAGAACTGAAAAGCAACTCTCCTTCTTACTCTATGGTCCTCGCTAGCGAAGAGGGAAGTCTGAAAGGTTTGCAAGAATTCTTTCAAAAGGTCTCCTCTGCACAAGAGTGAAGAGTAACTGCAGCCACCCTGCACTGCCTTCTGTGGAACCATCCCAAAATTAGTCTTAGGTCAGAAATTGGATCCTTCCAATTAATATGCACTTTGGAATTGGCATTATTGTATTTTCTGTTTACTGACGTATATAACCGTAAAAGAATTTGAGGTTGTAGTTATTGGAGACAGTTATCTCCTCTGACTGATGTATTTAATTGAATGCCATGCCTGTGGGAGTTTCCAGGAATCCGAAGTTTTTCACTTTAACTTGCTTGCAGTCTAATCATAAAGAAGGTAACCAAGACATAGCACAGGTCACATTTGATATGAGGGAAGAACACAGAATACCTGCTGGAACCCAGCCAGCATCTTGGTTTTAGGCTTTACAAAATCAAGTACTTGAAAACTGCATTTAACAAAACACTGAGCAATGAAAATGCATTTTGATTACAATGCTGAGATGAACTATATTTTTGTGGATGCAAATTAGACATTATAATGAATTCTTGTTTGAAATAGATGTATTTGAAGCTTGTTTTCTACATCACATTCACACATTGCACATTTTCCTCAAAGCGCTTGATTTTCAAAAAAATTTTGGCACCCATATAATCACTGTGCCACAATTTTTTCAAAGCCCCTTAACCCACACTTGCCGCATCCTTTAAATAAGGAAGAAATAAATCTCTAATTCAAAGAACAATGTGGCAATAAACCAATTACAATAATGAAAGTATTGTTGTAATAAAGATCATCAAGAAAGGCAAGTGATACAAGTGGTACCTGCAATTATAAAATTATTATAATTTAGGATATATTTCCTTCTGAAAACATTCTATGCCCTACATTTGTGCCACTACTTTCTTTTTTCTTTTTTCTTTTCTTTTTTTTTTTTTTTTTTCTCCTTTTTTTTTAAGCAGAGTAAGCTGGCCTCTCCATCTATCACAGAAATCCACAGCAAAAGGGAAGAAAAAAAAAAATCTCCCTGGGGTAGGTGAAGAGATTTTGAAATAAAGGAATAAGCTAATTAAATTTAACTGTGTCATCCTGGGTAGGTTGAATACTATAATTAATTAATCCAACCCTCTGCTTGTCCTGGAGGGGAATGGTGTTCCTAAGCACGCAGGGTGAAATCTGTTTAAGGAGATACGGGACAGATTCAGTCCTCTCTGATGAAGGGGGATGCAAATCTCTCAGCAGGAGAGTGTGTCAGAACATTGAGAACTCATTAATATCTGAAAGCAGGGCATGTTGCCGAAAAGCCAGGGAGAGAGAGGAGAGGTGGGGGGGCTACTCCACAAAACATGCAAATATGTCAGCGCAGAGAGTGCAACTTCTGAGTTTGGAAAGCACATTTCTGCGCCGTGTGAAAGCACAAACCTGAGCAATAATGAAAAAGTTACATTTCAGAACAATTTCCTGCTTTATCCCAGTCAAGCATATCTGGTCTGTTACATTGTTGTAAAGTTACATCATGGAAAATAGCACGTAATCCGATGATGGATGTGCTGTGTAAATCACACCACTGGAAAAGACTTAAGGGGCTCGTGTGGATTTCTTCCTGCCTAATTTTTAATGTCATTGCGATGGAGCAGAGACTATGCCAGCCTTCCTTTTGGCTTGTTGGTTCCATTCTGTGACCCAGACACATCTTGGGATAACACTCCACGTTTGGGGCTTTGATACTCTGGACGTAATTTACACCATGCCTGAAGCTACTCTGCTGTTATACCATCCTCTGTCCGTCACCCTCTCAGCCTCAGGAAGCGATGCTGCACAGGGGTGCTTCAAAGCCAGCTTGTCCAATTCCTTACATCTCATTTAGCCTGTAACTAGCCTGGCTGGGAATCTGGGCCAAGGCCCTCATTTTAAACCCTGGATTCTATTGTCTAAGGCAATGTTGCTTTCCTTCCACTAACCAGTTTTATTCCTACCTGCTTTTGGATTACCTTTAAAATACATATGAAACCTAAACAACGTGATTCCGACGATACGAACGTGCCTGTGATTATCCCACGGCCCTTCTGCTCACGGGAGAGCTGTCACTTGCTGTTAGCAGGGCTAGCGCATCCTGACACCTCGGCCCTTTCTCCGGCATGGGTGGGAACCTTCCCCGAACGAAGGCGGAGGTGTAACGAGATGCAGGCGGCACACCATACCAGACCGGAGATGGTCTCATTGAGCGGTGTCACACAACACGGAGCAACCCAAGGCAATGTGACACCTGCCACCCCGCACCACGGGGTTCCCGTTTAGGGACAGTTTGCTTAGGAACGGGTGCCTGGGGGTATCTTAAACGGGAAGTCAGGTTTTAAGATTCTGTACGCAATAAATTAGTGAATTAGCCTTTTAGTTTTAATATCCCCTCAATCTGATATTTTAACTTGACATATCAATATACGCAAATTTTGGAATTGTGACTTATAGTTCTAGCTGCATTTTTAGACTCAATTCCTGCTGTTACATAAATCTCAGCTTGCAATAACGCACACTGAAGTAATGATGTCGAACTGTGTACGCCCTGACACCCGCAGAGAAATGATGGCATAAATTCACAGAAGCCAACGTAGCTACAGCGCTGTACACCAGCCGAGGAGCTGGTGTTTTAGATGGAAATCACACCATGAGAAATGAAGTTCATACGAGCTTAAGGAAGAGCCTTCCACCGGCAGCAAAACCAGCCTTGTATCTTAAAATCTCTTGCATCAGTCAAAGAGCCAACTTCTAACGAATGGGGACAGGATCTAACAAAGTTACTTACCACAAGATCCTACACTGATACACACTATGCAAGACTGTGAAGTTTCACTACTCAAGGGATTCGCTTTTTGGTCAGAAACAAGAAATAGCTCTAGGTTACAGGGAGTAATTGGAATTGAACAACCCAAAAGCATCTCTCCAGAGAATCACAAAAGACTGGGGCAGCTTTCAGTAAATCCTTTCCAGAGCTACTTCAGAAATTTTAAGATAGTCAAAACAAACACAAGAACAAACTACAGACCCCTTCCTAGCTTTTTATCCTGACGTTCTCTTACCCCTTCCGAGTAAGATAAAATAAAATAAAAAACCGCACAAAGAGAACCTTCACAGGTAAGTATTATTTAAGCAATACTCTCCTTTAGGTCTGTACTCCAGACTCCCGTCAGTTCAAAGGATGCTTTGGGTCACAACAATTCCTCCCCCCAAGAATAACAGAGTCTTAAGAAGACATGAACTACTAAAAGACAGGTCTTCTTTTAATCAGCTTTAATATCAGAGTAGCAGCAGCAACCTCTATGCTTAGGCCACAAATGACAGGTTTATTATCCTTTCTTTTGAAACTGATAAATTGGTTCAGACTTCAGGACAGCTTTTTAGCTACCACCAGAAAAAGAGAAAAGGAAGAGAATAAAAAAGGACAGAATAGAGAAAGTGGCTATCATATGAGGTATTTAAAGCTTTGTAGAAAATTCAGGTGGACAGACTAGTTGTGTTGCTGTCATCTGGGTTCTACCAAACTTTGGAAAATTTCAAAAGCAAATTTATTTTTTTTAGCTGTCTCCATGTCTGTCTGCTACTTTGGTAGATTTGTCCAGCAGGTTATCTCCCTTTGTAAAGGAACAAATAACAGGATATTTAGCTCATGCAAATCAGTGATGGTTTATTTAATTATGTAGATTTATAATAGATATGTTTCTAAATATATAGTCATAATTTAGTATCAAGATAAGAAACTTTAGGCACTTAGGTTGCCCACAAGTCATTAGGCCAGTTTTAGGTTTGAGTATCAAACATGGTAAAAAAAAAAAAAAAAAAAAAGCCGTAGTTGCTGGCAATGAACAGGAAAGGGAAAATTTAGACAATCACAACAGGAAAAGTTCCTGTTTGTATCAAAATTGCACAATCCAAAGCCCACTGCAATAAATCCAGTGATTCCTACTCATTGTCAAAGATGTGCCTAAAACCTCGCAGAACGAACTGTGCAACATGCAAAGCTTTTGATTAATAGTATAACTCCTAGGGCCAAATTCTTATTTGTGGTTGATTTGTTCCAACTGGGAAGAGTTTCAGGAGCTGATGCTGATGTCTGCCAGGCTAACGGCGGCTTCAGGTCATCTCTGTTATGAGTCCAAGAAGCAACGCTGCTTTCAGACAGACCAGTAAATTAAAAGGGCGAGTGGTGAAAAGATATTTAAAAGCAGTGACAAACAGTGTTTCTGAATTAACTTTAAGCCTCACATTAGTCCCACTAAAGACAGCAGGATTATTCAAATTCTGGTTTTCTCAGCTGATGGAACTGTTTAATTGGACTGAAACCTATTGGATAAACATCTACGTGGACATCCCTGAGAAAATACAAAGGAAAAAAAAATTAGTAACGGAACAGTTTCTTTTCAGCAGGCTTCACCATGGATGTTTATGGATTATCCCTCCTTTTGCATAAATGATGGGGGAACATGGTTAATCAAAGCAATATTAATTAATAAATTGGCACTTCTATGGTGTCATGGAGGAACCTTTATTGCACACTATATATGCTTGTAGAGAGCACTGCACCATTCTGAGCCCACGGCACAGTTTCCTTATGGCCCCTTAGTGGTCCATTTTCAAGGGAAGGGCCAAACCTTGTCCTGCAGAGCCCAGGTGGGGTGGGCTGCGATAACTAAGTAATGCCACTGAGTGGCAGAAAGCTACATTTACACAGACAACACAAAACCATCGGGTTTTTTCAGAAGCAATCTTAACCTCATTATATTGATTTGAAGGGGTAACTGCCCATGTGACGAATCTCAGCAGAGGGGAAAGACTGGAGAGGAGGAAGCAGCATCTTCTGACAAAGAACAAATATTTGCCTCATGGGGCACCGTCATCATCTGGTCGCCTTTAATATCACGAATGAGAAATCAAAAACTACAGCACTGTTTAATCAACATGTTTGAGCACAAGCAGGGAACATTTCTACACAAACCTGATAGAACCAAATAAAGTTTATGGACATAACCCTAATTAATTTAGTGTATTTGGGTTCCTGTCCTCCAGTCTCTGTTGTGTAAACTGCAGCAGCTGCAGCTGTATTGCAATGAGGCGCAAGTCATGCCAAACATTATGTGTATTTCAGTTTGCAAATATTTGAGGCTTCTGCGTGGGAAGGTTGACATAGCATTGCAATCAATTAAACAAACAAGCTACAAGGGTACTATTGACTGGGAGCATAACGCTCCAACAAATCTGGCCATTCAAGTGAATGTGCACTAAAATATGAAAATTTTTTTTAATCTTTTCGCCATCAAGGAATCCACCATCATACTCCACTTCAGCATATAAAATCTAAGGTCTTGATTTATTCATGGCAAAATCCAACACGCATAGCAATGGTAAAGAAATTAAAGGACATGCTGATTTAGAAATTACTCAAGAAGCTCTGGGAGTTGGTGGGGCCAGCTGGAGATAAGCTCTAGTAAGGACATGCCAAAATCTCCTTGTGTTCCAGAACCAATATCCACCATGACTAAATGCCAAATATGTTTCACTTAATATATCCAAACAACTTTCAGGTTGTGCTGGCCCTATATGTTGTACTGAATTCCATCTCCGCCCATTAATGAAAAAATAGGGATCACCGCTTATTTTTTAATGCAATGGATTATTAACACATGCTGCTTACAGAACGCCCAGGGTATCCAGCCATGGCCATAATGACTGATTTGGCATCTAAGATAGATGTACATTTACCCACGGCAATTTCCAGTGTGGTTATAACAACCTGTCCAGTGACACCCAAGCAATGACCAGGGGAGAGACTAGCATCAAAAATGCAGCGGTTCGCTCTTCAGCAGGACTAAACCAAGGAATAAGAGCAGTACTGCGAGTCAGAAGAAAACCTCAAGGCTGTATTTTAAGCTGGGATTCTGCTGAAATCAGAATTGCCTGAAAACTGGCCAAGACCTGAGTCTGCCACCAGCACACACAGGCAGAGGCTGTCAGGGAAGCTGACCTTGCCAGACCCAGCTCCTCTCGTGACACGTCTATTTCGCAGTTTCGGCATTTGTCAGACTAGGGTAGGAATCTCAAGATGTTGACAAGCCCTTGCAAGCAGGAGCAGTAAGAGTCCCTTGATGTGTATTTACAATATAGCAGATCAACTTTTCTTTCCTCCTTTTCCTGGCCCGGTCGCAGGCAGAACGCGTGGGGGCAGAGCCCAGACCCAGCTGTCGGCGCTCCCCTGCCCGTTCCCATTAAACGGAGCTGTCCCTCCTCACGGTCCTCAGGTGCTGGCAGAGCCGACGGACGAGCCCCTTGGCTGGGAACAGGCGCATCTTCGTGGCTTTGCCTGTGGACTTGCAGACAGCCACAGGCCCACAATATATTTAAGGCCTGTAAACACTCTCTGCTGACACCTGAATATGCCGCTTGCTTGAAATGCTCGCAGGGACCGTTCCCAGCTCTTTTTGGAGCTCTCTGCGGTAGGAGAGAGAGGAGGGGAGAGAGGCAGGGAGCAAACAAACTGACACAAGCGCTTCAGAGCGCACGGTGAAACAGTGCTGCGAGAGCTGCTTCACCGACCGCCCAAGGACATCTCCTGCAGATTCCGACGGCTGAGGTGTTTACTGGGAAGGACACGTGAAAATCAGGACCGTGGGAACGAGCGTGGTGGCAGTGTCACTGCCATGGGCAGGATGGCCACTGAGGTATGCTCAGCTATAGCTTCGTTATAGGGCTGGCTGCTGCAGACAGCACAAAACACCAACAGTCCTATGGGTTAAGAGCCAAACGTTTGCATTAGAGAAAGCAGCTGGAGCTTCTCCATTGGCAGCAGAAAGACCAGCTGACCTGCAACTCAGAGATGCAAGTATTTCTTTAATCCACTTTCATGGCTTAGCGTTTGCAGCTACTCCACAGGGGAACAGCCCAACAGATGTAAGGGGCTGAAAGTGGCCAAGACACCAAGAGAATCAGCCCAGTGTTGCTTTGAGAATTTGCTGGCCAGCGGCTGAATTTCCTCTCTGTAATGCTATTGACTGGGGCAGACGCAGTGTGATTTCTGTCACTGCTGCAGGAACTGAAAGAATCTCCTTCCAGCACCCTCTGAAACAGCGTAATTCTATGGATAGTTTTGTTTCAAACTTCTGCTTTGCCAACACTACCTTTATTCCACCAGAAAACTGACGAATCCTCAAAGGAGGATTTAAATTATACTGATTCTTGGACAAGCCCCTCCCATTTTGATAAAAATCCACCCAAATCAAGGAAGCAAGGCCAGGAAGTCCAGCAGCCCCTGAGGGATCACACAGAAACCAAACACGCTGCAGCAGCAACCCAGGGGAGCGCTCAGCCCGCTGCAGGGGATCAAACTTAGGTGGTTAAAACAGAAGGACGTGACACAGTGCTACTGAAACGCTGCGACGAATACATTATCCCGGCTCACTTTGTTACAATTACCAGTGCTCGGTGGTTAAAATATCCCAAAATAACAAATTCTGGAGAAGGGATTTTCCAGTGCAAGAGACTGAAAAAAATGAAGCTAAGAGTCCTTCCACTTTCTTGGCAGTGTTACAGTTTGGTACCAGTGCCACCACTGCAGTGTAACCACAGCAGGAACGGCGCGGATACGCAGCGGTGCTGCCCACCACGCCGGCTGCGTACGCTGCCTCTCCAGCTGATGGGGTAAAATCTGGGATTCTCCCACACTCACACAAAGGGCTATTCCTTTGAAACCAGATCAATAACTCGCTCAACCCGTCTTTTCATTTGTATATATCACATCTGACACACTGTGGTCTCGCTGGCACTTCTACAAAATTAGTAACACTGGTAATTTCAGTGGCTCCTAATGAACACAAAAAATATTATCAAATCCAATTATGGGAAATAATGTTTTAGGACAAGGAGTTTGAGCCTTATTACCCATACAATCTATCTCCAGTTTTAACCTGTGCTTTTTTTGTTCTTGAAGTTTCTAGCATCCCTTTAAGCTAACACAAGTGAAAACTAGTAACAATATAAAACACTTAAGAATCATTTTCTGATACCAGTTCATATGAACAATACTCTGCAGATCTACAATATCATCAGTAAGCGGTTCTTATTTGTGATTTCTTGGATAATTCAAAAGGTTTTCTTTAACCATTCTTTTGAAGGGGTTTTATCAAGTTTTATCATGTTAAATGTCTGTATCTATGTAATACAGAATTTTATGCAGTGAAATGCAGTCCTGTCCCAAGATATATGAACTGAAACCAACGATTCATTTCAAACAACCTAGCAGTCCAACTTCAGTGCCAACTGCCTGGGCAAGACAGTGCCTGAGCAGGACAGTAAAGCGCTCTGTGTCCTTATCAGTATCTGCTCTAGGCAGAGCTTTCACGGTAAGCTTTCCATATGTTTATGTACCTGGTTTTGAAAAGTTCCAACCCAGGGACAAAATTTTCCAGTTTGATGGCATGAAACTGGGTCTTAATAGCAGATCCTAGCACCTAACTGGAAAAGACGCTATTTACTATGGTTAAAAATCCCACTGAAGATAACAAGAATCCTGGGCATTTAAAAATTATTTTTACATTTGATTGTTCACAGGAGCTTGATAAACTTTAGTAAGTTTCAAAGCTTTTGCTGAGCATCAAGACAACGCGAGAACAATTACTAAGTCAAGCCAGAATGCTACCTATACTCTGCACCAGCAGCCGAGGCAGAAGGTAAGAAATATTCATCACTTTCCACCGTTTTTTTGTCATTCCTTTTTGCTCTGTGCATCTGCATTTATGTGATTTGTGCAGCAAAGTATGTTTATATTTGTATTTACATGAATCTTATTAGAGAAATACCTGCCAGTTTGACATTGCATTTACCGTACCAGCAATCTCAGACTTTCTTATTCTGTTTTCTTTTTTTTCATTTTCTTTTCATCCTAGCTGAGAATGTGTCCTACTTTCTTGTTTAGAAGATGATATGCTTGCATTATGCATTCTAAAGATAGATTTTTTTTTTATTTTTTTTTTTTTAAAGCAGGTTGACGTGGTCATCAAAAAAAACGTATTCAGAGTTAGTTTCCTGCCCCACGGGAGTTGTGCTTAAAGAATCTGATTTCAGGGTAGGACTAAAACAATGCCGCTTACGTGTAGAATGACGATTTACTGTATGTTAAAATTTGCAGCTGGAGGGTGAAGCTAAAAGACAAGCTTTTATTATCACTCGGGATTGACAGGGCCTTTGTAGGAGAGAGAGGAGTACAGGGCATTTGCTGAATGTACCTACAGAGGAGGACACTTTCAAAAACTCACATGGAATTCAAGCACTCGGCGTGTACTAAGTGGCCTTTTAAAATCTCCCTTCCAAGACATCCATATTCATCACAACGGCATCTTTAGATCAGGCATACAGAAACGAGGACGGAAGGGACTTGAAAAAAATCATGTAATCCAACCCTGAGCCTGAAGGCAGGATCAACACTACCGATGTAACTGCTGAGAGCACTGTCCTGTTCTTAAAGATATGTAATGACGGAAATCACACAACCGCTGCAGTCAGTCTACTCCAGCGCTTTATCAGTCTTAACTATGGAAAGTGCCTTCTAATGCCCAACTGTGACATTTCTTGCTGCAATTTTAACATAGTTTCTTCTTATTTCCACCACCAGTACAGCAGAGAGAAAAAAGACATTACTGGCCCTGGGTCCAGGGTATTTTGTGAGCACAGCTTGAAGGTCAATCTGAATATCCTGAGTTACAGTCCTGCCTTCAAATTAAATTACCTTTTTCTTTGAAAAAAGAGGATACAGTTCACAAATACAAAAGAATGGAGTACTCACACCAGGAAGCTTCATAAAACATAAACCATCCCTTTTAAAGGAGGAATACTTTACTACTTGCCACCCCAGGAAGTAACAGCTTTGTGAGTACTCATTGCCTCTGAAATCTTCAGATGGGTATTTTTCAGTTCAATCATGGCACCCCTAAAGACTGGCAAACATCATGCAGAGAATTAAAGGTGCAAATTTGAGGCCTGGTAGAGAGTAGCACCGTGTCTAAACCCACAAGGTTGATGAGCAGAGTTAGAAACAGAAACTGCACATCTTACCCTGAAGTTCTGTGTTTAATAGCTAAAGAGAATTAAATAATAATGTCATGAGAAAGTCCTATTTTGTTTAAGAAGTTTGGCTACTTTTCATTCAAAGGCCTTGCTCTTGTGCTTGTTTCTGTTTAAAATTCTACAGCCAAATTTATCTGTGGTATAACACCATTGATTTCAATGGACTTACAGCAGGGATAAAGATGCTAACACTCACTTATCATATCCCCCCTGTAATTTTTCCTCCATCAGGTAAAGCTCTGCTTAGCAGACAGGATATAGGGAATTGTTACAGCCGGTGTCCCTGTGACATTTCATTAAGCTGGTCTTTTAAAGCTTATCATTAGAGGTACTTAAGTCTTGTTGGAAGAACTTAATTGCATCCTATTTTCTCTGACTGGAGATGCATTTGAAAAGTCAGCTTGCATTTTGATTTTTCTTTAGTTTTTCAAGGTCTTTGTGCCGCACAGAATTTTAAATTCCTCCATCTGCTTCAGTCACTCTTCACCTGGAGTTTGCATAACTCCTGCTGTTCGTAACTGTTAATGTTCCTATTCCTTCCCAGTCTCTAAGTCAGACTCTAAGAGGAACGTAGATGACTGCCGCTGGAGCTTACCTGGAAAAGACCGCGTGTGTGCCTTTGCATAGGTGGAAAATGATAAAAAGGCCATAACAATAAAAGAATAGAAAACGGAGAATGTTTTTCTTTGCTGCAAGCAAAAGCTATTGTCCCTTCCTTTAAAATACCCCAAACAAGATATAAAACTCCAAACAGTTCTTTCCAAATAATGTACTGCTCTTCCCGTCACATTTCAAATCATGGTAGCATACAGGAAGTTACAAATATTTCTAGCTACACAAAGATGCATACACACAGTTAACAGGAGGTCTGCAAATAACCATCAGTCTGGAAATTTGATTTTAAATGTGATAAAACAAGCTTTGTTTTCAGCTTTACCACTCTAGGGTATTAAAGGTGAAGTGAAATTTCTGATCTTAGAGTCACCAAAAATATTCACCTAATACAACTTTTTTGTTGTTGCTGTTAGGATTTCTCATCTCTGCTTGAGGAATTTAAATAATAATTTGTTAATTTCAGGTACTTAAATCTGATTTCTTTGGGACAAACAATCCAGAGAGCCTCTCCTCGGGGGCAGCTCTGATGAAGTCAATAGAGTTTCAAACAAGAGCATGTAACAGGAGAATTGGGCCCCTTATTTGTTTTTTATAACCTCTGCTCTCCAGAATCCAATTCCCTAATCCTGTCTGTGAACAATAAAAGCGTTATTTAAGGCCAGTCCTCCTAGCCGAGTTCTGCACTTTGACACAAACAATGACTATTTATTCACAGACATATTAATATATTGTAGCTGCAGAGAGCCATTCGTTAGCACATGCAATAGGAAGTGGCTGTGCAATCCATGCTGTAATGGTGAAGTCAATTATCACAACATAAATCTTTACTTTCAAGCATATTATGTTTTTCGTGCAGAAAATAACACTAGCTCTCAGTTTCCAGTCAGGAAGGATCATTAGTACGCTGCTATTTTTGAAGATGATGGTCCCTACTGACAACTCAATATTAATGGAAAGGAGAAGAAGGTTTTGTGGGGGTATTTTATTTTTTGTTATTCTGTTTTTAAGTTATTTAGATTGAGTGTGTGTGAGTCAGCTATGCTGGTGTTAATTTGACCAGCCTGGTATTCGTGTTCAGTGATGTACGTGGTGCCAGCTGTAAAGAGATAAGTCTTTCAATTACCCTTCAGCAATCCCTGCTTTTTTCCCAGTCCCTGAGCCCCTTCGGGCTCTGACAGCATAATGAAACTCAGGTACTGTAGCCTGAGAAACTCTCTGTAGCTCTGCCAACACACTTCAGCCACACGTGGAGCCCAAGTTTGCATTGCCATTAGGAGGATAACTGGCTCATACATATCACATGCAAATAAGCTAACTAACTACCTTGCCTACCAAAAGCAATGAATATATTTTGACTTGGACCACTGCAAACCCTACAAGTCTCCACAGAATCCTTGAAATCCATTCAGCAATCCACTGGTACCCAACGCAGGCAAAAGAAGCCAGCTTAGATAGTACCGTATGAAAAAGGGTCACAATTCTTTGTGGCAAGACAGACAGACCTATCTGTCGTACCCTGCAGCGCAGGTACCCATGCAACTTTGCCAAAGTATCTGTGTCTTGCCCTGGAGGAGCCCTTGCACCACTTTCTCTCTTTCATTGTGCTGTAATTTAAAAATCTATCTATGTATCTATATACTTCTAAAGGCTTCTGTAAGCCATTCTTCCAGAAGGTGAACTGGTGCCTGAGGCTATTTTGGAATTAGAAAAGCAAAGGGCAAACCTAGTTATTTTGTGCAGAAAAGCTGCTAGCACTCGCACACAGTACACTGAGTAAGAGAACAACTCATCAGGATTATAAATCCTGGACTCTTATGGCTGGATTCTGCTTCTAGCACAAATGTGTAGGCCTAGACAAATCCAATAGAGGTCATTTCATTTGCACGTGGCGAGAACAGTATCAGAACCAGCCCCCTTACTCATCTGGGGCTTTTTGACTGTATTAATAGTCCACAATTAGCTCTACATTGTGCATATTGAAAGAAGAGATTGCACTATGGCAGGCTCAGATAAAACCAACTATAAAGTTACAGAAATAACCCCAGAATGTTAAAATCCCAAAGGGTCTAAATGGATTTGGTGTTGTAGTCTATTTGTGCCGTATAAAGATTCTGCACAGAGTGAAAGGAAATGACCAGCCCTGCAGAAAATTTTTTGCTCAGAAACATACAGTTCCTGTGTCGATCCTCTTAGCATGTAGCGGACTTGCTTTGTGCAGGTACCTGAGCAGAATCGAGTTTGATTGAATGGCTGCACAGCCACAAATAATAGAAGTAATTATTGCACCCTACTTACATCTAGCCTGCATATGGTCATAAAGCATTTCAGCGACACTAATGCAAGCCATCAAATAGACTCCCTTAAGTAAGGATGGAGATGTTGCCACTAGAGAGAGTTAGCAGAGATGAAACTGGGGAGAAGGAAGGGGTACAAACATTGATATATGGTGAGACACACAAGTCCTATGACTCAGATGATCTTAGTTCGCTCTCTAATGCTTGTGAGTCACTGGAGGTTTGGAAGCATGTAGCTGCTTTCTTTTCCATGCACCTGCAATGAATCTAATTATTCCCACATTATAAAGGCCTGCCACATCACCCCTTCCACTCCAAGATCTCATTTAGACCACCAATGACATTTAAAAGACACCTTTGTACTCAAGTACTCAAGCTGCAAGACAAGCTCTGTGTGTAGGTGTGCAGAAAAGATTCATTCTAAAAGGTGGTGCAAATGAGCCAGGAAAAACGAAAAGCAGACATTAAGAGCGAGCGTATGTGTGCACGTGTGCCTGTGGTCTTTTCTCCAGGACTGAAAGAGTGTGCAGCTTTGCTGAGTCAATTCGACTCAAGATATAAAATTCTGAGGCTGTTCAAAAATAACAGAAACAAAATGTTCTTATGCCTTATTTCTCCTCATTTGTATATTCAAATCAAAGTGCAGTATGAAGACGCTCCCAGGCCAAGCCCTAGAAAACAGCACTCTAAACGCTTCTCAATGCAATCCCATGTAGCGTGATGTTTACCTTGGGCATACTTTCAACTTTATACAATTTTAATTAATCCTTTTATGATCTGCAGTGAGAAATAAGCCAAAGAGTAGAATTCCTGCTATCTTGTTTCCAGCCACGACTGCGTGCAGAGAACAGGACAAAGGGGCTCGCATTGGCTTTACTGTTACCATATGTAACTGACACTATGCAACAGTGAGTCTGGCACCTTCTGAAAAGGAAGGTGCTTCTTTGGTTCATGTGCTTTGTGCAACACGTTCCTGAGTGCTTGTTCTGTGGGCGTCACAAGTAACCTGAGGCTGTAACTTCCTAAAGGAATGCTTTCCCTGGAGACTAACCTAGCATGTCAGTCCGTGCCTGCCCTGCTGCACGCTGCTATGCTGTTTGAGGTGCAATCATCGCCTATGTCCTTCATGTGCCTAGAAATGACTTCTGAGGACTTTCTTCCCAAGCACTGAGGTTAGGCTTATCAGCCCTGTAGTTCCCCAGATCCTCCTCCTCGTTTTTTGGGTTGGGTTTTGTTGGGTTTTTTTGTTTGTTTGTTTTGTTTTGAAGATGGATGCTATGTTTGTCCTTTTGCAGTCACCAAGAACCCTCCTCAGATCTCCACACCCTTTCAAAGATGATGTAAAGCAGCCTTGCAGTGACACTGACCAGCTGCCAGCTACGGTCCGCCCTACACA
This sequence comes from Burhinus oedicnemus, assembly GCA_008921705.1. Lineage (NCBI taxonomy): Eukaryota > Metazoa > Chordata > Aves > Charadriiformes > Burhinidae > Burhinus > Burhinus oedicnemus. Next base: position 2,808,785 of record VFFE01008899.1, on the reverse strand, counting down.
GTCCAGTGGTCCTGTATAAGTAAATCTCACCTAAGCAGCCCCAAACTTGACCCTTCTAAGAGGTGAGAGCCAACTGCAAGACTGGCCTATGAAAGTTATATTTATCACCCCAAAGGTTTCTATGAGAACCTCAACCAGTGAGGTTTTCCTCTTCACTATAGAAGGAAGTTATCTGTGGTTAAGGCTCACTGAAGATTTCTTGGCTTTAAGCCATAGAAAAAAACATTGGTGAGAGCCTGTAGTAAGGTTACTACTAACACAGCAATAAATAAAAATATTTATTGGAAAGCAAAGAGAGTGTACAACCTGAGGGAATTCTCAATGTGCAAGACTGATAATCAGGCATAGACTGTTCAGAAGAATTACTTGTGTAATCTCACTTGAGTAGCTTTCTAAGGAAAATTAAAAGAGAAAAACAGCAAGTGTATTGAGAGGAGTGAGAATATGAAATAAGGCTCGTGTTGCTATTTTTCTTTCTCCCAGTTACCTGAAGTACAACCTTGAGGGGACTGTTACTCTCTCAGATTCACTGGCTCTGTTCATAAAATAAGCCTGGCAAAATTATCATAATGTAACTTATTTAGCTCATTTCTTCAATAATTTGTGCAATGTACTTTGAAATGCTCAGACAAAATCTGTTAGGTGCCAATTATTATTTGTAGAAATGCCACAAAATAGGAGTGGAGCTAACTGCTAGGACCTTCACTAGTATAGAAATTCTAGCTCCAATAATTTCATGGGATGGACTATCAGATGAGTTATATAGGCTAGGGCAGACTCCGATACTAACTGAGGGTCTGCTCTATTTTTGTGTATATTTGGATTTCAGGGCACAATTTGTACCAGTAGCCAATATGGGGTGAACAATAGTTCACAGCAGAAGGATAAGAGGATAATAGAGCAAAAAATAACAGCATTTGTTGTTATATAAAGGTCAAGGAGAAATATAAATTGCGTTCACCTGGGAAAAAGGACAAACACTTTAAAATAAAAAGGCAAACCCTTAAAATGCTGAACAAAGCTTAAGCAAGGCTGCTTTTTATAATAATGCAAGGTTCATCATTGTGTCAGATTATTATGGTCTATTATGGTCAAATTGTAAAATAACTCCAGATTTTCCATGTTAAATGAAGCTAGGTCAAGCATTAGTTCCTATTCTTTGACTACACTTACATACTAAAAACCTACCGTGTTACTACTGTCAGTTGGAATTTACTGGATAGCTGGTAACAAACAGAGTAAGTTAGATTTGATTGGACATATGTATTTCATCTCCACTTCCCCAGGAAGAAACTGAATTACAAGTGTACACATACTTTTAAAATAAGCCAGTAGGTGTTTTGCATCAAAATTGGCTGGAAATTACCCAAATAAATTTAACTGAAACAATAAGAGATGGATCAGACATTCCTCTTTGTTTCAAGATAAACACATGCTTGCCTAAAGTCTGGATTCTTATTTGTTTTCTAACTCCATTCTGGATTTGATTTTTCCATATTTTTTTCATCCAGACCATAGGTTAGCTATTTCCAGGAGCTGGAACAGTACCTGGGCATCAAAAGCAAGCAGGCTCCAAGAGGTACAGCAGTTATAAAGCACTGTTTTTCTAGGCTGTGCACCTACATTAGTCCCTCGTGAAACATTGTTACTGGATTAATTCCTTCATTCGCTGGTGTTCCAGTCGGGAAAAACTACTTAGCTATAATAATGGGGGATAATGAATTTGAGACACACACCCCTCCACCATACTAACAGGCTCTCATTTTCAGGCCTAGCTTATTTTGTTGTGGATAAAATCAGAATGAAAGGAAATGTGTTGATACTTGCCAGTGGAAATCACCCATTAGTTCCAAGACCCACTTCCATTGACACAAAGACAATTTCTGACCATCTTAGCAGTCATCTTTTTTTATTTGTATGGAACACAAAGAATCAGATTTACACACACACACACACACTTTGCTTTGCAAAAAGTCCCATTAGGTAACAGAGTCAAGCACAAAGTGAATAAGGAGATGACTGTATGTTTCCTCTATGCTGGAAGCACGTGGTGGGATTTGTCATCCTAAATCAGATGGCTGACGCATCAAGTTCTCTAGCTGGCCTCTGGCAGTGGCCCATACCTGCTGGCCACCTTCCAACCTGAATAATCTCACTCTTCCAGTTAGGATATCTCTTCCTTTGCAGTTTAACCAGATTATTATTATTCTCTTGTTCACTTCTTGGCCTACACTTCGGGATATCATTTGTTTCTCTAGAGGTAAGAGAGTCACAGATAGGACAGAAATATGCTTCTTACGAGTCCAGGTGACACTTTAACATTCAGGTAAGATAATCAAAATTTTTAAAATGCTACATTTTGTTTTCTTTTAAAACCAGCATTTCATCCTTGGCTTTTCAACAATTATAACATGTGGCAATTATTTTTGCATAAATCAGCGCATGATTTCAGATTTAAATAAATACCCCCTGCAAACCATGAGCAGATGCAACAGCTGATGATACAGAGAAAACAGAAGGGAATTCCCGATTAATCACAAATTGAGCTGCTTTGGTCAGCTACAAATATCCAGTAAAAAAAAAAAAAATAATCACAGACTGTTTAAATAACCCTCAGCATGTCTTTCAAAATGCTGGGGCTGCAGTTTCCAAGCCACTCTGAGCTCAGGTTTCCTGAAAGCAGTCTCCAGCTGCAACTGCAGCTACAACGGAAAATCTTGTATTGCCTGTTCATGTGAGAGTTATCTAGCCTATATAAAACAAATTAAATGAGCCCTCTAAAATTTCACTTTCACAAAATACACTTCAGTTGCTCCTGGCATTTGGGGGCTAGCTGTGCCCAAAGGATGAAGGAAAGGTTACCGAGCAGCCAGAAACTGCTGCTCTTCAGACTTTCTGAGAAGACAGGATCCGGGGCATCCAGGGATACTGGAAGGGAAGACATGTTTTGATGGGGAAAAGAACACTTTTTGCACAAACCTTACAGCTCAATTCTGGAACTCACTGCTAGAAGACAGCACCGTAGCCACCCCCCACACACATCCTCTGTAGTCCTCCAAACAAATGTGCCATTTCAACATCTATTTTCTTGATCCAGAACTAAGAGTTACAATAGGAAAGAGTAACAATAAAACTAAGAATTGTGTAACAGCTATGTACCACTCTCCTGCACAGCACAAGCAGCTAGAAGGAAATGGCCTCAAGTCGCGCCAGGGGAGGTTTAGGATGGATATTAGGAAAAATATCTTCACCGAAAGGGTTGTCAAGCATTGGAACAGGCTGCCCAGGGCAGTGGTGGAGTCGCCATCCCTGGAGGTATTTAAAAGCCAGGCAGACGTGGTGCTGAGGGATGTGGTTTAGTGGCGGTTTGGGCAGTGCTAGGTTTATGGTTGGACTCCGTGATTTTAAAGGTCTCTTCCAAACTAGGTGATTCTATAACGAGTGAGAGACAGGGAAAACTTTCTCTTGGGACCATATTATTCTGTTGCTCTTTATCATAAAATTTTGTACTTGCCTCTGAAATAACTGGTACTAGGGAGTGGTGGAAAGTGATGGAAGGGCCTGACTCAGAATGAATGATCCTTTGGGTCCTAGCCTTTCTTCTTTTTTTTTTTTTTTTTTTTTTTTCTTCCTGTGAGAGGCACTTAAAAATGTGCTAACATTGTGCACACTTTGATACGTCCTAACCTCTGCCGCTCCAGATGCTCCATTTACTCAGCTCCTTTCTTACTTTAGGTTGGGGCGAAATTAATCTGATCTAACTGCCTTGCAAACCCAGAAAATATCATGACGCAACAGAAAAAGTACAAATTCACAATTTATTTCTTCCACTACTTGTGAGAAAGAGAGTGACTTCCTTTCTTTATGTTTGGATTGAGCATTGAAATGTAGCTGACTGAACTTCAAAACACCTCTAGCTCTAATTATTTCAGGTAATATGGAGACAGAAGAATGTGATTAATTACAAGGGAATTGCTTGGCCACTTCCAAGTCTATTAATCGAGTGCCCTAAAAGGGAACGGCACGTAACCTGAAAGCCAGGTATCTGAGATTCTCAAATGTTAGTGTACAGGATACCCTGGTATTTAACAATGCAGGAATCTGTACTGCAATTTCAAGACTGTAAATGCGCTTACTGACAAAAATCTATTAACCTGTGAAGGCTTAAACAAGCACCTTAAGTTTCTACCTGCATGACTTTTAAAATAACACTGAATTAGTTGCTATGGCTGAATGAGGTACAATGCTCCTAACCCAAAACCCTGGCAACTTTTTAGACTGAGCCTTAAATGCAGATTTCTTTCTATCATTTCCCTTTGTGCTAACATCAGTGGCAGAGTCCAAGCTAGTTTTGCAAAAATAGCATAAGGCCACCTCAACAGAGAGGAACTGGTACTTTTTTTCCAGAGTAGCTATCTTGCTAAAATAGTTACGATCTAGCTGTTTCTGAGCAACACAAACCCCATGATTTTTTTCCCCCAGAATAATAGTTTCTTTTTTTTCCACAAAAAGCAAAGTCATTATCTCAGATTAAAGGCACTTTTTTTTCCTGTATGGAATATTCACATCCGACGGGACTCTGGAGCAGCTCTGCCTCTTCATTCCCCGACAGTGACAACTGCCGCGAGCTCAGCCCAGGCCACCTGTTAGGGTCTGCAGGAAGAGGGATGCTACGTACATCTTCCGTGACATTTAACGGCAAGAGATCAATGAGCACTTCAGACCATCTGCTACTTTTAATGCTGGCTCACAAGAGAAAAGCGAGGCCTGTATACAGACCCCTTTTTTACCAGCCATAGCAGATGGATCATAAAATGGCCTTAGGCTTCCCCCACTGCACCTAGTCCAGGCATTTTGAAGATCTCAGTACTGTAAGCGGAAAAGGTGGGGGAAAAAAGGGACACCAGCCAAACCAAACATTTCTAAAGTTGCAGCGGGCTTTGAAAAAACCTTTCGATCCACTGCTCTGCTTCATAATCCCATCCTTGAAAATAAAAATACACAAGGAAGTGTAAAGGGAATAGGTGGGTTTGAGAATTGATAGCTCAGCAGCAGCAGACTGACACCCTGCTGACAACAACAAAGACTGTGTTACCGACCTCTAAAATGTGTGACAAAGGTGTTGGAAGGGGGGCGTTATTCATAATTCCTAGTGTGGGAGTTTTTTTCCTGCAGTTTATAAAACAACTCTTTGGAAGCTTGGAAATGAAATCTATTTCTTTTCTCAGGGCATGACCGCATGCTGGTGAAGTCGGCTAAAGTTTTGCCACTGTCTTCAATAGGAGGAAGATCAGCTCCTTTGCTTGTCCCCACAGCTTTGAGTACTCAGGTTGCTTCGTCACCAGGGGTGGATGCCACACTGCATCATTTAGAAAGAGTGGGATTAAAGCTTTTGTACCAAGGAGAGTAGAAACAGCAAGGATTGAAATTCAGTGTTTCTTTTCTGAATCACTAACACGAGTGAAAGTGAAGATGGGATTACAGAGCAATCAGTTCTATAGATTCCACTTTATTTTCATGTTCAAAGCTTTCCTGTCCACATTGTTTAAATTCTTTTCATGTACTCGTAATTTCACGATCCCCATTGCACGAACTGCATCAAGAAAGCAAAGACATAAAATCCCAGGTCTGTTTACTTCCTTCTCAGCACAGAGAATAACAAAGTTTCTCTCAACTCTGACATTGCACAGTCCAACACAAAACCGAGGGGCACTTCTTTTTCTTTCAATCCCACTAGAGAACATCCCCTCTTGATGTGCAAGCCATGGAGTCACACATGAAGAAGAGCCCCTTCCCGCAAAGCAGCAGAAGAAAGTTATACACACCCTGAGGAGAACCACCATCCTATCACTTCTATTTCCTCCATTGAAAAGGAATTAAAAAAAAAAAAAAAAAAAATATCACACTGCTTATTCTGGCTCTATTTGCTGACCTGATAACTTACTCTGCGCCTGGCAAGATCTGAACTGCCTCTTCTGCAAAACCAGCCTCCATCTCACAAAAAGGAATGTCTCTGGACAGAAAAAGCTCAGGTTCCATGAGGAATTATGATAGAGGCATAAAGGGACTGGATCGTATGCTGCAGCCTGTGATATGTGCAGAGCTACGTAATGAAACGACAGCCCTTGTTTTGTAAAGGAGCTAATGGCTTCGACAAGAATCATGGCTTCTATATTCAAGAGGCTCCAGCAGCCCAAGTAACAGGTCTGTAATTCACTCGCCAGGACTGTCATATTCACAAGATACATTTATTAGAAGCTGCATCGGGCCAAATGCTTAATAAATTCAATAATCTCCCCACTAAATGCATTAGTGCTGCCCAGCTATGATCTTGATAGATCATGGTAGTTGCCCTTAAGCAATTAGTACTAGGACAATTGCTCAGATTCAGTTGGAACAAAGCACTGGCACTTGGTAATTGGTTTACTCTAATGAGAGAAAGAATTTCTGAAGAGGATATAAGCAATAAAAGCTGAAAAATACATTTTATGGTGCAGTGACAAAAATAAACAGACTTTCCAAAATTGCACACAAGGTCAGTTCCCAGTTACTTCAGCTCAGAGGCCTCACAAGACCACACTTAGGTGATGTGCAACAGAACGTGACCTGTGTCACTACAGTACTAGTAACAACAGGGTTATTATCGTGCCTTTCTATGAATGCTAAGTGAAAGAAGTCCTTCCCAACCTTGATTTTTAGCTTCATTAAATAATGAGTCGGGATGAAAATGGATGTCTAAGAGCACACTGAGTTTTGTGGTTAAAGGACTACCAAGTTAATGAGACACCATAAACAAATGGAAGTTGTGTGATGACAACCCAAAGCAGCCCCAGGAAGAGCTCATTGCACTAGAGTGCTCTAGATGGACAAAGACATAGTCAGCCGAGTTAAAATTTCATGTCTGTCACAAAAGGCAGCGGCAAGAAAAAAAAAAAAAATAATCATTGCTTCAGTCCAGGTCTCGCTTTCCTTTGTCTTTACATGTTGCCTCCCTGCTAACGGGTGTGAAATACTAACAGCGCAGAATGCTCTTCTCACACTAATGGCAGTTCTTTAGACCCGTGTCCCCTGCCAGAAACAACCCCAAGTTGGGTGCGTGCTATCTGTTAAAGAAGTCAAAGGACACTGCAGCAAAGAGAAGGTTATTCCTATGTGCACAAGTGCCTACTTTTGCTCAGCACATATAATTGAATTATACATCCGATTAAATCAGAAAATAGAAAAATCTTTGGATGTGCAACCCTCCATGCTCAGTACCTGAACTCAAGTTCAGCACTCACCTCACTGCCAGCTATAATACAGCAATTAGTTCCAGCAAAACTATATTTGCTTATAGAACTAATTAGAGATCAAGAAAGTGGCTCACTTTTGATAATTACATGGTTGTGTCCCATCTATCAGCCACTGTTAAATTGTTGTTATATTAATGTAAAGCTTATAATCACGGCTGTTCTAAATTGAATAAATGTTCTTGCCAATTCTCCAATGCAATTAATTTACATAAAAGCCTCTGGAACTGAAATTAAAATGATATACATCTTTCCAAGGGTTTCATTTAAAACAAAGCTAAATAATAGAGAAATTATATATCTTTTTTCTTTTCTCTTCACATTGTTATGTTTACTAAAGTTAATGGCCTAATAATGATTGAAATGTGCCTAAAACAGAGTTACTCAGAATTGTTATACCAATAGCTCATGTACATTTATAGTGATTCATTATTCAACACATTAATATTTTAAACAGCCTGTTCCCAAACCAAGGGAGATTCCAGATGATGGTGCAGGAGGTCAGAGGAAGCTCTATTCCCTCAGTCATCTGCACGTAAATCACACTCATCTGTTTTATTTAGGAATTTGCATTTTTGTATAGAGCACTAATGTTGCTGATACAGACAAATCTGACCAAGACTTCCTTGCTAAAGCAATAAAAACTACACTCTACCAAATCTAGAAACCTGCCGCAGATCAAATTTAAAGTAGTTACACTATGCTTTTTCAAACAAGTAATATTGTGAGTCACAGAAGCTAAGGTCAGAAATGGTGTGTAAAAATACGTATGCCTACAAAATCATCATGGTTGTTCAAGGGGAACTCGTTCAAAGCTGTGACAACTGCTCACCATGCAAACATTGCACGCTTTGGTGCTATTCCTTCCACCTCCTCTCAGACTGTTTTGCCTGCCTGTTCAAAGGCAGATGCAGATTCTAAGTATAGACACTCAGTTAACTGTGGCTCTGAGCTGCAGCTCAAGACCAGGTGCACTTCTCATTCCTACTTCAAATAATTAGATCTCTACCCAGTCAACACACTTTTCTGGATGGGAAGACATCAAGTTCACATCACGCCTGACCATAAATTCATGTTCCTGTTCACACAGCCTGGGTTGAGAAAACTGGAGCGGGTCCATGCGTGTTGAAGGTCCACGCCAGCAGTGATTACCCTGAGCTGGGTCTTGCTTAGAGCCTGCACGGCTGCTTCACATCCCAACAAAGGATGGGTACAGCCAACATGGCTAGAAAGGGTGAGAATCACAGAGGTAGTCACATCCTGGCTCTCAGGTCTACACTTCACGTTGCTGGACTGACATAACCATTACGGTGGGGACTGTCCTTTCACTTCATGGCTGTGCAGTTGCTAAGTCAGAAGCTGTTTTAATACTCACTGCTGTTAGAGCTTATAGAGCAATGGTGTGACCTCCTTTGCTGACGTCTACACTTGATTCACAGGGGGGCAGTCTAACAATCAATTTTAATGCTTTAGCACTTCCCAATGCCTCCACAGAACTAAAAGTTAAGGAAAGGCTTCAGAAGTTATGTACTTCATAGTGTGCCCCAGTAAAAGAATTAGTCAGAGTAGTACTGGTAGGTAATTACTGGCCCAGTCCTCTCTCATGCTGAAGACTACTTAATACACAGCCCATTTTACTCTACAATTCTTTTTTTCTACTCTACTCTGATATTTTTGACTTTATCTTATTCCAGCTGAGCTTAAATACTCACTAGAGTGGAAGTTGTTTTCCCCTGATTGTATTGGAGCAAAGCTCCCCCACTGCACCCGCCTTATTACAGGGAACAGAGCGAGTTAGGGGAGGAAGAAAGTGACCTCAGCTAATGATTCAGAGGACCTCCTAAAGCTCACTCATTTCCTTCCGCTGTCTCTAAATTATTATTCCCAGCAACCTCTGGAATTTCTACTCTTTTTCCTGTAATAGCCTTATCCAAGGAGACAGTGGCTGTGAACATGCAGAGCACAGGGGTGGCAGTTCAATAACTCAGATCAGCTTGCATTATGCTTCAATCTGTGTTAGCTCCATACGCAGTAACAAAAAACCCATACAACTCACTCCATTTCCCTTTCTTAAATGTTCATTCCTGACATTTTGGATTTTTGCCACAGATGGGCACTTAATAAAAGCTCTCCTGAAAAAGAAACGCATGCATGTGTGGAAATATTTATGCATATGTTATGCATGCTTCTACATTAAGCATTTACATTCTATAGTAGCATTACAGCCAGTCACTGAAACAAATGATTTTTTTCTGGGAAGAACAGCCCTGGACAGGTGGCACTTTTATTATTCTGTCCATTATTACAGGGTGAAGTAGCAGATCAGAAGCGAGACTGCCTGCAATAGCAGACTAACTAAAAAAATGCATGAAGTTCCATTTTAAGATTTAAGACACTTTTCCAGAGCCAAGAAACATCCTGTAAAACCAGGCAAAGCCACATCCGTTTTCACAAAGACAGCCCATTGCACTGGGTTTGGTTGATTAGGACACTCACAGCTCCAAAAGCTTCAGTTTACAGCTCCGGTGTCAACAGGGTCAGACCCACGGAGCACATCACATTGTAGGAAATGAAAAACAACTTCTTGTGTTACTTTTTTTTCCAGGAAGTATTTCCCTACTTTAAGAAACCTCATGACCAAGTTCTCCAGAAGAAACCTGGAGTTGGCAAACACAGAGCTTCCTCTGTGCCGCAGAGATAACTCTGTTTCTGTGAGCAGGCTGTCATTGGGAGAAATGCTGGAGTGTGGGACTCCATAGTGTAAGTATTTACATAGGAGGAACAGGATCTGTGTGCAGGCAGAAGTATTCACTATTCATTGTTTGCTGTTTGTAATCTGTTATTCATTAAAATTTCAGCCAGCCAAGCACACCGTGGAACGCAAAAGTATATGTGACTTATGTGAGCAATCGCACACTCCAAACAGCCCCAGTAAACAGCTCAAAAACTGCAGACTGAAAGTTCTCAGCACAACCGCCTCTGCAAAGGTGTGAGAATTAAGTGCTAAGTGTATATTGGTGGGTCACCAGCAGGAACATACTGCAGCATGTATCACTTACTTTGTAACTTGAATTCCTGCAGTCTGCCTAATCAGAGCCTTCTGAGCACCATCAGTGGTCAAGTATTTTGCTTAAAGACAAACCAAGAAACAGAGTTTCAGAGTCCTGGGTTCCACGACAGCAAGGCCCTAGGTGTTAACCACTAACATTTATTCCATGACTGGCCTGAGATTTGATTTAACAACTTATCATATTGAATTTCAACATCTGTCAACTTTGGGAGTTGCAAGGTGAATTATTACTTCCTTTACAGAATTAATTAATCACTGCTGTTATTACTGTGATTTCAGATTGTTCAAGAACATTTCCTTCACCTTCCTCATTCTTCTGTGTCCTGCAGTCTCCTTCATGCTCAGATACTACTCCGCTATGTATGAAAAGATAATACACGTATGCTATTGTAAAGATAGAATCGTGTGCATGCATGCACTCACTGAGAGTGCTTTCTACTGAATACATTGTACCACAAGTCTTCTACCTACACTATTTATACTTTCATTTTTGAATCAGAGAAAGATCCCACTGTCTACCATTCTCTTTGAAGATATTTCATCGTTAGCTATTTAAAACCATTAATTGTTTCTGTTATTAAATGACACAGAGAGGAGCAGAAGACATTGTAGGGACTGGATCTCCTCTCCAGTTGCTGTGAATCACGAGTCTATAGAATAATACTGCTGTAAGACTGGCCTAGAATGAATCCAGACATTTTTATTTAAACTGCCTCTCCTCAAATCCTCCCCAAACTATCTTACGTCCTATCTTTGCGTCCAGCTCCCTAGCAGCCCCAATTTGCTCTGCACCAAAGAGATGTTAGAGAGCTTGGGGGTGGTCATAGCTTGTGCAGGATGGGTTAGTGATCTAGAGTTGGATTTTGCATATATTCCACACACACATAATGAAGAAAACAAATCCTTTGGTGTAATTTCTGACCTCCAACTCTTCAGACACACACAAACTAATTTATTTTAATGTCAGTGTATGTGACAGAAAGTATACTAAATTGATGACTGTGACCCTCAGTGTCATACAAAAATTGTATTCCATGAGACCATGCATTGTGTTTACAGCCAATTATAATCCCATCAGACCATCTCTTGGTTCCCCAGACCAAACAGAGTACAAGCAGAGCACGACCAGTAGTTAACTGAGCATCCATTATTTCATAGAATTATGGAATAGTTTGGGTGGGAAGGGACCTTAAAGATCATCTGGTTCCAACCCCCCTGCCATGGGCAGGGACACCTCCCACTAGACCAGGCTGCTCAAAGCCCCGTCCAACCTGGCCTGGAACACCTCGAGGGACGGGGCAGCCACAGCTTCTCGGGGCAACCTGGGACAGTGTCTCACCACCCTCACAGGAAAGAATTTGTTCCCGACATCTAATCTAAATCTCCCCTCTTTCAGTTTAAAACTGTTACCCCTAGTCCTATTTCCTACACATTCATCCCACAGGACAGCGTTAGACAACATATACCAGATATCATGCAAGCTCTTTGATTACTGCAGAAAACTGATTGAATTTAACTCGAAAGACAATGTCTCATCACTTTTTTCTGGCTGGATTTATAGAGTATTTTTGTCTTGCTTGTTCATTTTTTTCAATGGTGAGAATTTTACCAAGCCTGCACTGCCAGCCACTTTGTTCCCTGTGAGAGGATGGGAACAAATCTCTTAAGCCATGAAGAGTGGTTCCAGTCTGCAGAGGAACTCAGTAAAATGTCAGTGCCAAGCCTTGCTAGATATCTTCTCCAAGATGGTGCCTTTCACGTAACACCCTTTCTACTACTCCAGTTACACAAGCGTTCCCTCCTGAATGACATCACCAGCTACTAACAGATATTAAGATGCTGGGTGACATTTATATCTCTTTTTTTCACGGTCTAGCACAGTTGTTCAAGGAGAGAAGTTGACTCAAGAGACAGAGGGCAAATAGATCTGAGTTTAACTTCTTTGAATTTCCTTGTATTTATTACCTTGCCATTCAACATGGGAACGGTCAGCAGATAATTTATGGTATCATGCTCATAGAAATAAGTTTGTACTAATGCAATAAAAAGCTCGGAGCACCAGCAGTTATAATAAAATGAGAATTAACAATAGAGCAGAATAAAGAGGGGAGGGAGAAGAAGAGATAGTCATTAAATCAATAACACCAAGGTCTGGCTGAGATGTGCTCAAGTCAATAATACCATAAAGTTTTATACTGGCTGTAGGGTGGGAAAGTGTTATCATCTTGGCACATTTGAAGACAGAACCAGTTAGATGTAATATATTCACCAATTATAGGAGAAAGATAACTTGTTCTTGATCTAGAACTCTGAGGGGGTGAGCTGTCAGGGTGGAAGTTAACATCTGGTAGACGAGTGCTGCAAGCTGTAGAAGCGCTAGCCTGTGGGAAAGCAGCAGGAAGGCTAGGTCTCTGCAACCTGATCCTCTCCCTTTATAAGAAAAAGTATCATAGTACAGAAATGGATTAAATGTACTGGGTTAGGGTGATGTCTTGGCTTTCCCCTGATGTCTTTCACAGTGACTGGAATGAACCGGAAGCGGGAAGAATAGAAAAAGAATAAACTGTAATGTGTTTGCACAAGCCTGCAGAAGCCGTAAGGACTCACCTGCCAATTACAGAAGTGCTCTGTATAGTGAAAAAGATTAATTCGGGAAGTAGGCTATTAAGCCTTCTTTTACATATGCTCAGAGAGAGAACAGTTGCATGTCAGCCATATAAAGCTAAATATCAACAACGCCAAAACAATCTTAAGAAAATAAAAGTCCTATTAATTGAAAATGAGAAAAATCCCCTGAAGTCAGTCCACATAGCCAGCTATCCACTACTACTTCCTTTTCAACATCCAAGTATTTGTGCCACTTATTGCCCCTGCCCGTCCAGCCACAGGAGCACGGTCCACTTTGCTCAGTGAAACGCACGGCTAAAGAGTGCAAAAGGTCAGTTCGCTTCCACTTCATTTCAAACAAAGGTGAGCTTGCTAATTACAAACCATTTCCTAACGCTTCTGTGTGTGACCGCGACACAGGCTGACACAGCTCAGAGTCCTGCCCAGCTGCTGGCCTGGAGGGACGCAGGAGAGAAGGTGCCGAAGGGCAGAGTTCAGACTGATCAAGACGTGGCAACCAGCACTCGCACAACTGCCAGCAGAGACCAGAAACTCCAGACTGAGGAACGGTTGTTACAGACCCTGCTCCTCCGGCACAGGGAGACACAGCTCAGCTGTGCAGAAGCAAAAGCTTCCTCTGAGGCCTGCAGCAAACTTTGAACACCCCCAGAAAAGACAGAACTGCACAAATCTCAGCGCCTCCCAGTACAAGAGGCAAAGTGCAATTCTGTCCTGTATACCCTAGCACACATGCATCAAATTCCATACGCTTAAAAATAAAAAATACAAAACTCCTAACTCCCAAACCAATTCACGGCATACACAATTCTCCACAGGAGGAAGAGATGGCAAAGAACAAACCAAGCTTGATGGCAACTGGTCACTTCACTTAAAGCACTACTAATTACTACTAGTAGTCAGCTAAAAAAACCCCCAACTTCAACAGTGGTACAGAGTAGAAGATGTAAAGATATAATTAAGAAAGAGGCAAGGTTTAAATATATGAAGCACTGGTACAGGCAATGGTCTTGCCCATGGACCTGTATGCCAACAGGTTTTTCCTTAGAATTTATCTATGTTGATTAAGTAATCGTCTTTAGCTTATGTGATCAATCGCATTAATTTCACACCACTCAAAGTTCATAGCAAAATGCCTAAGTGTCTGAATGACTGAAAAGAACACGTGATCCCACAGGTCTCTGGGCATTCAAGATTACAGACTTTCTGCGGGATTAACAGTAGTAACTATGACAAGACTGATGATAACTATTTTTTTTTTTTTTTGGCAAGTATGAAACCTGGCCACATTATCTAGGAGAAAGGCACTGGAAAGCACAAATACCTTGATAAAGGACTAGAAACTGGTGTAATTCATGTGGTTTGATAACAGTCTACCTGGACTTTCCCAGAAGATGTGAAAAAGCACATATTAAGCAATTGCAAAAATAAAAGAATAATTTAGAACACATTTTACCATTCTGCATTCCAAAGAAATTAAAAATTATCACAATAAGAAAGGTATATTGACTCTCACTGATGCAGGAAACCACGGAATGACAGAAGAATACAGAAGAGAAATAGAGAACCTAACCCCGGCGCGACAGTGAGATTTCTGAGGTACAACCTGCTGCCAGCTGTCTGTCTGCCAGAGCGCGCGCTCCCTGCAGCGGAGTGAACAGACCCACGCCATCGCCTCTCCGCACAGTACCTTACCTCCTAACAGGTGAAGGGGAGCTGTGTCCCGGAGCTCCTGCACAGATAAAAGCAGTTCTGCCTTAAACGGATGCAGATTAATCAGTGCTTTTTCATCACAGCTTTCCATCTGTAGCACTGCAAAACCTTGGCAGAAAACCAAGGAGGTCTTGCAACCTTTTGGTAGAGTTCACTCGCAGTTCCTGGACTCCGTCTCGGCTTGCACAGGCACAAGCAGGAGGACTTCTGCTGAGCTCCACACACTTCATCGCTTGTGAGACCAGCATCAAGATTCCTGACTCTTACAAGAGGGCTCAGCTAGACTAATCAGTTCCCCAGTGGTAACGCTTCAATATAACCACCTTGACTTCAAGCTTTCCACTGATTTTATGTCCTTGGTATTTGAATGAAAGCTCCTTGCTTTTGTGTTCGTGGCTGAATGAATGACCATGTTTTCTGGTAGATTTCCCATTGCAATTAACTTGCTTCCCCCCCCCTTTGCTCTCCTCACCCCCCTTATCTAGATGAGCCCTGGAATTTCATCTTCCGTTCCTAAAACCAATCCCAGCACTTTTTCTGGGTGCAAAACTTGGAAAGTGAAAACGGATTGTCAGAACTTCTATTGCAGTTGCAGAAAACAGGTATCACAAATTATATAGTTCCATATTAAATATAGTAAATAAATGTACAACGTGGGACAGGATTTCAGACTTCTGCTCCATCTATTCTGGCAAATTAGCATCCAGCCCTTTCCCCCTAATCCTGCAGTGTTACTTGGGCTGTCAGTTCATGGATTACGGAGTATTATGATTTAGGATGACAGCATTTCACCTGTACCGCAGCGTCTCCCAGAATCGCTAACAGCAGCTTACCAGTTGATGAACTGAAATGACTCCTTAAGAAAACAAATCAAACGTATTATCATATCCTTTTCTCTGGGCTATCTATTCCTTCTATTTGTTATCTAATTTATAATTATAACTTGTGAGAGCTCAAAGACAGCTTGGTTTAATTGTAGATTGGAGAGACAACTGTCAGCAGTTACAGATGAACCTACTGGCTCACTTCCCCTCAGCTTCAGATTCCCACATGTCTGAACAGATCAAACAAGAAAAATTTTCCAAACAAGGTGGGGTAACTTAAAGCTACTTCACTTTCTGTACCTGTATTTCAGAATTTTGTCTTAAAGCACTCATGAAAATTTAAGTCCTTAAATTCCGTCGTTTTTTCTGTATCTGTGCAACTGATACAATTGAAGGGCTGTAGTTCAACTTGTTAGCTTGAGCCAAAAGGGCACCGTGTATATACAAAACCAGAGACTGTATTATTCCGGTCTTGGCAAGGATGTCTATGCATTTCTAGACTAGAACTAATGTTGATAATAATAGCTATCACAACCCTACGTACATATATCAGTAAATAAAATGGTCCTTCATTTCAACACCATTTCAGTCACTAAGGTGTTAAAAGTAAAACAGGTAATTGTTTTAATCAAATATTATTGCTATTGTTTTCCTGCAAACAGCACACACAAGAAAACATGGAAGGAGAAAGAAGAGCCTCCCATGTTTTATTTTATATACCCCAGAAAATTATAGCACAACTAATAAAATGAGGGTGTCCTACACAAGCTCCAATATTGTATAAATCATGAATAATACATCAGGCAAAAATGAGAAACTGCAATAGAATCAAACCTATATGGAAATAAATAAAACATAACAGCAGAACTGCAATCATGTTAGCTGTGTTGATAAAAATGTGTTTGTGTTTGCAAGAGGAGGAGGGAGGAAACCTCTCCAGTAAACGATTGTAAAAGCATTAATAATAATAACAAGACCTACATGGCAAGCCAAGAAAAAGGGTAATTAACAAATAAGCATCCAGTTCACCACAGCCATTTGGTGGAGAAAGGAGAAAGGTGGCAAGCCAAATGTAACAGTAACTTTAAAAAGGTGGCACGAATGAATCTTTAGGATGGACAGGAATACGTCCCCTGTCTCGCAGAGCAAATCTGAATTGCATATTGATATCTTGCAGTGTGTCTTTCTAATTTTGCATGTGAAATAGTTCTGTCTGAGGAAATCAGAGGGCACTCCGCCAGGAACTGGGCACAATCTCAGTTCTTAATCTCAGGCAAGCACAGGGTTAAATCCCGGGTTTACCTTCCCCACAGACAGATTCTTCCAAGAGCATTGTCAGGACAGCTGGTGGGCTGCTCTGGGAGAGAGGGTACCTACTCAGGACAAAACTATTTCCCTTGCAGGGAAAGAGGAGAAATTAGAAAGGAAGAAAGTGGTTCCGTGTTTATGATGCTCTATTGGAATCCACCCCAGACTCCTGAAGAGATCTCTGGAAAACAGTTTAGTCTCCATGTTCTTCTATGTATTTCTCCACATCTCCACACTACCCACACTTTTTTTTTTATTTATTCTTTTTTTCCTACCTTAATGAACTGGAGTTCCACCCAAAAAGGCTGCTTTGGTAGGTTTTGATGATGCACACATAAACTAAGCTCAGCAGAACTAAAGTGCGAAGGTATCATCATGCATGTT
Organism: Burhinus oedicnemus; assembly: GCA_008921705.1. Classification (NCBI taxonomy): domain Eukaryota; kingdom Metazoa; phylum Chordata; class Aves; order Charadriiformes; family Burhinidae; genus Burhinus; species Burhinus oedicnemus. The sequence goes on along the minus strand of VFFE01008899.1, from coordinate 2,791,572 downwards.
TAATGGAACTCCAAAGAAAACATTCAAGGACAAAGACTCCACTTTAACAATTCCCTGTAATGATCCCTATGTTTCAAAGTAAATCTCTTACCCCTAAGATTACTATTAACATTTTATGCAAATTGGATGCATCTCTCTTTTTTTAAGATTCAAAATAATCTATGCATATCTTTATATTACTTCTCAGAGCCATTAGCCAAGATGAGTTCATATTTATATTCCCTTTACACACTGTATGTATTTTATTTCTTTGGGGTGGCAGCTTTTATTATTAAAGTCAGCAAAACCTGACGAATCCTATTACCTAGCTTTCTCTCCGTTTTCTCTTTTCCAGCCACACATGATTTATGAGCAAAAATCAAAGTTTGGATTTCTAATACGGCATGTTTTTCTCTCATCATCTTTGCATTTTCTTCTGAATGGGAATAGAATTCAAAATAACTGATCAAAATAACTCTGATTATTCAAACAACAACAAATAACTTATAGAACCTATTCACCAAAATATGCTCTTATATTTTCTTTAAAGTTTTAGCTCATCAAAGAGAAGGTTTAACTTCTTACAAAGCAGTTAAGGGATGAATTGATAACACTCTTGAAGTACCAACACGGAGCGCAGAAATATGATAGCAGCTGAAAAAGACACGGGAAGCAGTAAAAGCTGAATGGTGAAGTTAGATAAATTCAGATGAAAAATACATCCCATCCCCCCCCCCCCTTTTTTTAAAATGCAAGTACTTAATATTTGGCACATTATGCCAGTACTACCTGGAAATTTTGAGCCTAGATACTATACATAAAGCAGGAACTTATTTAGGGAAGTCCTGTAGATTCTTAGTTAGAAGGTACTTCCGGCTTTTAAAAATCCATGGACCTGTTACATTATTAAGATATTAAATCTGAATGTCCAGTCTCCCAATCCATTCCTAGGATATGACACCGATTCACAGACAGTGTGGGACAGGGTTTGTCCCAAAGCCAAACTACAGTATAAACCAGTTACACGCTGTGCCTCAGTTCCCCATCCTTAGAGAAGGCAGGCCTTTCCTTCAACTATTTTCCGGTGTTTTAATGATTGGGATGACCCCACTGAGGGCACACACTCCCCACTGCTACACTTCTGGCCTTGCTCCTCATGTGCAGGTACCACCATGATAGAAATGACCACAGTAACAATGATTGCAAAGAATGGATTGGTTTTCTATACTGCAATGGTCAATAAAAAAAAAAATCTAAAACTGATTTTTTCACTTCGCTCATTTACAAAGAGCTACAGCAATCATTGGACAAGTATACAAAATCAAATAATTTTAATCAAACTCTAAGAAAGAGATAGCAAGGTGTGACTCAAAGGTCAGAGCCACAGCACTGTCAGCTGCATACCAGCAGTCAGATGCATTTATGCTGTGGCTGCCCTTCAGTGGAGGCCTCTGGAAGTCTTACAGAATCATCTATAAATATTCAGAAGAAGTTGAAAGCAGCAGCAGGCAAGAGCCTTTAATTTAATTCTGAAGGCTGCAACAGACCAAGCTTTCCAAATATGGTGGAAGGGAAAGGCTCTCCTGCCAAAGAGCAGCATTGCTTCTGGCTTCCAAATCCCAGCGTTAAGAGCACAGTTTGGGGAATATCATTTGAGTTGAATCCTCTCTCAAACAGCTGTAAGAGAAGAGCACAGGCCTTGCACTTCCCCTCTGCCGGGCCCTCACAAATCTCATTCAAGATAATGGGTACTCAAGAGGTTTGGCACCTTGAGATTTAAGCAGTTGCTATTGGTACTCTGGCAGCACATGGGATCCTGAAGTTTGCTGAGGTTTTTATCCTGCGTAAGAGCTGTATGAACATGCGATAGGAATTTTTCCCTACCCCAAAAGCTGCAAATGCAAACAGACAGTGGATAAAAGGCAAAGACAAAGGCACAGAGAAGTGAGGTCACTTGCCTGTGGCCAAAAGTAGATTTGAGGGCATTCACAGGAATTGAACTCCTGTGCTTCTCACCAGCTCAAGCTGCCTCCCCAACTGCTGCCAATACACAAGTGCCCCAGCGACTTGGGTTTCATTCTGCTGCTGATGCTGGTGTGACGCTCTGTTCAGTAAACTAGGCTAATATAAGCTCAATGTGAAATGCAGCGACAGGAACAAAAATACACCAGCAACAATTAAAAAGAGGAGGTATTAATTTGAGATAAAATGAAAAACCCAACCACCCCAACAAGCAAAATTAAGGACATTTAAGGCCAAGGATCTGATGATCTGCTAAGGTAATAAACACCAGGACGTTTCTTTGTCCTATTAGGTTCTTCTATACGAGGGATTTAAACAATCAACCCTCCAACTATCCAGAATTAACTATCCAGGGCAAAACTGGATGGAAAACAGATGAAGAGAGTAGTTCTCTTAAGAACCACAGAATGCATTGGGGTAGAAACAATGCTAGATAGGATAAGATCATGAAGCAACCCATATCCAACTAGAGCCAGAAGATGATTGCTTGGAGAAGAGGCCATGAAGTAGAACTAGCACTAAACAAACCTTTTAAACAGGATTAGGGCAGAGAAAAATATTTTGCTGCCTAAGGACAGTGAATTTGGCAATAGCCTAATAGATCTTCTTCAGCTAATATTTATGGGCTGTTGCTCACAATGGGGAGATCCGTGGCACAGTGGGGGCTTACAATTCTGAGCAGTAGTTCTGGGCTATCATACACGTAAAGCCGAAGTGCAGATTAAGATGATGGATGGTGGAACATGATGGCCACACAGAGACACACAGAATGTAAAAAGGATCCAAAATACAAGTCAGTGGGTGGTTGGCTAGCAAAGGAATGTGTACTCTGAGTAATAGTTATCTACAGAACAATTTCTTATAACAAAGGCAACACTGATGGAAACCATAAGCTCACAATGCTCATGCACTAGAATAGGAAGGAACACAATTCAAGCGATAAGCTTAGCCCTTTCGGTCCATTTCTGTTTCTGCCTAGCATCATGTGGTCAGCCCAGACTTGTCAAGCCTTTACTGACTGTGGAGCTCTCCAGCCTGTCAAAGATTGCTTTGGTGGCTTCTTTTTCCAGCATATTATCCAAAGCCTGCTATGGCCAGGCAAGAGATGTTTACCTACATTCCTGCAAGTTCAGGCTGTTACTTTGAAATCTGCACACAAGTCAAGAGGAAAACGTGCTGTTAGCAAGTAAGAGGTTAACAAGAAAGGAGAAGCTCATCTCCATGTGGTGCAATTTCTTATGTTCTCTATTTAATGATTCAGATGCTGTGGCGTGATTTAGTATGAGTTGTGACTTCTCACATTTAATGAAGTGAAACCCTCTTGGCCCACTGCGAGATGTATGCAAGGATGAGAACCCAGTAATTTACAGCATTTGTGACCTTATTACAATGTACTTTTTGCTTGACTGCTCTTCAGGCCTAACAGGAGCTGTTATGAAGGGCTCCATGGAATATTCGTTATTATTTATAATTGGATGTAAAAGAGCTTTATCTGTAAAAAAATGTATCTTAAAAATGCAATTTTCAATAATTTTATGCTAACTTAAAGAAAAACAAGATACTCTTTAAGAGTAATACTAATTTCAATGATGCTGATGAATGCTGCTCTTCATAGTGATAAACAAATAGTACAAGCTTTGGTAGACTGCCTTCTAAAGGGAAGCTAATTGTTCAGCCAGCATAACAATAAATACCCTGCAGGGGACTGTTGACTTGTTCCTTGCTTGAAGTTTGTAACCTGAAATGCTGCTTCCAAGTTACTAATATTGCAATCCATACCTTGGTACGAATTGGGTGGATGGGTACCACAGTAATTATAACCTTCTGAAACCTCATTAGAAAAATATGTTAATGCTGTCAATTCATTTATGATCTAAGCTTAAGGACATATTATTATCAGGCATTACGCTTTCTGCCTGAATTTGTTTTTCCCTGGGGTCTACTTAAGCCTAGTCCTTTGAAACACGGACTGTCCCTCAGTTGCATGGATGTACAGATCCTTACACTGGGAGACTCTAAGCCCTACAGTTCTAGGAGCCCTAAATGTTCTGGAAACCAAAACGTTTTCAGTGAAATAAATTTCTTCAAACCTGAAACATTTCACAGGCTTGACTGTTTCAGCTAAAATTCTCCTGGAAGTTTTTTTAGCTTTACAGCCACCTTAAGAGGCAGAAAGTCAACAGGAAAGAAGGACAGATGATTTTGCTATAGGCCAGATGGCACATAAACCAGTATTAGTGTTTTGAGTTCTTCCTCTCAGAATCACTTGGGATAACACTTATCTGAATTGACTCTGAATAGGCTCTGAATCAGTCAGAACACAAAATTCGGTGCGGAGTCACTAATCTCCATCAGGATAAAGACCCTGACAGGGTACATGCAGCTTCATGAATTTCTATATCCAATGATGGGATTTATTTTGAAGTGAATTAGAAACCTAACACCACAAACAATACTAGGCCGCAATAACTGAGGATTTCTAGGAAATCCAGCATTCATACAGCAACTCACTGCTTGCCTACAAAATGGCAGTGTCACATACTGCTCATGTAGCCCTGGATACATAGTTTTACTTCTAAATTCCTGTTACCTGGATCTCAGCCTTGCAGTTATGATAAAAAAAATTTACATCAATTTCACTTAAAACAGTTTGAAAAACTCTAATAGAAAGTAGTCTCTCTTAAAAGAAAAATCTCAGTAATTAATCAGGTGATACAGAAAAAAATCTGCACTAAGCTTTATAATGCTTAAACAGAATCAGTTTAGGGCACTCCTTAACCGGGTTCATAGTCTTTGTGGATTGAAGCAAGAAAGAAGTACAGAAGTCACGCAAGAATAACAACTGGGATCACAATGAAGTCTACTGTGAATCCTCTACTGATTAGCAGGGAGAACTGACCAAAGTTTTTACCTGATTCTTCCCAGTTTTATCATGGAGGTTGGCATCTTTGGACCAGTCTAATGCCATTTCACAAGCAAGAGATACTAACAGCTTCACTTGCTCTTAACAGGTGAAAAAGGTGGTATCAGGCAGTTTCAGGATCTGTTCCTGAGCTTCCCCATCATCACTACACAGATAATAATGCTTCTCCTACACTGTAAAACGCTTTAAAAGTTTCAAAGGATTGTATGAAATATTGTTACATGTTGTATTATTTTTTCAGAATAGACTGCAGTGAAGCAGCAAAAGGCTCTTTTAACAAGTGCTGTTTATTCATATTTAGTTCTGGATTACACCATCTGCATCACAAAAGGGTCTGCATCTGCTATTTCATTTCACTCTTCATAGCTTATCATGACAAAACAACAAAAAGATTGCAATTTAAAAAACTTATTCTTTAAACTTTTCTAATCTTTGCAACAACAATTTAACAAACGTTTTCATGTTTGCATCTATTGGGGTTTTTTATATGGGGTCATTCAGAGCTTTCACTTGATTGCTCTAGGAAACCAAACTGTTGCTACTCAATCTCTTTGCAATGTTCCCTATAGTGCAGCCACTCAGAGAGCTATCAAAGCTCCAGTGGAGGGCTGATAAAATCAATCTGTTAAAATCACCTATACAATTTATTCTTCCTCTTTTCTCTCTCTTTTTTTAATAAGAATGCCTGTTTATTATCCAGCAGCCTAAACAAAAAAGAAATCCCCACCTGTAAAGTATTACCACTTTGATAATGCAAGCCATATTGCTATATAGAATGTTTGCTTTTAAAAAGATTGAAAATTCATCTGTTATACTTGAGGTGTTCAAGCTGTGGAGCATATTGCAAAGGCAGCCCACAAATAGCTGCAACTTTTTTTTTTATTTTTTCTTAGCAAGGCTTTCTTAGAGAAAGACTACGCAGGGATCATGTAAATCCAGTTTTGGGTTACGGCAGCAGCTCGTGGCAGCTGACTAGAACAGGCAAAAACAGATGAATATGAAAAAAGAGAAGTAAAGGTCTTCCAGTAACATATTGGCCAGCCCTGCTTAAATAATCTCAACAACATACTCCAGAAAGATCTACAGCCCTTCTTCCCATACTCTTTAGCTCCATTGCCAGTTTGGCAAAACAGCAAAGACTCTACAAGCCCAGCCTTTGCTAGCCTCCCCAGCATTCTATAGCCTCTCTTCAGGCTCTCATATCTCTATGGCTTCAAGCACCTGCTGGTCAATAGCCAGACCATTGGCTTTCAATTACTCACCCTGTTCTACAAGCAGACCCCTTCTAGCTGTTCAATTAACCATGCCTTTTGTCTCAAATAGAGCTGACAGGCAAGAAGCCTCTGCAATAGCAACTTTAACACTTCGCTTGCCAACCTTTCAAACCCATAGCCAATGTAAGAACAGTTTCTCTACAAGATGTGTGGTGCACTACACGTTTTGCTTTGTTAAACTGGTGAGATGATGGCTGGTGCTTCACTCACGTATACCCATAACGCGATACCAATCTACAAAGAACCGCACTGTCCAAGTCGCTTTCAGCTCGTGGTCTGTGCACTATTTACAAGGAGCCTGGGAAAGCTGGCTTAGGAACATGAGCCTGTTTTGATCGGCTTATATTCACTGTACACTGCGGAATGTTTTAATAGTCTGCCAATCAATGCAACTTGCTAAAGACCTTGACAGCAGAAAGGGTATGCAAAAAAGCCCAAACTTAAGTAATTACAATTAAAAATAAAAAAGCAAACAAAAAACCAACAAATTCAACTGTCTAACACTGAGAATAAGTAATCAATGGAACAGATTATAGGAAGAAGTTGTAAATTGCATGATTTTGAGATTTTTTAGATCAAGTTCATATATCCTTAAAACACTCACTCAAATCCTGCCAGAAGCTGCTGAATAAGGGACAGGGATCTGAGATGATACTCTCTGGTTTGTGTTTCACAGTCAGAATAAATGAAAGTGTAACCTTATGGGCTTGTGATCTTTGAATTTGTTCAGAGCAAGACTTATGCAGGACTGTCCAGACAAAAGATGACTGGTGTTTGTTTTATCTCTAATACCTGTGATTACATGGTTCCCTCATATAAAATATTTAGGGGGGGGGAAGTCAAAAGTGATACCCTATTCTAAAAATCTAAACAAGAATATTTTATAACAAATTTAAAATATATCGATCTCGAGAGTCCTTCAAAATGCCAGAGAGCAGAGAACTATCCCTCATTCCAGTTGAAAAGTGACAATGTTCCAGTACATACAAAAGTATCTGATACTACCGAATTTCACCCTGAAATCCAGAGTCAAAGTGTAACATGCCAACCTTCTGGAACTGCCCTAGGAACAGCTGGTTAGCAGGAGATTTAACCTTTAATCATTCATGAAGAAAGGGAAATAAGCCAGATGATATATTGGAAAACATCCTTCTGTACCTGGCTTGTGAGGTAGACTTACCTCATTTTTGCATCCCCGAAATTTATTCTATGTGGTATTAAAAGAGGGATAAGCTCTAATAGCTCAGATCCTGATATTACATGAGGCAGGTTGGCTCTACCTGAATTATGGAGCAAAACATCTCTTGTGTAAAGAAAGCATTGAACTAGCATGGAACTCCGGTTGCTGCCAGCAGCCCTGGGCACAAGGTTATTGAAAGACAGGCCTCTGAAGACTGAACTTGCATGTGTGAATCCAACACTACCACAAAACTCCACACTGAAATGCCACAGTTTATGAGTAATCTTTTTCCCCAATAGTCAGGCTTAAATTAGCTTAATTGTATGAGATACAGCCTTAGCAATTTCCTTTTGTGATTTATAGGATTAAAACCTGTTTTCCTGCTGGCAGGCAACACTGTTTACCAGCCTCTCATCTCCTGTTCCCATTTCATTTAGGCAGAGTGATCTGGCATTATTAAAATTGGATTGTTTCCTTATCCTCATTAAACAAAAGGTGATTTGATACCAAGTGTTAAGATATTATTGCTTTATGTTTCTCTGTCCATCAAAACTCCAGCCTGCACTGTGGCACAGCAGGAGCTAATCATATGTTAAGATTCAGTGGCAGTGTAAACAAAAAAAAAGACATCCAGCCTTGCACTGGTTTGTCTTCAAATGTTAAGTTTTTTTCCTTTCTAGTATCTGCTGCTCTTTCTTAACAAGACAGGACAGCAGAGAGGTAGACTGAACGTCCTGTCCCAAGACTCCTACCTGCAAGGAAAGGTGATAACCAAACAACTGTCTATCCTTTCCATCACAGAACAAACAGGTCAGACAGCACTTGGGACATGACCGAGCCTTGTTTGTGTGATATTAAAAGGAGGCAAGTCATAATCAAAAGACATACATGCGAGGCATGGTGAGACACAAGGCAGCGAACTCTGCAACAGCCTTGCGGCCAGCACAGAGAGAAGGAGCATGGCAGTCCAGGAGGAAAGCAAAATCAATCTTCTGGTGTGACATGATATTCCTTTGATCAAACTAATCTTTTCATACTTCTTTTCCTTTTGTTGTTGCTGTGAACATCTTTTGCCTTTGGGGGAAAAATGAAGAGGCACAAATAGATAAATATACTGGCATTTGAAATCAACCAACAAAGCACGAACTTGCTTAGGTGGAAATGGAAATAAGCAAGCACAAGTTTAACTCTGTATTGATTTGCCACTCGGTTTTGAATCCCGTACTCATGAAGCCATTTTGTGGAGACACCGGAAGAGGAATAAAAACCTATTTTAGGAGGGATAAAGGAAGCAGTGCATAATAGTCTCTCTGGATTGATTCTCATTTCTTCCCTCTCACCATGTGAATAATTTCCAAGGAGGCTAATTCAGAGTCAGAATCTGCTGGTGTACACTGACAATTGCTTCCCTTTTTCCCAGAAAGACCCATAGGTCAGATTTAGGTGAAGCAAATTACATTTCTAAGGCCCTGAAAAGACACGTCAACATGCTTACTGGTTTGAGGAACTAACACCTGATTTAGCAAAGTCCTTGGAAGACATGCAATACAACTTCCAAAGCTCCTAAATCCCATCTTCAAAGAAGATTTGAGTAACTAGAAACCTAAATATAACTGTACCCACGCTTAGTTTACATTGTATGATTAAATCCTCCTGAATATATTTGTAAATAAGGAACAACTAGTAAGATTTGCATGAAGGTAACACACAAGTTGCAACAGAGGGAAAGCTTCGTACTAAACAAAGATGGGAAGATCTCTAGAAGACGAGCTCATTAAGTTCATGGAACACTCTCCCCCAGGAAGTTGCTGAGGTTCTTTCACTAGATGCACTCCAGAGAAAATTCAATTTAAAGGTGAACTGCAAAGGTTAGCTGAAAATTAAAAACTCACTCATAAGATTCCAGGAGGGGAAAACAGACTACAGTTGCTCTTTAATTATGTCACTAGGGCTGGACTTTATTGTCTGTAAGACAGCTATCCATTTAAGCTTCTGAAGAACACAGTCCAGTTCTCGTTTCCACCACTGAAGCAACATTGGACGTTAACATGAGAGGTCTTACTAGTTTTTAGCTTCTTGGAAGCATCAGACCCCAAATAAAACACGTGAAGAACGGTTTCACGATTTCTCATCCTTGACTCATTGTTTAGCTAAACCACAACACTCATCAATACAGGCGCCATTTCTTCCTCTTTGTCAAGGTGCCTTATCACCAAAAAAAAAATGCACTACCGAATACTTCAGGTGGCGTACACTCCACGAGCTGTAGCATGGGAGATGGGGCCACACTGACCTTTTCAGTATTCTGTATTGTGACTTACTATAGTTATTTTACTCATTTCACTGTTTTACAGCTCCAGTGAGAGAGAGTGGGGGGGAACCGCCATCGCAATCAAAATATGAAATGATGAAAGGTCAGAATAGTAAAGCACCTTAGCATATTTCAGGGAATACCTTTGGGCATTAAAATTTTGATGCATTCTCTGTGCCAAAGCCTTTAATGAGAAAAGAAAATGGTAGCCTATGGATTCATCACTTGCAGGAGCCAGAAATTATTTTTTATGCAGACAGATACGCACATACTTCTAAGGCAGATGCAGAGACATGACACAAACTTGAACACAAAAACCATGCAAGCATGTCTACTCATGCAAATTATGAAACAGCAGAGTTTATGAAGTACACTCCAAAATAACCGAATGTGATAGGTGGGTTGGTTTGGGTTTTTTTTTTAATGTTCTGCCAACTGCAACAGAGACAATAGTCCTTGTCCCCCAGCTGGTCACTATCAGCATGACCAGCCGAAATTCAGTGAAGATACACTGATTTGTGCTGACTGAGGATTTGGTGCCCAGTAATGACATAAATTCACTTCAACCTTTTTTGACATAAACCTCAAAGTTGTCCTAAACCCTTGAAATTCCTGCAGACCTCCTTGGCTAACCATAGCAGTGTACACTGTCTGCACAGGAATCAGCAAAGAAAAATCACACCAGTGTAATGCCATTGACTTAAAAACCGATAATCCTGATTTACATCAATATAATTGAGAATAAAGTTCACAGGCTCTGGATTTAGCTCTAACAGGGTAGCTTGCGCAAAAAACACTCAGACATTAGTAGTACAATAAAGAAGAACAATATGAAAAACTTAGAAAACTAGAAATGAGTGAGGATGGAGACTGACCTCATGCTTAGGGCATGGTGCTCATCAGATCAAGTTTTAATTCTGCCACAGATTTTTCATTCCCCACAAACTGGGAATAACAATAACTGTATTTTTCTCCTGCCACCTTTTGTCATTGCTATTTCTCTTCAGTCTGGGAGAACTCCTTTATGTACAGGGCCATGACTCCATTTGGGCTTCCAGGTACTGTTGCTTTGCAAATTAATAACAGGAGAACTGATATTTATTTACCAGAAATGTTCTTCAATAACTTAAGCAAGCTAATACCAGAGCTCGAGATGAGCTTGTGAACTGATGCATAAAAAAAGAATCTAATCTTGGCAAATTAGATAATAAAGAGCAGTATTAACTATGTTTTAGATATCCTGTTTGATAAGCTGCATTAAGAACAAGTTTTTTACCCTGATACATCTGCAGCAAGTTTGCCTTCCTACAAATTTCCCCATTGAACCAATCACAAGTGAGAGTAAATAAATAGCAAGGTAACGATAAGAATTGTATTGATTTACTTCTCACTTCTCTGAAGCTGGTGTTGATTCAAGTATTTAGATGTAAGGTTAATTTTTGAAGCCTTTTTACCAGTTTCAAGTTTCTTATAATTTCTGCAAATTTAATTTCAGAATTAGGGATGTTGTTGATACCAGAATATCTTATTAGCAATAAAAGTATATTACCTATAATTGAATAGCTTCTCAATTAACAAGTTGGAGAGCCAGCAAAAACAACCAATTCCCTCCGATGCATCCACAGCAGGAGGCATTTGAATTACCAGTGAGTCAATTAGCATACTCCTACCCAAATGATAAATAAGTACATAAAATGCGCAAGATTGAAATAGGCAAATATTAGCGCCATGTAAAATGAATGCAGAAGTTGAAAAGTTTGGAAAAAAGTACTGTTCAATATATAATTTCTATTTAAAATATAGCCAAAGTAGATGGTAGATGCAAATGGAGAAGACACAAGCATTATTCCGTAAAAACTTTGAAGCCTGTGTTAGGACCATACAAAGGATGCAGTGTGCAGCAGTGAGAGAGGATCCGATCTTCCCTAGCTCCATCCCTGGGCAGTGGCAAAGGATCAGATCTTCTCAATCCGTTTGAGTTAACCAACCACCTTGTCCTTATTTTTCAGCAGACCTTCACCAAATGAAATTCCACCCAAGGGAATTTGCACGGAAATTAACACCACTGGAGTTGTTTAAGCACAGGGAGTCAGAACTAACCCTGAGATACTTGTGTTTTGTTTGTACAGACTCCTTTCATGATATTAACTCCTAAGCATTTATTATTTGAGGAACTATATCTCTGGCATTTTAAAAGTCTGCTTTCATCTGTTGGAGCTAAATATGCATGGTGTTTTCATGAGTGGTGTGTAATTGGGTAATTCTAATTGCAAATAAGAATCTTTTCCTTCTTGGAAAACAGGTTTAAGTTTGTATAAGGTAATGAAGCAGGGGTCTGAAGATCAGTCACGGAACAAATTGCATTAAGTGAAATCAGGCAGTTGTCTGTTCTGATTTCTTTCCTTGAAAAAGCTTTATACCACCCAGTCCCCATTGCTGATGGACTGTTATTATCTTTCTTGTTCTATGAAGAGAAAAAAATTAAGTGATTAAGGAAAAATATTACAATCAACTTCCATTCATTCATCTCAAAAACCACTGGTACTTCATCCCAATTTTTAAGTCCCTTTCGATAAATAACAAGGAAAGAAAGGGGAAGGTTGTTGCTATGTAACTTGCAGTATTGAAATGTATGAGGCATGGTGACCTTAGCCTCTGGAGATGATGTGCAAACTATTTATATGCACAGCTGTACAAATTGCCAGAGTTTAATGTTAAATTCCATGGAAAATCATCTCTGCTGTTCTGCTTTTGAGGAAAGGACAGGGTTTAAATATTTAATAGGCTTTCTTACTGTGCAAGCACATTTGGTATTACATAAGTGAGCAGCACAGAGCTCTTTCAAGGCTCCGGCTTCAAGCATTTGACAAGCTCTCCTATAACAAGAGTGACAATGACAGAGGCTCATCAGATCATAACCAGCAAAGGGTAACAAAGAACATTTGGGAGGTGCAGCAAAATCTCTTTCTGTAGGACAATTTTCAGTACTACACCCTCCTTTGGCTAGCAGCTCCAAATGGCTGCTGAATTGCTGGTGGAATTTGCCTTCCTCCCTATAATGTACAGGTAAGTGATAATTAGATTTTCAGTTTTACCGAAAAGCCTTCAGAACTTCCTTGTAATGTTCCCAGTATGCTGATAAGCTGAAAATCTCTTCTCGCTGTAGTTTGACAAAAATCAGTGCAGGCCTGCTCAGAGCCCGGCAGTGCAAACACGTGACTAATCTAGTGCTCACAACCACCATCTGAAAATGGCAGGAGATTTTGACTTTGTACTGTGGCTGAGAGTTAAAGTCTTTCCAAATAAGGGCAACATAATTGAAATAAGAATTCATAGTCCTATACAGCTCCAAGTGTTTTGCAGCAGAGTTAAACACCTTTTTTTTTAAAAAACAAACAAACAAACAAAAAACCAACCTATTTTACAGACAGAACAGCAGAGGCACGGAGAGGCAAAGCAAGCTGTACAACAGACCAGTGGCAGAGTTCTGAATTCGACCCAGAATGTATGGGGGTTTTATTTCATGACTTTCCCATTGCAAAATTCTTTCTCTAGGACGCAGAATACAGAGGCAGGATCCAGCAACAGTCAAAGTCTTTACTCCTAGCAAAGCCATTCCAAGGAAGAAAAGACCAAGGATGTACAAGAATATTCTCTCTGGCCCAGCAGCCCAGACCTGTGTGTTCCAACAAAATTAAACACCTTGACAATTTGACTTTTGTTTTCTCAACTCTGCGGGAACCACATCAACAACTACTAAAGGACTATCAGAGCCTATAAGCATTTCATGCAGCAAGTATACTGGAGTTATGCATAAACACTCACACATTTAATTTCTTTCCTTTGGGGCCTTTTGATGTATATCACAAATATTGGTATGTTGAATGTACTACTTCATTATTGTCCACAAAGTCAACAGAACACAAGCTGGGACAATACTTGGTAAACAAAGATAATGGTTTTTGCTTGAGACTTAAGACAAGAACACGGAAAAAATGAGAGAACTAGCTACAGGGTTAATAAGCTTCCTGCAGGCTGCGTAGCTCTGGCATTTCAGTAGTAAGCAGGGGCTGTGGGTACGAGTGCAGTAATAACAAACTGGTAGATGGGTAATAACAGCTGTGTCTGTCCTTTGTTGTTTTGTCTTCAACTGAGACACTGTTGTGGAGGTTGGAAGATGGGAAAATTGGCTGTGCATTGTGTGTTGCATCTCAGTCCCTGAGCCAAAGTTAAGTAATAAAGTTTGGGAAAGTTTTGTGGTTGGTTTTTGGGGGTTTTTTTGTTTGTTTGGGTTTTGGTGGTTTTGTTTTTTGTTTTTTTTTTGTTTTTTTTTTTGTTGTTGTTTTTTTTAAGTTCTGACTTTTTAGAAATAAAACAAAAGAATGCTTAAAACCAATTTTAAAATGTTACAGGTTTTTATGGATTGAGAATTACATTCCCCTTTGTTTCAGGATGAAAGAAATAGCTTATCGCAACCCTGTGTGTAAGCAGTGGTCAGACTGAATTATTGTGATTTGGTTGCTGATTCTGAGTCCCCAGGAACACTGACAGTCTTTGAGGTGCAGCTTTTCCTTTCCCTGTGAAGCAAAACAGTAAATTCTTTGGGATACCTTCTGAACTAGAGACTAAAACCAATTTGCCTTTTTTTGGCCTCACATCTTACCATCCAAGAGAAATTGCATTAGATCAGCACTACTCCCAAGAAAGCCTGAGGCTGTAGGAAGCAGTATGGGTGAACCTGCCTGGCAATTCTACTTTTGAGTCAGCACTATATCAATTACCAAGCATGATTTCATGGTTTGATGGACCATAAAGCTCCAGGCAACAAATCTGGGGTATGATCTTGATCATACGAGGTCATTAAAGATCCCAGAGCACTACTTGTTTGCATCAGGCTATTCATCTTGCTGTCGTCGATCAATTTTAGTTCAGCTCCTTCAAGGTAAAATTCCCCTGTGCGATTTCTGACATTGTATTCTTCACCCCCCGTATTCAGCTGTTGTGTGGGAGCATTATGCTTCTAGAACACTGCAACGTCACCGTGAAGGTAGCTTTCCTCCATTGGCTTGCAAAGTACTGTAAGATTCTTATTTAATCTCCACAACAAAGGGATATTTAACCTAGAAAACTGGTTATTATGATGCGAGATAGAACTAAACATGAATGCTTATTTTTATTTTTTAATTTTTAAAAGGCCCTTTTTCCTGCATGAGTTTCCGTGTAAATGAAAAAACAAAACAAAACAAAAAAACACTTCCTGCTTTGAATAAAAAGTTCAGACAGCTAGAATTAAAAATACAAAGCCCTCAGCAGATTATGGATCTATTGAAGCCTTGTATAAGATTTAAAAATAGGCCATAAGTTAATACATAATTCTTTCTGTAGGTCCTTGGAATTGGACTTTGATTTACACCAGCTGAAAATTTGACCTGAGTCAATATTCTTGAAAAACAAGCGTAGGTATAATGCTCGAATCAACAAGCATACCACAAAAACTACAATAGTTGACTATTGTAAGGATGGTCTGAATAAGAAGTATTTAGACAACCAAGCACCTCAGAAAGAGGGAAAGACGACACTTAAAAATTTGCTTTTAATTTGCATATCCAGAGATACTCCATATATGAGACAAATAATTCAGGGCTACAGGCACTGAACAGAGTACTTCATAGAAAACAGAGGATATTTATTACCACTGCTGAAGGATATAAAGTTATTTGAAAGGTATAGACTTCATTCTTTTTTCAGACAATAGGGATTTATATTGCTTTTATATTCTCATAGTCTGGACAGATAAATCATTCTTGAGGGAAAAAATTTAAATGATTCAGCATTACTGGTTCTAATGGTTTAGTGAAAAGGAGTTGGGGGATTTCACCCAACACAGTTAGAAACATGTGGGAACATAATGAGTAGCAAAGCGTTTCAGATTTTTTTTGTAATCACATATATTTGCTGGCTCTTATACCTCAGGACTGGATAAACAATAAATTTTTTTGAAGAGTAGTGGTTGCATTATGAGCAAAGTTCAATTTTGAAAAGCCGATGGGCATTTAAGAATATACATCCTGCTGATTTTTAGCAGGGTTTAAACTACTAAATCACATAAGCACTTTTGAAAGTCCCATGTTTAAGCTCGAGTGTTTATGTTACAACTTAGGCTTTCACGAGCCACTTTTTTTTTTTACTGTATTTAGACAGAGGCACAGATGGACACTAATGGAATTTTCAAAAGTTTTCAAGAACATTAATTTGTCTTGAATCAATGAACATTAAGTCCTAGAACGTATTGAAAACCCTGTAGATGCCCAAATGCTATTTTGGGGTGAGGGGGAGTTGCTTTGGTTTGGGGTTTTTTGTTTGTTTGGGGTTTTTGTAGAGGTGGCTGTTATCTTACCTCATTTCAGCCAACTGTGGCTACCTCAAATTTAGGCATATACCCTCACTTCTGCACCTCCAGAGAGGAAGTCATTCATCTTCAGAAAGCTGTACAGGACAGCCCTCTCTTACACGTGCCGTGGAGATGCCAATTTCTGTCCATTGTCTGTACAGGGCACCCACTAACTTGCATGTATAATATCTAACTTTCCTATGGCAGACATTAGCTGTGAAGAATCCTACCTTAGATACAGATACTTTTGCAACTAATTCTACCAATCCTACAAATAATTCTACACATCAGACTCCTTGGTGCTTCTGAAAACATGACTTGAAAACTTAACGCTATTATTTCTCCTGCTGTTAAACTGGTAGTAGAGAAGGGATGCTGATCAAGGAGTCCCCCACTGAACGAGGAATTGCTCATATGGAAAAACAAAGTCTATCCTCCAAAGAATGTATTACCTAACAGCACAATAAGAGAAAAATCAAAGCCTAGTTCTCCCAAAGGCAAAAACCATCTGGGCAGAGATCATTTCTGTGTCAAAACAAAAAAGACTTTTTACATGTTAGATCTTCGCAAATAGTGTTTTCAGGCTTCCGTGAAAGACGCTGGTGTGTCTGAACACTCCAGGAAGAATGCAGAGGCCCAAGAGGTGGGCTGCTGCTAACAGATACACAACGCTAGTCCTGCACTTGTGCCCAGCCTTCCCCTGCTTTAAGCACTTTACCACTGACATGGGTTGGGGGATTGGAGTGGAAAACACAGATACTCATAAAGAGCTCATTGTTATTCTTTTATTTTTCAATATTACTTTCAATTTACCAAGGGCCCTAATTTCCCTATCAGCGATGGCACTTTAAGCACATTGAATTAGACTCATCACTTATACCTGCCATAGATCAGCATTAAGCAGCTCAAGAAGAATGCTAACATGATTCCCGAAAGCCAAATAAACAAAAAAACCCCAAACCCACACCATGGGAAACGGGAAACAACGTGAAAACAAGAGCTAGAGAGATAGAAGCAAATGACAAGGAGCAATAAGACCAAAATCCAGGAAACGTTTGATCTCCAACCACTTTCTAACCATGCTACATGTGTATCTGTCCTTCCTGCTTCTTTGCTCATAATTTCACTGCAAATCAAATACCTCCGCCTTCACAAACCAACTGAAAATAAATGAAACTCCAGTTTGTTAGAGCAAACAAACACTAAGTGCCTGCAGAAGGCAAATACCCATCTCAAACCCATTTTGAAATATACTAAGTCAAAACAAGAGTTAGTTTGACAGTTTCAACTTCCATATACATTTTATCCTATCGGGAAAAAGAGTTTTGTCAAAATTGATCCCCTTTTCTGGGAAAAAAAAAAAGTCAACCCAAACCCCCACCCCAAACCAAAAACAAAACCCAAAAGAAAATAAAGTAAAATGGATTTAATGGAATCAACAATTTGCTGACCTGTTCCAACAAAAAAATTCCAACTGACTCTACTTATGGGAGGTCATCTCTTGTTCCGCAAATAGTTCCATTTATTTCAACGGAACTACTTTTGTGGAACAGCGCTACTGATTCTGAGCACAGCTACCACTGCTGTCGCCCTCAAATCAGTAATATTCCCCATACAGCAAAGCAGCACACCAGAATTTGGCTGGTGGAACTCTTCATGCTGGAAAGACTTCCCAAGGATTTGAGTGACGCAGTATCACTGACGCACATCACCCGAGACACCTATAGTCAGCCATTCCAGCTCATATGGATCTCCAGGACCATTACACCTCACCTGATCAAGTAGTTATGATTTAACTCTATTGTTACCATTCTGGATCTGATGGTTGATACTAGAACTACATCTTTAGCTATAAATAAAATCAGAAAGGCTTATTTAACTGCAGGGTAGCTACCTCAGGTAACATATTTGTGGAATTTTTTCATAATATCTGAATTTGAGAAATCTGTGTGTTTTCTGCATCTGATAGCTTGCAAAAACGTTTAGTTCAACAGTTGCCATTATGCCTGATATGAAACATTTGGTCTCAGGTGAGATATGAGTGGACTTCAGTCAGATGAACCAAGAGGTGATGGTATGGGGAAGTGAAAGTATTAATAACTTAATACAACATATAACCCATTATGGATCCAATTTTGTCCTAGACATTTCGAAACAAATGAAGTTTCCAGTGTGGGAATTTCATCCTGAGCTCTCCCAGCATTTAATCACATTTCTTTTCACAACCCACTTACGACGACTCACCTTCTATTGAACATAACTTAATGCTATTATGTTCTGAGGACCAGGTGGAGCTGAAGCACTAACCTCATTATTCCTCCGACGCTACCTGTCAGGTGTACTGGCTGCAGCCCAACGTAAGGTGGCCATGTGTGAAGAAACAAGGTTAAAAACAAACCATAGCACGGAGGGAAGTTGCAGAAGCCAGAAGTGATTCCGTACACACAAGATAAAAGCAGGTATTGCTAGTTTGCCTGTGTCAGGGTTTATATAAGCTTTTCCACTCCAGACAAACAGATATGAAAACAGTAGAAAAAAAGCGTACATTGCGGACACTGAGTGGAAACTGCATTTCTAGCACAAAAGCAAGAGCAGAAGGGAACAGACCTTCTTGACCTTGACAACAAAGATCCAGAGCTAATAACATTTTTGCAACACTTTGACAAGTTGATCAGAAATGTTGTGTTTGTGAAAAGGTTATAAAGAGGCCTGCCAGGCCCAAAGCAATCACACAATGCCAAGGCCTAATCAGATTAATCTTCCGGCTGTAAGGCATCAACCCTGTGAGTCTGGTTCCTTCTCATATCTGTTTCGCACTGATGTCTCACAGCGCAGTTATTCCTAGTTTTACAGAATAGTAGACTCAAACCTGACCTATTCAAAGAACTCTGGGCAGACGAAATCTCTTCATAACTGCTAGATCCTTCACTGACCACAGCTCCACATTATAATTTTGAACACAGCAGAACTGGTTTTGTGCAAGTTGAAACAGATGAATAGGTGTGAGATTGCAAAGTGGTTCTGTCCAAATTACTGAAGACACCGCCCTGCTGCAATTCCTGCATGCCATAAGGAAGTTTTTATTTTTCCTTGCACAATTTCAAGAGCAGCCAAGGTTGGAAGGTAGAATGAAAATAGTAAATCTTCCCAGGAAGTACCGTACCTAATAAAATCTAAGCACAGAGAAAGGAATTAAATGGAAATACTCTGATAATCAGTTAAGCAAATACATATTTTTCTTGGAGTACCTTCAGAACAAAATGTTTTTAGTTCTTTAAATTATTACAAACTGGTAAAGAACCTCATTGTTTATGAAAAGTCAGGCGAGAGCTACCAACAGACTTGCCCACTTCAAACAGATGTTCCATTTTCAATCCCTCTCCCTTTTGCTTCCCATTAGACTTTAGTCCACATTGAACATTATGAGCCTTACTGAAAAAAAAGCAGCAAAGAATAAACGTAATTCTAGAGTCAATTCATGGTCTCATTCTAGCTCAGCTACATTCCTGGAACATAACAGCCCCATCTGTGAAAAATACAGGCAGTGCAAATAAACGCAAGCTGTGATCCTGCAGTACTTTGGGTCCTGTCTGTACAAAGCTAGTGTGGCACAGGGAAAGAGATCTACAATAAATTTGTATATGTAAATAAGAATTTAAAAATGGGCATCAAGGCCCTAGTTCAGAAAAATTTCCTTCTTCAAGAAAGTACGTGAGTGTTCTTCATTTAAGTCACGTGTATATTACATAAGCAAACCACAAGATTACGGGTTTTTTTTAAAGACAGCATCTTTTATGGTTTGTTTTCCTTTGTAGCTTCCAAGTATTGGGCAAAATTAGCCTCATTATACAAATTTTCTTACTTTTTCCATCAGAACTTGTTTGATCCTTTTTGGCTCCTATTCAGCAAACATGCCAGATGTTGTAATTTGCACCTGTTTGGTTAGTGTTTGAAAAGCCTAGTTATTTTTAGGTTAACAGAAGGAAACATGTCTTTAGTGCCTTTGATGAATTTCATGAACTTTTCCCACCTATTAACTCCTCCAGATAGTTGTTACCAAGAAGCAGAAATCCATCAATAACATGGCGTAGGTCAAAGCAAAAGCAGTAAACGTTGCAGCAAAACGGTGCTTGGCCAGTTTATACCAGCTGGTATTTGGTACAGTTTGAATTCACCATCTTAACATTCAGAAGATCCTTACACATGCTGTCACCTCACAGACCAGGACTGGAAATCAGAAAATGACACATGGCCTTCATTAATACCTTCAGTTTCTTTCCTGATGCACAAATGAGGTCTTTTCCTCAAGCAACAGATGAAGAGCAGCCATAGGTGAGAAATCAGATATTTTTCTTTTGACTACAGCAGCAGAGAGACTAAAATAAACCTTTTACTGAGGGAGGAGCTTCTTCCAATTGCTCCACTGTTCTGGAAGGTGGAGTGGTACAGATGAACTGGTATAATTACTCCCCTTCCTCAAAGCAGAGAAGATGCTTTGAGCAGACGATTTAGAAGATTTATCGCACCTCTGCCCAGGTTAGCAGCTCACAATCCAACCTCCTTTGCTCTGTTGCTTTGCTGAGCTAATGAAAAAAACTCCCTTTGAGATATTGCTAAAAGTCACAAAGTGGAAACAGAAGACATACTTAAGAGCTGGGTTATTTATTGGAAACAAATAGCTAAATGACCTTGGGCTGGAACCCTCTTAGGCATAAGAGCCTGTGGCATTACTTCTTTCTTCCCTGGGCGTTTAAACTCTGCCACACACCCACATCTGTTTTCAAGTTGTCTTTTCCTCTTTTCATACCAGCAAGAATGAACTGGAACAAGTTATCACAAGGCTATGGTAAAATCAATCAAACACTAACAAGTGCCACTATATTACTTAAATAGAAGATGAGAATTCAGAAGGTATCTCACAAGGAGAAAGCAAAGTGAGAGGCTGTCTTAGGCTTATAAAAATGCCCATCAGCAAAGCCTTTTCTTCAAGTCTGCCCAGTTCTCTAATGATCTTTACTGTTGATTCATCCTACAGGGCTGACATTCATATTTGGCTGGCTTCATGCAGCTATATCTTCTCAGGGATGTGACCTTGCCCTTTCCGGGATTCAGAACTAGGTGGGTTTCTGAATGTGCAGAGATGGTGGCTATGGTGGCTTTTCAGGAGATGGTGGTGCTGTTCCTAAGGCATTTGCCCAGGTAGTAGAGATTAACAGGAGAGAGAGAAAATGAATCTGCTGCTGGGCTCTGAATAGGAAATGATCTGAGAGTAAATTGAACAAGCTGGGATGCAGTAAATAGGCAATTAACATTCCTTTTGGCAAATCTGCACCTGTCAGAGCTGAAATGCTAAAAAAGGAAACAAAGGGGAAACATCTCTTAAATGAGGTCAGAGACAAAGAGGACTCATTGTACGCTCCTCTCACTGACTTTATCAGCCTCCTGGCTGCGTGTCACTGACAAGAATTATTATTTATGGAGGCCTACAAATGTAACTGTTATGCAAAAATCCGTGGAAGATATTAAAATAGAAGACAAACCTGATCTCCATATACTGCATATGAACTTAACTCTGCTGAGTTTTCCCTAACATATTAGCTGCCACCTGACCAATGTAGCCCCAAATTGAGAAACTGGCAGTTCTACTTTTTTGTGAGTTATTTCAGGGGCTGATTGACAGAACATCTGAACTTCTGCAAATTCTGCTGACCTCTCTCACAGCGTTAGACGAACATGAAAGCTTTCCTCACAGCCTGCACACATTAGAAATGCAAAACCTAATTATGACTGAAAGACTGCTGCCACTGGTTCCTATACACTTTTCATCAGGTCTGTAACAGTAAACAAGGAAACTATTAACATAAATGTCTTGTAGGGAGAGCTACTCTTTCAAAAAGGATTTTTCTAAGCTCTTCATCAGCAAAAGATCCTCAATTTTTTTTCCTAAGTTCCCTAGTAATACACATATCTCAAGATGGGGGGGGGGGGGGGGAA